>JABXJD010000139.1:1140000-1585609 GCA_013375575.1 Percina caprodes | reverse complement strand
CCAGACTTGGAATGAAGCTGGTTTAACAGGAGGATTCCGTTCTACAGTTGCCTGAAAAGAGTAAAATATGGCTTTAACAGCCTGAAAAAGATGTCAAATATACTGTAGATTTACTTGGACATTTTAGCCTTTAATTTTAAAATCCTACATCAGAATGGTCCAATATTGACTGTGTGACACCATGGATATGTGATGTTTCTCTCAGACTTGGAATGAAGCTGGTTTAACAGGAGGATTCCGTTCTACAGTTGCCTGAAAAAGAGTAAAATATGGCTTTAACAGCCTGAAAAAGATGTCAAATATACTGTAGATTTACTTGGACATTTTAGCCTTTAATTTTAAAATCCTACATCAGAATGGTCCAATATTGACTGTGTGACACCATGGATATGTGATGTTTCTCTCAGACTTGGAATGAAGCTGGTTTAACAGGAGGATTCCGTTCTACAGTTGCCTGAAAAAGAGTAAAATATGGCTTTAACAGCCTGAAAAAGATGTCAAATATACTGTAGATTTACTTGGACATTTTAGCCTTTAATTTTAAAATCCTACATCAGAATGGTCCAATATTGACTGTGTGACACCATGGATATGTGATGTTTCTCTCAGACTTGGAATGAAGCTGGTTTAACAGGAGGATTCCGTTCTACAGTTGCCTGAAAAAGAGTAAAATATGGCTTTAACAGCCTGAAAAAGATGTCAAATATACTGTAGATTTACTTGGACATTTTAGCCTTTAATTTTAAAATCCTACATCAGAATGGTCCAATATTGACTGTGTGACACCATGGATATGTGATGTTTCTCTCAGACTTGGAATGAAGCTGGTTTAACAGGAGGATTCCGTTCTACAGTTGCCTGAAAAAGAGTAAAATATGGCTTTAACAGCCTGAAAAAGATGTCAAATATACTGTAGATTTACTTGGACATTTTAGCCTTTAATTTTAAAATCCTACATCAGAATGGTCCAATATTGACTGTGTGACACCATGGATATGTGATGTTTCTCTCAGACTTGGAATGAAGCTGGTTTAACAGGAGGATTCCGTTCTACAGTTGCCTGAAAAAGAGTAAAATATGGCTTTAACAGCCTGAAAAAGATGTCAAATATACTGTAGATTTACTTGGACATTTTAGCCTTTAATTTTAAAATCCTACATCAGAATGGTCCAATATTGACTGTGTGACACCATGGATATGTGATGTTTCTCTCAGACTTGGAATGAAGCTGGTTTAACAGGAGGATTCCGTTCTACAGTTGCCTGAAAAAGAGTAAAATATGGCTTTAACAGCCTGAAAAAGATGTCAAATATACTGTAGATTTACTTGGACATTTTAGCCTTTAATTTTAAAATCCTACATCAGAATGGTCCAATATTGACTGTGTGACACCATGGATATGTGATGTTTCTCTCAGACTTGGAATGAAGCTGGTTTAACAGGAGGATTCCGTTCTACAGTTGCCTGAAAAAGAGTAAAATATGGCTTTAACAGCCTGAAAAAGATGTCAAATATACTGTAGATTTACTTGGACATTTTAGCCTTTAATTTTAAAATCCTACATCAGAATGGTCCAATATTGACTGTGTGACACCATGGATATGTGATGTTTCTCTCAGACTTGGAATGAAGCTGGTTTAACAGGAGGATTCCGTTCTACAGTTGCCTGAAAAAGAGTAAAATATGGCTTTAACAGCCTGAAAAAGATGTCAAATATACTGTAGATTTACTTGGACATTTTAGCCTTTAATTTTAAAATCCTACATCAGAATGGTCCAATATTGACTGTGTGACACCATGGATATGTGATGTTTCTCTCAGACTTGGAATGAAGCTGGTTTAACAGGAGGATTCCGTTCTACAGTTGCCTGAAAAAGAGTAAAATATGGCTTTAACAGCCTGAAAAAGATGTCAAATATACTGTAGATTTACTTGGACATTTTAGCCTTTAATTTTAAAATCCTACATCAGAATGGTCCAATATTGACTGTGTGACACCATGGATATGTGATGTTTCTCTCAGACTTGGAATGAAGCTGGTTTAACAGGAGGATTCCGTTCTACAGTTGCCTGAAAAAGAGTAAAATATGGCTTTAACAGCCTGAAAAAGATGTCAAATATACTGTAGATTTACTTGGACATTTTAGCCTTTAATTTTAAAATCCTACATCAGAATGGTCCAATATTGACTGTGTGACACCATGGATATGTGATGTTTCTCTCAGACTTGGAATGAAGCTGGTTTAACAGGAGGATTCCGTTCTACAGTTGCCTGAAAAAGAGTAAAATATGGCTTTAACAGCCTGAAAAAGATGTCAAATATACTGTAGATTTACTTGGACATTTTAGCCTTTAATTTTAAAATCCTACATCAGAATGGTCCAATATTGACTGTGTGACACCATGGATATGTGATGTTTCTCTCAGACTTGGAATGAAGCTGGTTTAACAGGAGGATTCCGTTCTACAGTTGCCTGAAAAAGAGTAAAATATGGCTTTAACAGCCTGAAAAAGATGTCAAATATACTGTAGATTTACTTGGACATTTTAGCCTTTAATTTTAAAATCCTACATCAGAATGGTCCAATATTGACTGTGTGACACCATGGATATGTGATGTTTCTCTCAGACTTGGAATGAAGCTGGTTTAACAGGAGGATTCCGTTCTACAGTTGCCTGAAAAAGAGTAAAATATGGCTTTAACAGCCTGAAAAAGATGTCAAATATACTGTAGATTTACTTGGACATTTTAGCCTTTAATTTTAAAATCCTACATCAGAATGGTCCAATATTGACTGTGTGACACCATGGATATGTGATGTTTCTCTCAGACTTGGAATGAAGCTGGTTTAACAGGAGGATTCCGTTCTACAGTTGCCTGAAAAAGAGTAAAATATGGCTTTAACAGCCTGAAAAAGATGTCAAATATACTGTAGATTTACTTGGACATTTTAGCCTTTAATTTTAAAATCCTACATCAGAATGGTCCAATATTGACTGTGTGACACCATGGATATGTGATGTTTCTCTCAGACTTGGAATGAAGCTGGTTTAACAGGAGGATTCCGTTCTACAGTTGCCTGAAAAAGAGTAAAATATGGCTTTAACAGCCTGAAAAAGATGTCAAATATACTGTAGATTTACTTGGACATTTTAGCCTTTAATTTTAAAATCCTACATCAGAATGGTCCAATATTGACTGTGTGACACCATGGATATGTGATGTTTCTCTCAGACTTGGAATGAAGCTGGTTTAACAGGAGGATTCCGTTCTACAGTTGCCTGAAAAAGAGTAAAATATGGCTTTAACAGCCTGAAAAAGATGTCAAATATACTGTAGATTTACTTGGACATTTTAGCCTTTAATTTTAAAATCCTACATCAGAATGGTCCAATATTGACTGTGTGACACCATGGATATGTGATGTTTCTCTCAGACTTGGAATGAAGCTGGTTTAACAGGAGGATTCCGTTCTACAGTTGCCTGAAAAAGAGTAAAATATGGCTTTAACAGCCTGAAAAAGATGTCAAATATACTGTAGATTTACTTGGACATTTTAGCCTTTAATTTTAAAATCCTACATCAGAATGGTCCAATATTGACTGTGTGACACCATGGATATGTGATGTTTCTCTCAGACTTGGAATGAAGCTGGTTTAACAGGAGGATTCCGTTCTACAGTTGCCTGAAAAAGAGTAAAATATGGCTTTAACAGCCTGAAAAAGATGTCAAATATACTGTAGATTTACTTGGACATTTTAGCCTTTAATTTTAAAATCCTACATCAGAATGGTCCAATATTGACTGTGTGACACCATGGATATGTGATGTTTCTCTCAGACTTGGAATGAAGCTGGTTTAACAGGAGGATTCCGTTCTACAGTTGCCTGAAAAAGAGTAAAATATGGCTTTAACAGCCTGAAAAAGATGTCAAATATACTGTAGATTTACTTGGACATTTTAGCCTTTAATTTTAAAATCCTACATCAGAATGGTCCAATATTGACTGTGTGACACCATGGATATGTGATGTTTCTCTCAGACTTGGAATGAAGCTGGTTTAACAGGAGGATTCCGTTCTACAGTTGCCTGAAAAAGAGTAAAATATGGCTTTAACAGCCTGAAAAAGATGTCAAATATACTGTAGATTTACTTGGACATTTTAGCCTTTAATTTTAAAATCCTACATCAGAATGGTCCAATATTGACTGTGTGACACCATGGATATGTGATGTTTCTCTCAGACTTGGAATGAAGCTGGTTTAACAGGAGGATTCCGTTCTACAGTTGCCTGAAAAAGAGTAAAATATGGCTTTAACAGCCTGAAAAAGATGTCAAATATACTGTAGATTTACTTGGACATTTTAGCCTTTAATTTTAAAATCCTACATCAGAATGGTCCAATATTGACTGTGTGACACCATGGATATGTGATGTTTCTCTCAGACTTGGAATGAAGCTGGTTTAACAGGAGGATTCCGTTCTACAGTTGCCTGAAAAAGAGTAAAATATGGCTTTAACAGCCTGAAAAAGATGTCAAATATACTGTAGATTTACTTGGACATTTTAGCCTTTAATTTTAAAATCCTACATCAGAATGGTCCAATATTGACTGTGTGACACCATGGATATGTGATGTTTCTCTCAGACTTGGAATGAAGCTGGTTTAACAGGAGGATTCCGTTCTACAGTTGCCTGAAAAAGAGTAAAATATGGCTTTAACAGCCTGAAAAAGATGTCAAATATACTGTAGATTTACTTGGACATTTTAGCCTTTAATTTTAAAATCCTACATCAGAATGGTCCAATATTGACTGTGTGACACCATGGATATGTGATGTTTCTCTCAGACTTGGAATGAAGCTGGTTTAACAGGAGGATTCCGTTCTACAGTTGCCTGAAAAAGAGTAAAATATGGCTTTAACAGCCTGAAAAAGATGTCAAATATACTGTAGATTTACTTGGACATTTTAGCCTTTAATTTTAAAATCCTACATCAGAATGGTCCAATATTGACTGTGTGACACCATGGATATGTGATGTTTCTCTCAGACTTGGAATGAAGCTGGTTTAACAGGAGGATTCCGTTCTACAGTTGCCTGAAAAAGAGTAAAATATGGCTTTAACAGCCTGAAAAAGATGTCAAATATACTGTAGATTTACTTGGACATTTTAGCCTTTAATTTTAAAATCCTACATCAGAATGGTCCAATATTGACTGTGTGACACCATGGATATGTGATGTTTCTCTCAGACTTGGAATGAAGCTGGTTTAACAGGAGGATTCCGTTCTACAGTTGCCTGAAAAAGAGTAAAATATGGCTTTAACAGCCTGAAAAAGATGTCAAATATACTGTAGATTTACTTGGACATTTTAGCCTTTAATTTTAAAATCCTACATCAGAATGGTCCAATATTGACTGTGTGACACCATGGATATGTGATGTTTCTCTCAGACTTGGAATGAAGCTGGTTTAACAGGAGGATTCCGTTCTACAGTTGCCTGAAAAAGAGTAAAATATGGCTTTAACAGCCTGAAAAAGATGTCAAATATACTGTAGATTTACTTGGACATTTTAGCCTTTAATTTTAAAATCCTACATCAGAATGGTCCAATATTGACTGTGTGACACCATGGATATGTGATGTTTCTCTCAGACTTGGAATGAAGCTGGTTTAACAGGAGGATTCCGTTCTACAGTTGCCTGAAAAAGAGTAAAATATGGCTTTAACAGCCTGAAAAAGATGTCAAATATACTGTAGATTTACTTGGACATTTTAGCCTTTAATTTTAAAATCCTACATCAGAATGGTCCAATATTGACTGTGTGACACCATGGATATGTGATGTTTCTCTCAGACTTGGAATGAAGCTGGTTTAACAGGAGGATTCCGTTCTACAGTTGCCTGAAAAAGAGTAAAATATGGCTTTAACAGCCTGAAAAAGATGTCAAATATACTGTAGATTTACTTGGACATTTTAGCCTTTAATTTTAAAATCCTACATCAGAATGGTCCAATATTGACTGTGTGACACCATGGATATGTGATGTTTCTCTCAGACTTGGAATGAAGCTGGTTTAACAGGAGGATTCCGTTCTACAGTTGCCTGAAAAAGAGTAAAATATGGCTTTAACAGCCTGAAAAAGATGTCAAATATACTGTAGATTTACTTGGACATTTTAGCCTTTAATTTTAAAATCCTACATCAGAATGGTCCAATATTGACTGTGTGACACCATGGATATGTGATGTTTCTCTCAGACTTGGAATGAAGCTGGTTTAACAGGAGGATTCCGTTCTACAGTTGCCTGAAAAAGAGTAAAATATGGCTTTAACAGCCTGAAAAAGATGTCAAATATACTGTAGATTTACTTGGACATTTTAGCCTTTAATTTTAAAATCCTACATCAGAATGGTCCAATATTGACTGTGTGACACCATGGATATGTGATGTTTCTCTCAGACTTGGAATGAAGCTGGTTTAACAGGAGGATTCCGTTCTACAGTTGCCTGAAAAAGAGTAAAATATGGCTTTAACAGCCTGAAAAAGATGTCAAATATACTGTAGATTTACTTGGACATTTTAGCCTTTAATTTTAAAATCCTACATCAGAATGGTCCAATATTGACTGTGTGACACCATGGATATGTGATGTTTCTCTCAGACTTGGAATGAAGCTGGTTTAACAGGAGGATTCCGTTCTACAGTTGCCTGAAAAAGAGTAAAATATGGCTTTAACAGCCTGAAAAAGATGTCAAATATACTGTAGATTTACTTGGACATTTTAGCCTTTAATTTTAAAATCCTACATCAGAATGGTCCAATATTGACTGTGTGACACCATGGATATGTGATGTTTCTCTCAGACTTGGAATGAAGCTGGTTTAACAGGAGGATTCCGTTCTACAGTTGCCTGAAAAAGAGTAAAATATGGCTTTAACAGCCTGAAAAAGATGTCAAATATACTGTAGATTTACTTGGACATTTTAGCCTTTAATTTTAAAATCCTACATCAGAATGGTCCAATATTGACTGTGTGACACCATGGATATGTGATGTTTCTCTCAGACTTGGAATGAAGCTGGTTTAACAGGAGGATTCCGTTCTACAGTTGCCTGAAAAAGAGTAAAATATGGCTTTAACAGCCTGAAAAAGATGTCAAATATACTGTAGATTTACTTGGACATTTTAGCCTTTAATTTTAAAATCCTACATCAGAATGGTCCAATATTGACTGTGTGACACCATGGATATGTGATGTTTCTCTCAGACTTGGAATGAAGCTGGTTTAACAGGAGGATTCCGTTCTACAGTTGCCTGAAAAAGAGTAAAATATGGCTTTAACAGCCTGAAAAAGATGTCAAATATACTGTAGATTTACTTGGACATTTTAGCCTTTAATTTTAAAATCCTACATCAGAATGGTCCAATATTGACTGTGTGACACCATGGATATGTGATGTTTCTCTCAGACTTGGAATGAAGCTGGTTTAACAGGAGGATTCCGTTCTACAGTTGCCTGAAAAAGAGTAAAATATGGCTTTAACAGCCTGAAAAAGATGTCAAATATACTGTAGATTTACTTGGACATTTTAGCCTTTAATTTTAAAATCCTACATCAGAATGGTCCAATATTGACTGTGTGACACCATGGATATGTGATGTTTCTCTCAGACTTGGAATGAAGCTGGTTTAACAGGAGGATTCCGTTCTACAGTTGCCTGAAAAAGAGTAAAATATGGCTTTAACAGCCTGAAAAAGATGTCAAATATACTGTAGATTTACTTGGACATTTTAGCCTTTAATTTTAAAATCCTACATCAGAATGGTCCAATATTGACTGTGTGACACCATGGATATGTGATGTTTCTCTCAGACTTGGAATGAAGCTGGTTTAACAGGAGGATTCCGTTCTACAGTTGCCTGAAAAAGAGTAAAATATGGCTTTAACAGCCTGAAAAAGATGTCAAATATACTGTAGATTTACTTGGACATTTTAGCCTTTAATTTTAAAATCCTACATCAGAATGGTCCAATATTGACTGTGTGACACCATGGATATGTGATGTTTCTCTCAGACTTGGAATGAAGCTGGTTTAACAGGAGGATTCCGTTCTACAGTTGCCTGAAAAAGAGTAAAATATGGCTTTAACAGCCTGAAAAAGATGTCAAATATACTGTAGATTTACTTGGACATTTTAGCCTTTAATTTTAAAATCCTACATCAGAATGGTCCAATATTGACTGTGTGACACCATGGATATGTGATGTTTCTCTCAGACTTGGAATGAAGCTGGTTTAACAGGAGGATTCCGTTCTACAGTTGCCTGAAAAAGAGTAAAATATGGCTTTAACAGCCTGAAAAAGATGTCAAATATACTGTAGATTTACTTGGACATTTTAGCCTTTAATTTTAAAATCCTACATCAGAATGGTCCAATATTGACTGTGTGACACCATGGATATGTGATGTTTCTCTCAGACTTGGAATGAAGCTGGTTTAACAGGAGGATTCCGTTCTACAGTTGCCTGAAAAAGAGTAAAATATGGCTTTAACAGCCTGAAAAAGATGTCAAATATACTGTAGATTTACTTGGACATTTTAGCCTTTAATTTTAAAATCCTACATCAGAATGGTCCAATATTGACTGTGTGACACCATGGATATGTGATGTTTCTCTCAGACTTGGAATGAAGCTGGTTTAACAGGAGGATTCCGTTCTACAGTTGCCTGAAAAAGAGTAAAATATGGCTTTAACAGCCTGAAAAAGATGTCAAATATACTGTAGATTTACTTGGACATTTTAGCCTTTAATTTTAAAATCCTACATCAGAATGGTCCAATATTGACTGTGTGACACCATGGATATGTGATGTTTCTCTCAGACTTGGAATGAAGCTGGTTTAACAGGAGGATTCCGTTCTACAGTTGCCTGAAAAAGAGTAAAATATGGCTTTAACAGCCTGAAAAAGATGTCAAATATACTGTAGATTTACTTGGACATTTTAGCCTTTAATTTTAAAATCCTACATCAGAATGGTCCAATATTGACTGTGTGACACCATGGATATGTGATGTTTCTCTCAGACTTGGAATGAAGCTGGTTTAACAGGAGGATTCCGTTCTACAGTTGCCTGAAAAAGAGTAAAATATGGCTTTAACAGCCTGAAAAAGATGTCAAATATACTGTAGATTTACTTGGACATTTTAGCCTTTAATTTTAAAATCCTACATCAGAATGGTCCAATATTGACTGTGTGACACCATGGATATGTGATGTTTCTCTCAGACTTGGAATGAAGCTGGTTTAACAGGAGGATTCCGTTCTACAGTTGCCTGAAAAAGAGTAAAATATGGCTTTAACAGCCTGAAAAAGATGTCAAATATACTGTAGATTTACTTGGACATTTTAGCCTTTAATTTTAAAATCCTACATCAGAATGGTCCAATATTGACTGTGTGACACCATGGATATGTGATGTTTCTCTCAGACTTGGAATGAAGCTGGTTTAACAGGAGGATTCCGTTCTACAGTTGCCTGAAAAAGAGTAAAATATGGCTTTAACAGCCTGAAAAAGATGTCAAATATACTGTAGATTTACTTGGACATTTTAGCCTTTAATTTTAAAATCCTACATCAGAATGGTCCAATATTGACTGTGTGACACCATGGATATGTGATGTTTCTCTCAGACTTGGAATGAAGCTGGTTTAACAGGAGGATTCCGTTCTACAGTTGCCTGAAAAAGAGTAAAATATGGCTTTAACAGCCTGAAAAAGATGTCAAATATACTGTAGATTTACTTGGACATTTTAGCCTTTAATTTTAAAATCCTACATCAGAATGGTCCAATATTGACTGTGTGACACCATGGATATGTGATGTTTCTCTCAGACTTGGAATGAAGCTGGTTTAACAGGAGGATTCCGTTCTACAGTTGCCTGAAAAAGAGTAAAATATGGCTTTAACAGCCTGAAAAAGATGTCAAATATACTGTAGATTTACTTGGACATTTTAGCCTTTAATTTTAAAATCCTACATCAGAATGGTCCAATATTGACTGTGTGACACCATGGATATGTGATGTTTCTCTCAGACTTGGAATGAAGCTGGTTTAACAGGAGGATTCCGTTCTACAGTTGCCTGAAAAAGAGTAAAATATGGCTTTAACAGCCTGAAAAAGATGTCAAATATACTGTAGATTTACTTGGACATTTTAGCCTTTAATTTTAAAATCCTACATCAGAATGGTCCAATATTGACTGTGTGACACCATGGATATGTGATGTTTCTCTCAGACTTGGAATGAAGCTGGTTTAACAGGAGGATTCCGTTCTACAGTTGCCTGAAAAAGAGTAAAATATGGCTTTAACAGCCTGAAAAAGATGTCAAATATACTGTAGATTTACTTGGACATTTTAGCCTTTAATTTTAAAATCCTACATCAGAATGGTCCAATATTGACTGTGTGACACCATGGATATGTGATGTTTCTCTCAGACTTGGAATGAAGCTGGTTTAACAGGAGGATTCCGTTCTACAGTTGCCTGAAAAAGAGTAAAATATGGCTTTAACAGCCTGAAAAAGATGTCAAATATACTGTAGATTTACTTGGACATTTTAGCCTTTAATTTTAAAATCCTACATCAGAATGGTCCAATATTGACTGTGTGACACCATGGATATGTGATGTTTCTCTCAGACTTGGAATGAAGCTGGTTTAACAGGAGGATTCCGTTCTACAGTTGCCTGAAAAAGAGTAAAATATGGCTTTAACAGCCTGAAAAAGATGTCAAATATACTGTAGATTTACTTGGACATTTTAGCCTTTAATTTTAAAATCCTACATCAGAATGGTCCAATATTGACTGTGTGACACCATGGATATGTGATGTTTCTCTCAGACTTGGAATGAAGCTGGTTTAACAGGAGGATTCCGTTCTACAGTTGCCTGAAAAAGAGTAAAATATGGCTTTAACAGCCTGAAAAAGATGTCAAATATACTGTAGATTTACTTGGACATTTTAGCCTTTAATTTTAAAATCCTACATCAGAATGGTCCAATATTGACTGTGTGACACCATGGATATGTGATGTTTCTCTCAGACTTGGAATGAAGCTGGTTTAACAGGAGGATTCCGTTCTACAGTTGCCTGAAAAAGAGTAAAATATGGCTTTAACAGCCTGAAAAAGATGTCAAATATACTGTAGATTTACTTGGACATTTTAGCCTTTAATTTTAAAATCCTACATCAGAATGGTCCAATATTGACTGTGTGACACCATGGATATGTGATGTTTCTCTCAGACTTGGAATGAAGCTGGTTTAACAGGAGGATTCCGTTCTACAGTTGCCTGAAAAAGAGTAAAATATGGCTTTAACAGCCTGAAAAAGATGTCAAATATACTGTAGATTTACTTGGACATTTTAGCCTTTAATTTTAAAATCCTACATCAGAATGGTCCAATATTGACTGTGTGACACCATGGATATGTGATGTTTCTCTCAGACTTGGAATGAAGCTGGTTTAACAGGAGGATTCCGTTCTACAGTTGCCTGAAAAAGAGTAAAATATGGCTTTAACAGCCTGAAAAAGATGTCAAATATACTGTAGATTTACTTGGACATTTTAGCCTTTAATTTTAAAATCCTACATCAGAATGGTCCAATATTGACTGTGTGACACCATGGATATGTGATGTTTCTCTCAGACTTGGAATGAAGCTGGTTTAACAGGAGGATTCCGTTCTACAGTTGCCTGAAAAAGAGTAAAATATGGCTTTAACAGCCTGAAAAAGATGTCAAATATACTGTAGATTTACTTGGACATTTTAGCCTTTAATTTTAAAATCCTACATCAGAATGGTCCAATATTGACTGTGTGACACCATGGATATGTGATGTTTCTCTCAGACTTGGAATGAAGCTGGTTTAACAGGAGGATTCCGTTCTACAGTTGCCTGAAAAAGAGTAAAATATGGCTTTAACAGCCTGAAAAAGATGTCAAATATACTGTAGATTTACTTGGACATTTTAGCCTTTAATTTTAAAATCCTACATCAGAATGGTCCAATATTGACTGTGTGACACCATGGATATGTGATGTTTCTCTCAGACTTGGAATGAAGCTGGTTTAACAGGAGGATTCCGTTCTACAGTTGCCTGAAAAAGAGTAAAATATGGCTTTAACAGCCTGAAAAAGATGTCAAATATACTGTAGATTTACTTGGACATTTTAGCCTTTAATTTTAAAATCCTACATCAGAATGGTCCAATATTGACTGTGTGACACCATGGATATGTGATGTTTCTCTCAGACTTGGAATGAAGCTGGTTTAACAGGAGGATTCCGTTCTACAGTTGCCTGAAAAAGAGTAAAATATGGCTTTAACAGCCTGAAAAAGATGTCAAATATACTGTAGATTTACTTGGACATTTTAGCCTTTAATTTTAAAATCCTACATCAGAATGGTCCAATATTGACTGTGTGACACCATGGATATGTGATGTTTCTCTCAGACTTGGAATGAAGCTGGTTTAACAGGAGGATTCCGTTCTACAGTTGCCTGAAAAAGAGTAAAATATGGCTTTAACAGCCTGAAAAAGATGTCAAATATACTGTAGATTTACTTGGACATTTTAGCCTTTAATTTTAAAATCCTACATCAGAATGGTCCAATATTGACTGTGTGACACCATGGATATGTGATGTTTCTCTCAGACTTGGAATGAAGCTGGTTTAACAGGAGGATTCCGTTCTACAGTTGCCTGAAAAAGAGTAAAATATGGCTTTAACAGCCTGAAAAAGATGTCAAATATACTGTAGATTTACTTGGACATTTTAGCCTTTAATTTTAAAATCCTACATCAGAATGGTCCAATATTGACTGTGTGACACCATGGATATGTGATGTTTCTCTCAGACTTGGAATGAAGCTGGTTTAACAGGAGGATTCCGTTCTACAGTTGCCTGAAAAAGAGTAAAATATGGCTTTAACAGCCTGAAAAAGATGTCAAATATACTGTAGATTTACTTGGACATTTTAGCCTTTAATTTTAAAATCCTACATCAGAATGGTCCAATATTGACTGTGTGACACCATGGATATGTGATGTTTCTCTCAGACTTGGAATGAAGCTGGTTTAACAGGAGGATTCCGTTCTACAGTTGCCTGAAAAAGAGTAAAATATGGCTTTAACAGCCTGAAAAAGATGTCAAATATACTGTAGATTTACTTGGACATTTTAGCCTTTAATTTTAAAATCCTACATCAGAATGGTCCAATATTGACTGTGTGACACCATGGATATGTGATGTTTCTCTCAGACTTGGAATGAAGCTGGTTTAACAGGAGGATTCCGTTCTACAGTTGCCTGAAAAAGAGTAAAATATGGCTTTAACAGCCTGAAAAAGATGTCAAATATACTGTAGATTTACTTGGACATTTTAGCCTTTAATTTTAAAATCCTACATCAGAATGGTCCAATATTGACTGTGTGACACCATGGATATGTGATGTTTCTCTCAGACTTGGAATGAAGCTGGTTTAACAGGAGGATTCCGTTCTACAGTTGCCTGAAAAAGAGTAAAATATGGCTTTAACAGCCTGAAAAAGATGTCAAATATACTGTAGATTTACTTGGACATTTTAGCCTTTAATTTTAAAATCCTACATCAGAATGGTCCAATATTGACTGTGTGACACCATGGATATGTGATGTTTCTCTCAGACTTGGAATGAAGCTGGTTTAACAGGAGGATTCCGTTCTACAGTTGCCTGAAAAAGAGTAAAATATGGCTTTAACAGCCTGAAAAAGATGTCAAATATACTGTAGATTTACTTGGACATTTTAGCCTTTAATTTTAAAATCCTACATCAGAATGGTCCAATATTGACTGTGTGACACCATGGATATGTGATGTTTCTCTCAGACTTGGAATGAATGTCAAAAATCTATATTAAAAGAGCTAGAAATTTATTAGGAAGTTTATTTTGAAGGTGATGAGTTGGAGGCTGTCAGCCAATCAGGAAGAAGCCCGATTGTTGACCTGCACAGCAGTGTTCACTTCTTTTGAGCTGCTGGGAGAACGGAGAGAAAACCTTGTGTGAATGATACCTACCTCATGAAGCTATTTTAACAAAAGCTAAAATTGATTAAAACCGTTTTGAGTTGATCCAGTGGGAGCCTTGGACCTTTGAGAGTGCAGTTGGAGAGACTTGACGTCCCTGATGAAGAAACGCATTGGTCAGGTTTTTGTTGGACCCTTTGAACCTTTGATCTACCTGAGAGTTGGAGCCTGGATTGAGACGTCGATGGCGAGCCCCAGCCCAGTGGAGAACTAGAGATACGGCGCCTGCAGGATTTAGCACCTCAATTCACACACACATAGACGCACACCACCAACTGCGCGGTAGGACAAACTTTTCACTTCCACGGTGGATTGAAATTGAATTTAAGAAACTGAATTGAAGTGACTGAAAAACAGAAACTCTGAACTTTAAATCACAGCTGTGGGGTTTTGGTTACAATTTATTTTTTTACTTACCCGGGTAAGAATTGTGTCATCTGATATTGATTTTATTGATTGTGTTTAATGTTTACAATTTTGGCTTATCCTTCTCATCTATTAAAAGAGAAGCGTTCTGTTTTCTCAAAGAGAGTAAACTGTGTTTGAGTCGTTTCTGGTGTTGTTTGGTTAATCCTGGGCTCCATAGGCGAACATAGAACTTCTGATCCCACTGGCCATAAATAATTATCATATAGAGCAGTCCCTCTCGGTTCCCCCTCCTCCAAAGGGTTACAAATGGCGAGCCAGCCAGGAGCCTAGTTCATTGCCAAACAATTACCTGGAACAAACTGCTTTTGTTTATTGCAGGATAATTTGACACACCACTAGAAAATGGATATTGTTGATAAATTGAGCATCAAAGTCCCAAATGCAGTCCTAGTGAGTGGGTTGACAGGTTCTGAGAAAGATGAAAACATTCTTGACTTTTTGACAATGTATGGTTCAATCAATAGGACTGTTAAGATAGATGACTCAACTACAGAGTTTCATACAAACCTGATAGTAGAGTATAACCATGGCACTGCTGTACAGGCATTAGAACCTTTTTTGCCTTACATTCACCCATTTCCAGAATGCCCTGATGTCACATACCATGTCCAAGCCCTTGCAAGCGTCTACACACAACAAGTAGGTAGCACTGTCACAAAGACTTACCTCGAGAAGCTCAAAGAGATAGCTAAACTCAGTGGAAAGGACATCGAGCAGGTGTTAAAGGAGGTGATGTCTCAAATAGAGGAGTCTATTGAGGGTGCTGGATCCAGTGAGGATTCTACTTCCCTCCAACACCTACAGGAAGTTAAGCAGGCTGTAGAGCACAGCCCGCATGATGATCCGCCACGACGGTTGGTTGATGTTGCCCTCTCATCGAGCTTGACCCCTTGGATGTTAATCAGAGGACATCAACTTCTTCTTCTAACTCAAAGACACCTATGACTCTGAGCCCCAGTGAACTCAACCCACTTGAGGTACAAAGGATAGTTGTTGAGCACATTGTGAGGAACGAAGACAAATCATCACACTCTCATCCCATTTTTAAGTTGAGAGCTTTCTCAGGAAAATCCTAGACCATACAGTGAGGTTGATTACGACACTTGGCGGTCTCATGCTGATTTGATGATGAAAGATGTATCTGTTTCTGATCTTGAGAAAACAAGGAAAATCCTTGAAAGTCTTCTTGTCCCAGCTTCCGATGTTGTTAGACATCTTGGTCCTGAAGCATCCCCTACGGCTTATCTGCAAATTTTGGACTCTGCATTTTCCACTGTTGAAGATGGGGAGGAACTGTTTGTACGGTTCATGAACACATTCCAGGACTCTGGAGAAAAACCGTCTTCCTACCTGCAGCGTCTTCAAGTTGCTCTGTGTAAAGCTGTGCGCAGAGGAGGCGTCCCAGCACAGGACTTAGACAGCCACCTACTTCGACAGCTCTGCAGGGGCTGTTGGGACAACGTTCTGCTTAATGACCTCCGCCTAGAACAAAAGAAACAGAACCCCCCAACGTTTGCTGAACTCTTAATGCTGTTACGTACTGAGGAAGATAGGCAAGAAGCCAAGGCTGTGCGAATGAAACAACACTTGGGCACCACGAAGCAGAAAGCCGTGTCCCACGTGCAAACGGTGTGTAACTGTGGTGAGACCCAAGCTGAGCCTGACCCTAGTAGCGTAAATGAGCTAAGGAAACAAGTTGCAGACTTGAAAAGCCAGCTAACATCTCTCATGAAAAAGAAAAAGATAGTGTCTCCCAAAAAAGAAACTTCAAAAATGGCAAACACACAAAAACCTGACCATGCAACCACAGAAACCAACTTACCTTCTCACAAGGGTGCAACTTCCAAGCCAAAGCCTTGGTACTGCTTTCGCTGTGGGGAGGATGGGCACGTTGTTGCCACCTGTGAGTTTGATGCCAATCCTGCCCTGGTAGCAGCAAAACGGAAAGAACTGAGACAACGACAGCAGTTGTGGGAAGCACAGAACCCCCCTACTTTTTCTTTGAACTAAATTCAGTTCCTGTCGAGGGACAGCCAAGAACTGATATTAGTCAATCATGTCCCATTGAACCCAAGCAACGTGCCACGCTAAAACAGTCTCATACAAGAGGTCGTCCCTTCAAACTACCTAAAGGCTTAGTAGGCACAAAGAGCACAGCCCAAGTGGAAGTGGAGGGGAGCTCCACAATCTCCTTGCTGGACACGGGTTCCCAAGTTACCACGGTCCCTCAATCCTTATATCAGCAACACCTTTCTGGACATGAAATCAGACCACTGTTCGACTTACTTGAAGTTCAAGGAGCCAATGGTCAGTGTGTACCTTACCTCGGATACGTTGAGTTGAGTGTCACTTTCCCCAGAGAGTTTGTGGGAGTGGAAATCGAGGTGCCAACCCTCGCCTTGGTGGTCCCAGATGTTCATGCTGCTTCTGACTCACTGATGCTGATAGGTACCAACACGCTTGATGTACTATATGAGATGTACTGTGAGACTGCTCCTGATGCACAGCAGCCAGCAGCACATGGCTACAGGGCAGTGCTCAAAGTCCTTGAGCTCAGGCAGTGACAGAGTAAGGATGGTGACCTTGGGGTGGTGAGGATGCATGGCAAAGACCCCCAGTTGGTTCCAGCTGGCCAAACTGTGGTCTTGGAAGGTTGTGTTGCAGTCAGTGGGTTCACTACGGAGAGATCAGTAGTTCTGGAGCACCCTTCCTCAACTTCACTGCCGGGTGGCCTGCTGGTGAAAACCTGTCTTGTTGATTTGCCCACTAAAAAGCCATGCAAACTCCCAGTAGTACTTACCAATGAGTCAGACCACGATGTTATTGTCCCCCAAAGATGTATTATTGGCAAGGTCAGTGCCTTTCAGAAAGTTCTGTCACAAGAACATAGTGTACTTACCTCAAAACCAGACTCTCTCCAGAAATCAGACATCAAATTCAACTTCAGCGATTCGCCTGTTCCTGCTGAGTGGAAAGAGCGTATCACAAGGAAACTGAACAGCATGCCTGAAGTTTTTGCACAGAGTGATCTTGACTTTGGCAGAACTGATCGGGTTAAGCACCAAATCAAGCTCTCAGACGAGACGCCATTCAAGCACAAAGCTCGCCCCATACATCCCCATGACTTGGAGGCTGTCCATAAGCATTTACAAGAACTGCTTCAAGCTGGAGTGATCAGAGAATCTGAGTCTCCATTCTCGTCGCCCATAGTGGTAGTGAGGAAAAAGAACAGCGAGGTCCGTCTCTGCATTGATTATAGGAAACTAAATCTCCAAACTGTAAAAGATGCTTACGCACTCCCAAACATGGAAGAGGCGTTCTCCTCACTCACCGGGTCAAAGTGGTTTTCCGTCCTTGACCTAAAGTCTGGCTATTATCAGATCCAGGTTGAGGAAGCAGACAAACCCAAAACCGCCTTTGTTTGTCCCATGGGGTTTTGGGAATTTAACCGGATGCCTCAAGGAGTCACAAACGCCCCAAGCACGTTCCAGCGGTTGATGGAGAGATGTGTGGGAGATATGAACTTGGAGGAAGTTCTTGTATTTCTCGATGACATCATTGTCTTTTCAAAAACTTTGGAAGAACATGAGGTGAGGCTGATGAAAGTCCTGAACCGTCTCAAGGAATTTGGCCTTAAGCTCTCTCCGGAGAAATGCAAGTTCTTTCAAACGTCTGTCAAGTACCTGGGGCATGTCGTATCACAAGATGGAGTGGGGACTGACCCTGGAAAAGTGGAGGCCCTGAAAACGTGGTCAAGGCCCCAAGACCTGAAACAGCTAAGGTCTTTTCTTGGATTTTCAGGTTATTACAGGCGATTTATAAAAGACTATTCTGCCATCGTCAAACCCCTCACCGACTTGACATCTGGTTATCCCCCACTGCATAAGAGCATCAAAAACAAGACACAGACTAACCAATACCGTGATCCAAGGAGGCTCTTTGGTTCTACAGTTGCCTGAAATAGAGTAAAATATGGCTTTAACAGCCTGAAAAAGATGTCAAATATACTGTAGATTTACTTGGACATTTTAGCCTTTAATTTTAAAATCCTACATCAGAATGGTCCAATATTGACTGTGTGACACCATGGATATATATAATGTATAACCCAGACTTGGAATGAAGCTGGCTTATCAGGAGGATTCCGTTCTACAGTTGCCTGAATAATAGTAAAATATGGCTTTAACAACCTGAAAAAGATGTCAAATATACTGTAGATTTACTTGGACATTTTAGCCTTTAATTTTAAAATCCTACATCAGAATGGTCCAATATTGACTGTGTGACACCATGGATATATGATGTATTACCCATACTTGTAATGAAGCTGGCTTAACAGGAGGATTCCTTTCTACAGTTGGCTGAATAAGAGTAAAATATGGCTTTAACAGCCTGAAAAAGATGTCAAATATACTGTAGATTTACTTGGACATTTTAGCCTTTAATTTTAAAATCCTACATCAGAATGGTCCAGTATTAACTTTGTGACACCATGGATATGTGATGTTTCTCTCAGACTTGGAATGAAGCTGGTTTAACAGGAGGATTCCGTTCTACAGTTGCCTGAAAAAGAGTAAAATATGGCTTTAACAGCCTGAAAAAGATGTCAAATATACTGTAGATTTACTTGGACATTTTAGCCTTTAATTTTAAAAACCTACATCAGAATGGTCCAATATTGACTGTGTGACACCATGGATATGTGATGTTTCTCTCAGACTTGGAATGAAGCTGGTTTAACAGGAGGATTCCTTTCTACAGTTGCCTGAAAAAGAGTAAAATATGGCTTTAACAGCCTGAAAAAGATGTCAAATATACTGTAGATTTACTTGGACATTTTAGCCTTTAATTTTAAAATCCTACATCAGAATGGTCCAATATTGACTGTGTGACACCATGGATATATGATGTATTACCCAGACTTGGAATGAAGCTGGCTTAACAGGAGGATTCCTTTCTACAGTTGGCTGAATAAGAGTAAAATATGGCTTTAACAGCCTGAAAAAGATATCAAATATACTGTAGATTTACTTGGACATTTTAGCCTTTAATTTTAAAATCCTACATCAGAATGGTCCAATATTGACTGTGTGACACCATGGATATGTGATGTTTCTCTCAAACTTGGAATGAAGCTGGTTTAACAGGAGGATTCCGTTCTACAGTTGCCTGAAAAAGAGTAAAATATGGCTTTAACAGCCTGAAAAAGATGTCAAATATACTGTAGATTTACTTGGACATTTTAGCCTTTAATTTTAAAATCCTACATCAGAATGGTCCGATATTGCCTGTGTGACACCATGGATATGTGATGTCTCACCAGACTTGGAATGAAGCTGGCTTAACAGGAGGATTTGGTTCTACAGTTGCCTGAAAAAGAGTAAAATATGGCTTTAACAGCCTTAAAAAGATGTCAAATATACTGTAGATTTACTTGGACATTTTAGCCTTTAATTTTAAAATCCTACATCAGAATGGTCCAATATTGACTGTGTGACACCATGGATATGTGATGTTTCTCTCAGACTTGGAATGAAGCTGGTTTAACAGGAGGATTCCGTTCTACAGTTGCCTGAAAAAGAGTAAAATATGGCTTTAACAGCCTGAAAAAGATGTCAAATATACTGTAGATTTACTTGGACATTTTAGCCTTTAATTTTAAAATCCTACATCAGAATGGTCCGATATTGCCTGTGTGACACCATGGATATGTGATGTCTCACCAGACTTGGAATGAAGCTGGCTTAACAGGAGGATTCCGTTCTACAGTTGCCTGAAAAAGAGTAAAATATGGCTTTAACAGCCTGAAAAAGATGTCAAATATACTGTAGATTTACTTGGACATTTTAGCCTTTAATTTTAAAATCCTACATCAGAATGGTCCAATATTGACTGTGTGACACCATGGATATGTGATGTTTCTCTCAGACTTGGAATGAAGCTGGTTTAACAGGAGGATTCCGTTCTACAGTTGCCTGAAATAGAGTAAAATATGGCTTTAACAGCCTGAAAAAGATGTCAAATATACTGTAGATTTACTTGGACATTTTAGCCTTTAATTTTAAAATCCTACATCAGAATGGTCCAATATTGACTGTGTGACACCATGGATATGTGATGTTTACCCAGACTTGGAATGAAGCTGGCTTAACAGGAGGATTCCGTTCTACAGTTGCCTGAATAAGAGTAAAATATGGCTTTAACAGCCTGAAAAAGATGTCAAATATACTGTAGATTTACTTGGACATTTTAGCCTTTAATCTTAAAATCCTACATCAGAATGGTCCGATATTGCATGTGTGACACCATGGATATGTGATGTCTCACCGAGACTTGGAATAAAGCTGGCTCAACAGGAGGATTTGGTTCTACATTAGCTTGAAAAAGAGTAATAAATGGCTTAAACAGCCTAAAAAAGATGTCAAATATACTGTAGATTTACTTGGACATTTTAGCCTTTAATTTTAAAATCCTACATCAGAATGGTCCAATATTGATTGTGTGACACCATGGATATATGATGTATTACCCAGACTTGGAATGAAGCTGGCTTATCAGGAGGATTCTGTTCTACAGTTGCCTGAATAAGAGTAAAATATGGCTTTAACAACCTGAAAAAGATGTCAAATATACTGTAGATTTACTTGGACATTTTAGCCTTTAATTTTAAAATCCTACATCAGAATGGTCCAATATTGACTGTGTGACACCATGGATATGTGATGTTTCTCTCAGACTTGGAATGAAGCTGGTTTAACAGGAGGATTCCGTTCTACAGTTGCCTGAAATAGAGTAAAATATGGCTTTAACAGCCTGAAAAAGATGTCAAATATACTGTAGATTTACTTGGACATTTTAGCCTTTAATTTTAAAATCCTACATCAGAATGGTCCGATATTGCCTGTGTGACACCATGGATATGTGATGTCTCACCGAGACTTGGAATGAAGCTGGCTGAACAGGTGGATTTGGTTCTACATCAGCTTGAAAAAGAGTAATAAATGGCTTAAACAGCCTAAAAAGTATGTCAAATATACTGTAGATTTGCTTGGACATGTTAGCCTTTAATTTTAAAATCCTACATCAGAATGGTCCAGTATTAACTGTGTGACACCATGGATATGTGATGTTTCTCTCAGACTTGGAATGAAGCTGGTTTAACAGGAGGATTCCGTTCTACAGTTGCCTGAAATAGAGTAAAATATGGCTTTAACAGCCTGAAAAAGATGTCAAATATACTGTAGATTTACTTGGACATTTTAGCCTTTAATTTTAAAACCTACATCAGAATGGTCCAATATTGACTGTGTGACACCATGGATATGTGATGTTTCTTTCAGACTTGGAATGAAGCTGGTTTAACAGGAGGATTCCGTTCTACAGTTGCCTGAAAAAGAGTAAAATATGGCTTTAACAGCCTGAAAAGATGTCAAATATACTGTAGATTTACTTGGACATTTTAGCCTTTAATTTTAAAATCCTACATCAGAATGGTCCAATATTGACTGTGTGACACCATGGATATATGATGTATTACCCACTTGGAATGAAGCTGGCTTAACAGGAGGATTCCTTTCTACAGTTGCCTGAATAAGAGTAAAATATGGCTTTAACAGCCTGAAAAAGATGTCAAATATACTGTAGATTTACTTGGACATTTTAGCCTTTAATTTTAAAATCCTACATCAGAATGGTCCAGTATTAACTTTGTGACACCATGGATATGTGATGTTTCTCTCAGACTTGGAATGAAGCTGGTTTAACAGGAGGATTCCGTTCTACAGTTGCCTGAAAAAGAGTAAAATATGGCTTTAACAGCCTGAAAAAGATGTCAATATACTGTAGATTTACTTGGACATTTTAGCCTTTAATTTTAAAATCCTACATCAGAATGGTCCAATATTGACTGTGTGACACCATGGATATATGATGTATTACCCAGACTTGGAATGAAGCTGGCTTAACAGGAGGATTCCTTTCTACAGTTGGCTGAATAAGAGTAAAATATGGCTTTAACAGCCTGAAAAAGATGTCAAATATACTGTAGATTTACTTGGACATTTTAGCCTTTAATTTTAAAATCCTACATCAGAATGGTCCAATATTGACTGTGTGACACCATGGATATGTGTTGTTTCTCTCAGACCTGGAATGAAGCTGGTTTAACAGGAGGATTCCGTTCTACAGTTGCCTGAAAAGAGTAAAATATGGCTTTAACAGCCTGAAAAAGATGTCAAATATACTGTAGATTTACTTGGACATTTTAGCCTTTAATCTTAAAATCCTACATCAGAATGGTCCGATATTGCCTGTGTGACACCATGGATATGTGATGTCTCACCGAGACTTGGAATGAAGCTGGCTCAACAGGAGGATTTGGTTCTACATTAGCTTGAAAAAGAGTAATAAATGGCTTAAACAGCCTAAAAGATGTCAAATATACTGTAGATTTACTTGGACATTTTAGCCTTTAATTTTAAAATCCTACATCAGAATGGTCCAATATTGACTGTGTGACACCATGGATATGTGTTGTTTCTCTCAGACTTGGAATGAAGCTGGTTTAACAGGAGGATTCCGTTCTACAGTTGCCTGAAAAAGTGTAAAATATGGCTTTAACAGCCTGAAAAAGATGTCAAATATACTGTAGATTTACTTGGACATTTTAGCATTTAATTTTAAAAACCTACATCACAATGGTCCAATATTGACTGTGTGACACCATGGATATTTGTTGTTTCTCTCAGACTTGGAATGAAGCTGGTTTAACTGGAGGATTCCTTTCTACAGTTGCCTGAAAAAGAGTAAAATATGACTTTAACAGCCTGAAAAAGATGTCAAATATACTGTAGATTTACTTGGACATTTTAGCCTTTAATTTTAAAATCCTACATCAGAATGGTCCAATATTGACTGTGGGACACCAAGGATATAGATGTATTACCCAGACTTGGAATGAAGCTGGCTTAACAGGAGGATTCCTTTCTACAGTTGGCTGAATAAGAGTAAAATATGGCTTTAACAGCCTGAAAAAGATATCAAATATACTGTAGATTTACGTGGACATTTTAGCCTTTAATTTCAAAATCCTACATCAGAATGGTCCAATATTGACTGTGTGACACCATGGATATGTATTGTTTCTCTCAAACCTGGAATGAAGCTGGTTTAATAGGAGGATTCCGTTCTACAGTTGCCTGAAAAAGAGTAAAATATGGCTTTAATAGCCTGAAAAAGATGTCAAATATACTGTAGATTTACTTGGACATTTTAGCCTTTAATCTTAAAATCGTACATCACAATGGTCCGATATTGCCTGTGTGACACCATGGATATGTGATGTCTCACCGAGACTTGGAATGAAGCTGGCTCAACAGGAGGATTTGGTTCTACATTAGCTTGAAAAAGAGTAATAAATGGCTTAAACAGCCTAAAAAAGATGTCAACAGTGTTTCACATACGTCAAATTGGACCATTCTGATGTAGGATTTTAAAATTAAAGGCTCAAATGTCCAAGTAAATCTACAGTATATTTGAAATCTTTTTCATGCTCTTAAAGCCATATTTTACTTTTATTCAGGCAACTGTAGAATGGAATCCTCCTGTTAAACCAGCTTCATTCCAAGTCTGCGTGAGACATCATATATCCATGTTGTCACACAGGCAATATCGGACCATTCTTATGTAAGATTTTAAAATTAAAGGCTAAAATATCCAGTTAAATCTACAGTATATTTTACATCTTTTTCAGGCTGTTAAAGCCATATTTTACTTTTATTCAGGCAACTGTAGAAAGGATTCCTCCTGTTAAGCCAGCTTCATTCCAAGTCTGGGTGAGACATCATATATCCATGGTGTCACACAGGCAATATCGGACCATTCTGATGTAGGATTTTAAAATTAAATGCTAAAAAGTCAAAGTAAATCTACAGTTTATTTGACATATTTTTTATGCTCTTAAAGCCATATTTTACTCTTTTTCAGGCAACTGTAGAACTGAATCCTCCCGTTAAACCAGCTTCATTCCAAGTCTGAGAGAAACATCACATGCAATCACACACACACAGGCAATATTGGACAATTCTGATGTAGGAATTTAAAATTAAAGGCTAAAATGTCCAAATAAATCTATAGTATACATGACATATTGTTCATTCTCTTAAAGCCATATTTTACTTTTATTCAGGCAACTGTTTAATGGAATCCTCCTGTTAAACCAGCTTCATTCCAAGTCTGCGTGAGACATCATATATCCATGTTGTCACACAGGCAATATCGGACCATTCTTATGTAAGATTTTAAAATTAAAGGCTAAACTTTCCAATTAAATCTACAGTATATTTTATATCTTTTTCAGGCTGTTAAAGCCATGTTTTACTTTTATTCAGGCAACTGTAGAACCGAATCCTCCTGTTAACCCAGCTTGATTCCAAGACTAGGAGAGAAATCACATATCCAGGGTTTCACAATACTTCAAATTGGACCATTCTGATGTAGGATTTTAAGATTAAAGGCTAAAATGTCCAAGTAAATCTACAGTATATTTGACATCTTTTTCATGCTCTTAAAGCCAAATTTTACTTTTATTCAGGCAACTGTAGAACGGAAACCTCCTGTTAAACCAGCTTCATTCCAAGTCTGCGTGAGACATCATATATCCATGTTGTCAAACAGGCAATATCGGACCATTCTGATGTAGGAATTTAAAATTAAAGGCTAAAATGTCCAAATAAATCTACAGTATACACAACATATTTTTCATTCTCTTAAAGCCATATTTTACTATTTTTCAGGCAACTTTAGAACTGAACCCTCCTGTTAAGCCAGCTTCATTCCAAGTCTGGGTGACACATCATATATCCATTGTGTCACACAGGCAATATCGGACCAATCTGATGTAGGATTTTAAACTTAAAGGCTAAAATGTCCAAGTAAATCTACAGTATATTTGACATCTTTATCAGGATGTTAAAGCCATATTTTACTTTTTTCAGGCAACTGTAGAACCGAATCCTCCTGATAACCCAGCTTCATTCCAAGTCTGGGAGACACATCACATATCCAGTGTGTCACCCAGGTAATATTGGACCATTCTGCTGTAGGATTTTAAAATTAAAGGCTAAAATATCCAAATGAATCTACAGTATACATGACATATTTTTTATTCTCTTAAAGCCATATTTTACTATTTTTCAGGCAACTTTAGAACTGAATCCTCCTGTTAAGCCAGCTTTATTCCAAGTCTGCGTAAGACATCATATATCCATGTTGTCACACAGGCAATATCGGACCATTCGTATGTAAGATTTTAAAATTAAAGGCTAAAATGTCCAATTGAATCTACAGTATATTTGACATCTTTTTCATGCTCTTAAAGCCATATTTTACTTTTATTCAGGCAACTGTAGAATGGAATCCTCCTGTTAAACCAGCTTCATTCCAAGTCTGCGTGAGACATCATATATCCATGTTGTCACACAGGCAATATCGGACCATTCTTATGTAAGATTTTAAAATTAAAGGCTAAAATATCCAGTTAAATCTACAGTATATTTTACATCTTTTTCAGGCTGTTAAAGCCATATTTTACTTTTATTCAGGCAACTGTAGAAAGGATTCCTCCTGTTAAGCCAGCTTCATTCCAAGTCTGGGTGAGACATCATATATCCATGGTGTCACACAGGCAATATCGGACCATTCTGATGTAGGATTTTAAAATTAAATGCTAAAAAGTCAAAGTAAATCTACAGTTTATTTGACATATTTTTTATGCTCTTAAAGCCATATTTTACTCTTTTTCAGGCAACTGTAGAACTGAATCCTCCCGTTAAACCAGCTTCATTCCAAGTCTGAGAGAAACATCACATGCAATCACACACAGGCAATATTGGACAATTCTGATGTAGGAATTTAAAATTAAAGGCTAAAATGTCCAAATAAATCTATAGTATACATGACATATTGTTCATTCTCTTAAAGCCATATTTTACTTTTATTCAGGCAACTGTTTAATGGAATCCTCCTGTTAAACCAGCTTCATTCCAAGTCTGCGTGAGACATCATATATCCATGTTGTCACACAGGCAATATCGGACCATTCTTATGTAAGATTTTAAAATTAAAGGCTAAACTTTCCAATTAAATCTACAGTATATTTTATATCTTTTTCAGGCTGTTAAAGCCATGTTTTACTTTTATTCAGGCAACTGTAGAACCGAATCCTCCTGTTAACCCAGCTTCATTCCAAGACTAGAGAGAAATCACATATCCAGGGTTTCACAATACTTCAAATTGGACCATTCTGATGTAGGATTTTAAGATTAAAGGCTAAAATGTCCAAGTAAATCTACAGTATATTTGACATCTTTTTCATGCTCTTAAAGCCAAATTTTACTTTTATTCAGGCAACTGTAGAACGGAAACCTCCTGTTAAACCAGCTTCATTCCAAGTCTGTGACACATCATATATCCGTGGTGTCACACAGGCAATATCGGACCATTCTGATGTAGGATTTTAAAATTAAAGGCTAAAATGTCCAAGTAAATCTACAGTATATTTGACATCTTTTTCAGGCTGTTAAAGCCATATTTTACTCTTTTTCAGGCAACTGTAGAACGGAATCCTCCTGTTAAACCAGCTTCATTCCAAGTCTGCGTGAGACCTCATATATCCATGTTGTCAAACAGGCAATATCGGACCATTCTGATGTAGGAATTTAAAATTAAAGGCTAAAATGTCCAAGTAAATCTACAGTATATTTGACATCTTTATCAGGATGTTAAAGCCATATTTTACTTTTTTCAGGCAACTGTAGAACCGAATCCTCCTGATAACCCAGCTTCATTCCAAGTCTGGGAGACACATCACATATCCAGTGTGTCACCCAGGTAATATTGGACCATTCTGCTGTAGGATTTTAAAATTAAAGGCTAAAATATCCAAATGAATCTACAGTATACATGACATATTTTTTATTCTCTTAAAGCCATATTTTACTATTTTTCAGGCAACTTTAGAACTGAATCCTCCTGTTAAGCCAGCTTTATTCCAAGTCTGCGTAAGACATCATATATCCATGTTGTCACACAGGCAATATCGGACCATTCGTATGTAAGATTTTAAAATTAAAGGCTAAAATGTCCAATTGAATCTACAGTATATTTGACATCTTTTTCATGCTCTTAAAGCCATATTTTACTTTTATTCAGGCAACTGTAGAATGGAATCCTCCTGTTAAACCAGCTTCATTCCAAGTCTGCGTGAGACATCATATATCCATGTTGTCACACAGGCAATATCGGAACATTCTTATGTAAGATTTTAAAATTAAAGGCTAAAATGTCCAATTAAATCTACAGTATATTTTATATCTTTTTTCAGGCTGTTAAAGCCATGTTTTACTTTTATTCAGGCAACTGTAGAACCGAATCCTCCTGTTAACCCAGCTTCATTCCAAGACTAGGAGAGAAATCACATATCCAGGGTTTCACATACGTCAAATTGGACCATTCTGATGTAGGATTTTAAGATTAAAGGCTAAAATGTCCAAGTAAATCTACAGTATATTTGACATCTTTTTCATGCTCTTAAAGCCACATTTTACTTTTATTCAGGCAACTGTAGAACGGAATCCTCCTGTTAAACCAGCTTCATTCCAAGTCTGCGTGAGACATCATATATCCATGTTGTCACACAGGCAATATCGGACCATTCTGATGTAGGATTTTAAAATTAAAGGCTAAAATGTCCAAGTAAATCTACAGTATATTTGACATCTTTTTCAGGCTGTTAAAGTAATTTATTACTCTTTTTCAAGCTACTGGAGAACAAAATCCTGCTGTTGAGCCAGCTTCATTCCAAGTCTTGGTGAGACATCATATATCCATGGTAGGATTTTAAAATTAAGGGCTTGAATGTCCAAGAAAAGCTATATTCTATATCATTTTTTCAGGCTGTTAAAGCCATATTTTACTCTTTTTCTTGACACTGTAAAACAGAATCCTCCTTTTATTCCAGCTTTTCTCAGAGTCTGGGTGAGACAGCACATATCCCCTGTGTTACTCAGGTAATATCGGACCATTCTGATGTAGGATTTTAAAATTAAGGGCTTGAATGTGCCGGTAAAGGTATATTTTATATATTTTTTCAGGCTGTTAAAGCCATATTTTACTCTTTTTCAGGCTACAGAATCCTCTTGTTAAGCCAACTTCATTCCAAGTCTGGGTGAGACATCCCATATCCGCTGTGTTTCTCAGGTAATATTGGACAATTCTGATGTAGGATTTTAAAATTAAGGGCTTTAATGTCCAAATAAAGCTATATTTAAATATTTTTCAGGCCTTAAAGCCATATTTTATTCTTTTTCAGGCTACTGTAAAACAGAATCCTCTTGTTAAGCCAGCTTCTTTCCAAGTCTGGGTGAGACATCACATATCCACTGTGTTACTCTGGTAATATCGGACCATTCTAATGTAGGATTTTAAAATTAAGGGCTTGAATGTCCAAGTAAAGCTGTATTCTATATCTTTTTTTCAGGCGGTTAAAGCCATATTTTACTCTTTTTCAGGCCACTGTAAAATGGAATCCTCTTGTTAAGCCAGCTTTATTCCAAGTCACCGTGAGACATCCCATATCCAATGTCTTTATCAGGTAATATCGGACCATTCTGATGTAGGATTTTAAAATTAAGGGCTTGAATGTCCAAGTAAAGCTATATTTGATTTCTTTTTTTCAGGCTTTTTAAGCCATATTTTTCTCTTTTTTAGGCTACTGCAAAACGCAATCCTCTTGTTAAGCCAGATTCCTTCCAAGTCTGGGTGAGACATCCTATAACCAGTGTGTTACTCAGGTATTATCGGACCATTCTGATGTAGGATTTTAAAATTAAGGGGTTGAATGTCCAAGTAAAGCTATATTTGAAAAAATTTTAAGGCTGTTAAAGCCATATTTTACTCTTTTTCAGGCCACTGTAAAACGGAATCCTCCTTTTAAGCCAGCTTCGTTTCAAGTCTGGGTGAGACAACACATATACAGTTTGTTACTCAGGTAATATCGGACCATTCTGATGTAGGATTTTAAAATTAAGGGCTTGAATGTCCAAGTAAAGCTATATTCTATTTATTTTTTTTAGGCTGTTAGAGCGATATTTTACTCTTTTTCAGGCTACTGTAAAATGGAATCCTCTTGTTAAGCCAGCTTTATTCCAAGTCACCGTGAGACATCCCATATTTTGTTACTTAGGTAATATCGGACCATTCTTATGTAGGATTTTAAAATTAAGGGCTTGAATGTCAAGGTAAAGCTATATTTGAGATCTATTTTCAGGTTGTTAAAGCCATATTTTACTCCTTTTCAGGCCACTGTAAAACAGAATCCTTCTGTTAAGCCAGCTACATTCCAAGTCTGGGTGAAACATCCCATATCCACCTTCTTACTCAGGCAATATTGGACTATCCTCATGTAGGATTTTAAAATTAAGGGCTTCAATGTCCAAGTAAAGCTATATTCTATATCTTTTTTAAGGCTGTTAAAGCCATATTTTACTCTTTTTCAGGCTACTGTAAAATGAAATCCCCTTGTTAAGCTAGCTTCTTGGCAAGTCTGAGTGAGACATCACATAACCAGTGTGTTACTCAGATAATATGGGACCATTTTGATGTAGGATTTTAAAATTAAGGGCTTGAATGTCCAAGTAAAGCAATATTCTATATCTTTTTTCAGGCTGTTAAAGCCATTTTTTCCTCTTTTTCAGGCCACTGTAAAACAGAATCCTCCTGTTAAGCCATATTTGTTAAAGCTATATTTGATATCTTTTTCAGGCTGTTAAAACCATATTTTATTCTTTTTAAGGCTACTGTAAAAAGGAATCTGTCATGGTTTGGGGTTTTGTTGTTTTTTTCCCTTTTTGCCTCCTTGTGTTTGTTTATTTTTTAGTTTTCTTTCATCATCACAGAATCCTCCTTTTAGCCAGCTTCATTCAAAGTCTGCATAAGACATAACATATCCAGTGTGTCACTCATGTAATTTCGGACCATTCTGATGTTGGATTTTAAAATCAAGGGCTTAAAAGTAAAGCTATATTGAAATTTTTTTAGGCTGTTAAATCCATATTTTACCTTTTTTTATATAATATTGGACCATTCTGATGTACGATTTTAAAATTGAAGGCTTAAATGCCCAATTAAAGCTATATTTGAAACCTTTTTTCAGGCTGTTAAAGCCATATTTTTACTCTTTTTTAAGCTACTGTGAAAACAAATCCTCCTTTTAAGCCAGCTTCATTCCAATTTTCAGTGACACAACACATATCCAGTGTTTCACTCAGTTTATATCGGACCATTCTGATGTAGGCTTTAATGTCTGGGCCTGGTTGCGGAGTAGACCGGCGACAAAACACACCCTGGCCTCATCAGAGCGGAAGGTTACTGGCTGCTTGCTAACAACCAGGGCACATTAGCCGTGGAGGAGTGAGCAGCAGAAGGAGCGGGTTTACCATGGGAATCAGAAAAATTGGGGGGAGTTTACATGAAGCGCCTTGACAATAGCGGTAATAGCCAAGGCATGCTGCCGAGCAACGAGAGAGAGAGGTCTAGAGGCGGTGAAGTGGAGGGGTTTGGGGCTGGGGGTAAGCCTGCTGAGTTTGTCTTGATCATTCCGTTACGCTGGGTAATAGATCAGACTCAAACGCCAGGCTCAAATAATGCAGGGTCGAAGAGACGGGAAGCTTGGGGAGTCTCTGGGGGTGAGGATACTTAGGGAAGCATGGGGCGAGCTAGGACCGTTGAGCCGAGGAGGAGATGTTGGAGTGCCGTGGGAGGGGGTCCAAGAGGTGAAGCCAGCTGACCGGAGACGGAAAACAGGAGTGGAGATAGTAACTGCAAGAAGAAAACAAAATGACGTAAGTAAACATTAAACACAGAACACTTGAGAGACCAGAAGCTTGTTGAGAGTTTCACCATGGTGTCTAGAGCACTAATCAAGCGAAGATGGTCTGAAGAGCCGGGGTTGAAATAGTGAGCTTGATTGTGGATGGAAGGCAGGGCTGAGCGGCGGGAGAAGGTGATTGTGGCATGATTAACAGGAGGGAGAGGGGGGAAAAGAGGAAACAGCAGAGACACACCGGGCAGGCCAACAGAAAACTAAAATTCAGAGAAAAAAATAGTAAACAAAACAAAAACTCAACCGAAAGCCCAACTATCACATTCTACAAACCCGATTTCAAAAAAGTTGGGACGCTGTACAAATTGTGAATAAAAACAAAATGCAATGATGTGGAAGTTTCAAATTTTAATATTTTATTCAGAATACAACATAGATGACATATCTAATGTTGAAACTGAGAAAATGTATCATTTTAAAGGAAAAATAAGTTCATAACTTCAAATTTCATGGCATCAACACATCTCAAAAAAGTTGGGACAAGGCCATGTTTACAACTGTGTGGCATTGCCTACCCTTTTTATAACAGTCTGCAAACGTCTGGGGACTGAGGAGACAAGTTGCTCAAGTTTAGGAATAAGAATGTTGTCCCATTCTTCTCTAACACAGGCTTTTAGTTGCTCAACTATCTTTGGTCTTCTTTGTCGCATCTTCCTCTTCATGATGCACCAAAGGTTTTCTATGGGTGAAAGATCTGGACTGCGGGCTGGCCATTTCAGTACCTGAATCCTTCTTCTACTCAGCCATGATGTTGTAATTCAAGGTCAAGGTCAAAGTTTATTTCTATAGCACACTTACAAACAGTCACTACTGCCCCAAAGTGCTGTACAATTATAGACAACAACACAAGATAAAAGCATAATAAATACCCGGAAAAACCATCTAAAACAAAACATGCCAAAAACAATAAAAACAGACAACAGAAAAAAGCTCAAATCAATAACAAAATGTCACAGCTCAGCTTGTGTTAAAAGCCAGTGCAAAAAGATGAGTTTTTAAAAGGGATTTAAAACTCTCAATAGAGGAAGCTGCTCTAATGTTGAGAGGGAGAGCGTTCCAGAGCTTGGGACCTGCCACCGAAAAACCTCTGTCCCCTCTAGTTTTCAGTCTGGTTCTGGGACAGCCTAAAAGCAACTGGTCAGCGGACCTGAGTGCTCTGACTGGAGTGTGCAAAACCAGCATATCAGATAAGTATGATGGTGCTAGCCCGTTAAGAGATTTAAAAACAAACAATAAGATCTTAAAATGGATTCTAAAAACAACAGGCAGCCAGTGCCGACAGTATAGGGGTAATGTGGTCACTGCGCCTTTTCCCTGTCAGCAGGCGTGCAGCAGCATTTTGAACTAACTGTAATCGGCGCACTGAAGATTGATCAAGGCCGTAGTACAGTGAGTTACAGTAGTCCAGGCGATTTGTAATCAAAGCATGCACAACTGTTTCCAATTGGCTAAGGGGCAGGTAAGGCTTGACCTTCCTAAGATGCAGTATGTGGTCTGGCATTATCATGTTGGAAAATGCAAGGTCTTCCCTAAAAGAGACAACATCAGGATGGGAGCATATGCTGTTCTAGAACTTGGATGTACCTTTCAGCATTGATGGTGCCTTTCCAGATGTGTAAGCTGCCTATGCCACACGGACTCATGTCCCCCAGACCATCAGAGATGCAAGCTTCTGAACTGAGTGCTGATAACAACTTGGTTTGTCCTTGTCCTCTTTAGTCCGGATGACATGTCGTCCCAGTTTTCCAAAACAAACTTCACATTTTGATTTGATTTGATTTGATCCATTTTAAATTAGCCTAGGCCCAGAGAAAACGCCTGTGCTGATGGATCCTGTTTGGATATGGCTTCTTTTTTGACCTATAGAGTTTTAGCCGGCAACGGCAAATGGCACGGCGGATTGTGTTCACCGACAATGTTTTCTGTAAGTGTTCCTGAGCCCATCTTGTGATTTCCATTCCAGTAGCATTCCTGTATGTGATGCAATGCCGTCTAAGGGAGCAAAGATCACGGTCATCCAGTCTGGTTTTCCAGCCTTGACCCTTACGCACAGAGATTGTTCCAGATTCTCTAAATCTTTGGATGATGTTATGCACTGTAGATGATGATGATAACTTCTAACTCTTTGCAATTTTTCTCTGAGAAACTTCTTTCTTATATTGCTCCACTATTTTTTTCCGCAGCATTGGGGGAATTGGTGATCTTCTGCCCATCTTGACTTCTGAGAGACACTGCCACACTGAGAGGCTCTTTTTACACCCAATCATGTTGCCAATTGACCTAATGAGTTGCAAATTGGTCCTCCAGCTGTTCCTTATATGTAATTTTAAGTTTTCCGGCCTCTTATTGCTACCTGTCCCAACTTTTTTTGGAATGTGTAGCTCTCATGAAATCCAAAACGAGCCAATATTTTGCATGACATTTCAAAATGTCTCACTTTTAACATTTTATATGTTATCTATATTCTATTGTGAATAAAATATAAGTTTATGAGATTTTTAAATAATTCCATTCCTTTTTTAATCACAATTTGTACAGTGTCCCAACTTTTTTGGGAATCGGGTTTGTAAATACTTGGTTTGTAAGTTGTATAATAATTTAGAAATGGGGAATCCATCATTTATGACATGAGCATAAAAGGGTTAAACACATTGTAGATAAGCTTATTAAAGAACAAATGAAACATGTATAACTTTCATTAGGAATTACATTCTAATGTGTAAGTATGTAGGACAGTTGAAAAATGAAAACAATCTGGCAATAGTGTTTTCACTTTGTGAAAACACTATGAACGCTATGAATTACTGGAGTCCTCTATTAACTAGTATGCAATGAGACTCACACTCCTGTCCTTAGGTCAGTAAAAGACATTATTAGTGTCAGGAGTTATATAAGATAAGATTTAGTTAACGTTTCATAATGTTTTTCTCATTTGTAAATGTGTCCTGCTCTGTCTTTGCAGAGGAAGATCAATACTTTACAAGAGAGTCTTGATACAATCTTGAATTTGCACTGTGAAGATTAGCATGATATCTCATTTGTGAAACATTGTTCCTATATGAATACACATTAGCATGTCGTACACATTTAATTTTTTCTTTACTAAGATAATCTATGTGTCTTTTTTAATGTAATTGTATTGTCATACTTTATAAGTGACGGATTCCACATTTCTAAATTATTAATCATGATACACAATTATTATCATTATTTAGTTGTAGTCTCCCCTTTCATTTCTTCAGCTGTCCTATTGAATAAAGGCCTAATGCCCCCATAAAATAATCTTTAAAATAAATAAAAGTACGTTTTACGTGATTTCTTTCTTCAACGTGTAATTAAATACATTGGAGTTTGAATCACCAAACTTTTTTTTTTAATTTATTTATTTTATTTTCACAACAAAAACATTAAAACAGTGTTATATGTTTCACAAAAAGATGTGCTGGACAATTGTCGAAAAAAGCCTCAAGGGGCTTAATAAGTGGCAATCTCCATAGAAAAAATTGTATTTAACAATTTAAAAAAAATTCTAAATTATGTAAAAAACAATTTAAAATTGCATTTAGAGCACAACCCCATGTGGAAAATTTGACTCTCTGTGTGATCACTGAGTGATGTGGGAAGACTGTTCCATATTTTTGACGCTCTGTATAATACACTAAGCTGTGTTTGAGACATTTCAGAAGAGCAAGCATAACTCTAGTGTAATGTGTAGCCACAGCGCTCTGTTGTTGTTTCATACCGCTAAATGATGCCTCTCAGCGCTGTCAGCGTCTCGGCAGAGGATGATATTACAGCAGCCTCTTTCCTATGATCTCCTTCGGGCTCTACTTGTTATCCAATAGCTCCTCTATTACTCGAACAGCTCCATCATCACTGCTGAAAAGAAGAGAGCAGCAGGCTGGGAACACTGGGGCCTTATGTCACTAATGTGATTGTGTTGCTTATAGGACGCCGTATGTACACCTCATCAATGTTGGTGGGGGAAAACACAGCTCCGACTGAGAGATGGCGACTAACTGGCCAGTAGGGACGATGATGTGATTACAGTGTGTGTGCGTGCACAGCCGATCTGTCGTCATTAACATTTTACACTCCTCTTTGGAACATCAGTGTGCCGCAGTATTATTGCCAGTGGCCTTGGCCTGCCTGCAACCCTGCCAGCCTTGTTCAGGATCACTGCTGATGAACGGAGGACGTTCGAAAACTCTGGTAATTGGCACAGCGAGGAGGAAGCGTTTCATTTTTCCACAACAGCTGTCTGCTTGACTTTGTACACCCTCTCACACACAAACATGCATGCACACACACACACACACACACACACACACACACACACACACACTTCTTTATAGCCTCTTCCCTACTAATTAAAGTTGGCGTTTACCTGATTTCCTTAAAGCTAAATTAGCTTGCAATCTGCAGTTCTTGACATATTATTATAATACATACTGTACACACAACACATTTTATGTATTTAGACAGGTTATGTATTAAGGCATCAAGAGTGGATATACTTTAGTAACCTAAGAGTTTTTCAACCAAAGATCTTTAGATTATGTTGAGATGTCAAGAATTGTTTTGTCCTGATCTGAATTTCAGATTATAAACTAATAACACCATAGAAGAAGGTCACAAAGAAAGTTGTAAGTCACACATTGTTGTGATAATGTCACTACTTGACAGTAGTGAAAGAAGTGTTCATTTCTTTTAGTAGCACGCCATAATCAAGAAGTTGTCTATAAAAGTCCTGGCTTCAGAATGGGATTTAAAAGTACAACAATACCATCAAAAAAGTATCAAAAGTGGGGTATCCCGATGGCCTAGTGATTGGGAGGTATATGTATTTCTTATACTGTGTATGTCCCCTTTCTCTCTCCCCATGTTTCCTGTCTGCATCTCTACTTTTGTTATAATATGGAAAAATGCCCAAAATGTGAAAGATAAATTAAAGAAGGCAGCGACGTGGATCTGTTTAGAGTATTACATACAGAATATTATAGTATGATTTTTACTGATCCATTAACAGGATGTGATTCTACCTGCTTTAAGTATTGGGTATTATCTGCCGTAGCAGTGGATCATATCTTAAAAGCCATTGTAATGTTTTGAATGTAGTTTTGAAGTACCTCAAAAAGTGTATTCGTAAGCAAATGTACTCATTTACTTTCCACCAGTGCTACTAATAGTGTGTCTATGATGTGTAGAAAGTGAAATTCAAAGTCCGTGAGATAAATCAGTGATCTTTACATTTAAATCGTACTTTACTCAAATACAAAATAGGCAAAACTTTCAGCAATCAGATAGCTGAGTCTGTCTGAATACACCATGCACTCCAGAAGTCTGAATCCCCTCATTATGTGACAAATTGATTGATGATTGATGAGGTGACGACAAGACTGGGAGAAAGGTTCTAGGGTTGAACGCACATTAGTGACCAAGCACGCTCATCAGAATCAGAATCAGTGTTATTGGCCAAGTATACTTACATACACAAAGAATTTGACTTGTTAACTCTCTAGACATTCAACAAATAGTCTTAGTAAAGATTCAGTAGACAAATAGATTATAGACACATACTGTACAATAGAAACAATACACATACGTATAGGCACATAATATCAACGTTATATATAAAATACAAATAATAATAATATTAACACAGATACAGATGGGGTGGGATGTAAAGTGCAGAGCTTCATAGCATGCAAATACAAAGGCCAAAAAAAATGAAATGGATTTTTAGGCCAGCCTCGAGAGCTTTATCAGATGACTGCGGATCAAGCGGGTCACAGCGCTGGGTCATCCTGAAAGAAAAAAACCCTGGCTGGGATCTAGAAATGAACATTAACGCAGAGATCACCTCATTTCTTTAATCTACTGTACATATTCTCCATCAAATCAAAGCAATAGATGTGGAGTAACAGGGACCCACAGGCATCGTTTTATAGGATTCATTTTGAAATAAATGAATCTTTGGCAAATGGTGTCTCTGAGGGACAATAGAAGAGAAAAAGAAGTTGAGAAAAAAGTTTAAAGGAGGGAGAAAGTATCAAAAGATGTGGCACATTTTGTCTCCAAAATGCAGTGACTTCACCACAAACCTTTGCGGTTACTGAACTGACACCCATTTTGGCTGCCCACACACGGACCCCCAAAACCACAGAGCCAGTTGTCAGATCAAGCCTTCTCCTGATGTTTATCCTCCCTTTGCTTAAGGGATTTGTGAAAGACCATGAGAGGTTAATCCCTCTTGAGCTGCACTTTTTGTGTATACTCCAGTGAATTGCAAGAATTTGGTTAGTTAATTCGCCAAGTAGTGCCAAACCGAAAAGTAAGGTCTCAACCTGGTGGTTTGATCCTACGAAGAAACATGTGGAATACGTGAGCCGGTATGTAGAGCGGACATCACTTTACAAAAGTTAATTGAGTTTTAATCCCTCTCATCTCGGATTGGCTCTTGTACAGAGGGGTAACTGGAGAAATCCTAATTGCCCAAAGCGTCGGCTTGTGGACGGTAATAGAGGTATCGTCAAGTACAATCTGATATCTACATATGAAGCTCATGTTACGCAGCACTTTCAGAATATTGCATTTCATCTGTCGGGCCAGTACAGTATCTGAAGCCTATTTCATTATTCTCCAGAGCTGCTGCCAGGCAGCTTTACTGGCATCCAGGCTCGTTTCATTTCATACAGAGAATAGAAGATGACAAGATGGAGAGCAAAGGGGCGGAACGACATGACAACTGGGGGCCGAGATTGTAACTGGAGAAATGTGAATGTATGTATTTTCACATTCACTCTAGCTCCCAGGAGAGAGGGCTCTATTTGACGTCTTGGGTAATTCACACACACACACACACACACACATATGGAAAGCTGACAAGGTATAGATCCCTGAAAGTGACCCAATGACAATTCAAAGTGTAACTGCATAAATCAATAATATTGTTAGATACATAATAAAATGCTATGTAAAGATATATGTAAATCTTTACACTTTTTCTTTGACATCCAGACACAGAAATGAATAGTACACATGGTTTTGGTGCACATTTATCATTTATTTCCTTTAAATACATGACAGGATTGAAACAACAGCAGCAGACCCTCTTTCGCGGCGCTGTGGAGGAAGGTCTAGCAATGTGAGACTATGCACTATACTACATTGTCTTAGGATCTCATTGCCAACCTGACAGACAGATCCTCCACAGCGCTGTGTCAGTGCTGGAGTATGGGTCTGGCTGCATGAGTTAACATTCTGGTTTGGGGGGAAAATAGAGCTCAACAGTCCCATCCGTCCTCCGAGAGTCCTTGGGTTCCGGAAGTAAATTTCCTATTCATTTCTCCCATTGACGTCTGGAATAAATCTGAAAAAACATCATTTCAACTAGAAAAACTAACAGAAAATCTTAAAAAAGTTAAAGGTACAAGCAGGGCTTTGCAGTTAACACTCAACCATGCGCCAAATGCGGGTACATTTTGCCATTGGCGGGTAAAACTGTCAATTTACCTGCTACCTTGGCAGCCAATGAGAATTGAGTGATCCAGAGTTGTTTTTTTTTAGCCATTCACATTTCAAGCAAGTCCGCCATTTGTTTGGATTTATGCAAAAAATGTGGTGGCGCATTATTGGGGTGAAGAGGCCGGCTGAAACAAGCAACCAACAAAAAGATGAGGATAATAATAATAATTCATTACATTTACATAGCGCTTTATCATAGACACTCAAAGCGCTTCAGGGGGAGGACTACTCTCTAACATTCGTAAATTGTCGTAAATCCTCGTAAATCAGGATTATCATCTCGCGCATGCGCACAGATTGGGTACCGACAGCCCCCCCCCCCTCCTCACAAGCATGAGTTCCACCAAACAGAGGCATCACTGTGGGATTGTGGGATTGTTCAGGATTATGAGTAATGAAGAACTTATCCAAGACATTGTGAATAAAAGACATTATCTCAAAACAAGGTTGGTGCCCCATGAACTTTTGGCGTCTATATGTGCATATACAATTGCTTAGACATGTCGTAGCGGGTTTTAAGTCTACCATTTTATGGCTTATACTCCAATTGTCAATGGAGAAATTACATTTTGTTTTCACTTCTGGAACCCGCTGTGGGCGGGACTGTTGAGCTCTCTAGGGGGTTGTTTGTAAGTTCTTTTTAAACCAATCACAATTGTCTTGGGCGACACTTAGCCCCGGAAGCAGCGAAGGTGCCCCTGCAAAATAAATAACAAAATAGATAGCAAAGATAGCAGAAGGGGAGGAGAATACCTAATATCCGGCACCGGATGTCGGGCTTAGGCATCCATATTTCAGACTCCCTCACATGGTCGCTTCATATCAGGTGTGCCATTAAGAATGCACATCAGAGGCTATATTTTTTGAGGTGTCTTAAGAAATATGGTATGTCCTTTAATATTCTACAGAACCTTTACCGTTGTACAATTGAGAATATAATGACAGGCAACATTGGTTTGGTAGGGCTACTTCACATGACCTTAATCTTCTGACAAAGGTGGTCAAAATGCATCTAAAATGATCGGCTTTCCACTTGAACCGCTGCAACATATTTACTGGAAACGCAGTACTAAGAAGGCACTAGGTATTATGCAGGATTCTAGCCATCCTGCACACAATCTCTCCGCCCAACTTCCATCAGGGAGACGTTTGCAGAGCATCCCAACGCGCACATCACGTTTTAGGCATAGTTTTTACCCCCCAGGTAATAAGGTTACTGAATGATGGCACAGCAGGAAGGAGGGCTGTGGCCTGTACTTATTCACTTAGTCACTATGTCTACTGTGCTTGGTTGTTTTGGATGTTTTTTAAAGTTTTAAATGCTATTTATGTTATTGTTATCATAAACTGTTACTATTGCTGGTGCTGAGAGTGCAAAAGGCATATTGTATTTCATTGCTGTGGTAATCTGTGCTAAGGGGCATATGACAATAAACTTGAACTTTATACCCGCACTCTATATCCGATAAGACAGACTAACATTTTGTCAGTTGGGGGCCCCATAACTGGGTGGGGGTATGTTGTTTCAATAGTGTTCCTGCTGAAGCTTCTCCTTGGATGAAAGTATCCCTTACGCTAACATAATAATGAAGAGAAGAGGAATTTCAACATAAATGTACAAGACCAGAGAGGTGAAGGTTGTCCTATCTGACTGCCTTGTGTGAAGAGCTGTGAAAAATCATTTCAGGCAACTTAACAAATTTATATTTTCTCTGTTAAGTGCCATATGATTTCAATCGGTGTCCATTTTAACATCTCTTGCACCAACAGATTAATGGCAGGAACACAGCTTCTGTAATATGTGTTGACCCTGTTACACAATTTCTTTAAGGCCTGCTGAGCATTCTAATTTGTGGGGGGACGGACGAAATGTTTTGAAAAAGGATTTTTGCACCACATGACCTTGTAAATGCATTGCAGGATGGTGTGATGGAGCTCCTGGCTGTCTTGGCTCCCGGTACCTTGCTGCTGTGTTGCTGAGGCCATTACTCACTGTGACACCCTCCGCTGATCTACATCATATTACCGAGCGTTTCATGTTGTTCCCTGCTGACTGTATGGCCTCGCAAAACAACCACCAACAGGACTAACAGGCTGCATTGAATGCATCGTCATGAGTGTTAAAGTGCTTCCCTCAGCAAATCCCTCCCACTGCCATACATCTTTGGGATTTTTTTTTTTTTGCTTTGCAACTTTGTTTGACATGCTGGTTGATTAGTTATTGATCATGTCCTCTGAAGTACGTTGAAAAAGAAAAAGCACACGGTATGCAAACAATCTCTATTTATAGTTTCCCCTCCTGAGGTGTGAAGGGCTCAGAACTCGGTGTGACAGTCTTCAATGATTCTTTACACTTCACACTACAAAATTGGAAAAAAAGTGCACACAGAAGAACAGAAAGCAACCAAGATGATTTTCTGTACAGGCCTGAGGCTACTACAGTTGTGCTCTCTGAATCAGTGTCATCTCTCTCTCTCTGAGGTACAGTTCTACACACCTCAGATTATATGTCTCACGCGTTCACGGTTTATAACCATAATATACATGTAATATACATTAACACTTATTTGCTTTTGGTGATGGCTGATGAAATCAGAGAAAAAATGTACATGCACTAGTCTATATCCACTACATTCCACTTTGCTCTTTTACTCTGTTATTCTTTTCGGCCAGATGTCCGTTACCTTCCGCTTTTCCACTAAAACAACCTTTGAACATACACATGTTCCACCAAAACAAGTTACTTCCCGAGGTTATTTTGCAGAGGGACCGCGGCTCCGTCCGGCGCTTAGTGCCGCCCAAGACGATTGTGATTGGTTTAAAGAAATGCCAATACACCAGAGCATGTTTTTCTCCCATACCGGAATGCTGTGTGGACTCACCAGGCAAAGCAAAACTACACTAGGGTGACCAAACGTCCTCTTTTTGCCCAGAAATGTGATGTAATTCCCGAGAGGCTGCCTTGTGGCAGCTCTGCAACGCTCACATACAGGGAGCAGATCAGACAGGGAGCAGGTCAGACAGGGAGCAGGTCAGACAGGGAGCAGATCAGACAGGGAGCACATACAGGGAGCAGATCAGACAGGGAGCACATACAGGGAGCAGGTCAGACAGGGAGCACATACAGGGAGCAGGTCAGACAGGGAGCACATACAGGGAGCAGGTCAGACAGGGAGCACATACAGGGAGCAGGTCAGACAGGGAGCACATACAGGGAGCAGGTCAGACAGGGAGCACATACAGTTAGCAGGTCAGACAGGGAGCACATACAGGGAGCAGGTCAGACAGGCAACAGATCCGACAAGGAGAGCATACAGGGAGCAGATCAGACAAGGAGCACATACAGGGAGCAGATCAGACAGGGAGCACATACAGGGAGCAAGCGTAAGTGCAGCTTCACTGTTGAACTGCAAACAAAAACTTTCCACGTACCGTCCCGTTCGGGACAGAGGTGCTGGAGATCTCAAAGCTCACATGGGCACCAAAAAACCTGATCTTAATACATTGAAAAGGTTTTAAGAGATATTTAGTTGAAGCTGGATTTTGAAGCTGACAGAAAATAGGTCATATTTATAAGCGTGTCCATCCGGAAATCTTAACATGTTTAAGTGGAAGTGTTTGTTGCAGAGAGGATTTACCAATGCCATGCCAAGTAGGAAGGCAGGCGACACATCAGCAAACAATAATAATTGGATGAGATGAAGTGATTTGTAGTCTATTTGCTAATTTTATTGCGAGAGACAAAAATATATGTCAATCACAATGGTTAATCTTCAACTCCTCTCCTATATGTCCATTAGTCATCTTTTTCTACGGACGCCCTGAGAGGCGATTGAGAATTTTTTTTCTATTTTCTTAGTCTGGTCTAAATTGTTTTCTCTCCTGAGATTATGACAGGTGAAGAAAAAGGTGGAATATTCATTGATTGATTCATATGGACCTTATTAGGACAAATATGGGACAACCTTGGGAAAAGCGTGAGGCTCCATAAGGTAACGCATGTCTGTACAACGAGGAGAGTCTGTACAGGTGTGCGCTGCATGGTGTTAGAAATCAGAATGTTGTTTTTGCGTACAAAAATTCAGACTTTTTAAGCGTACAAAATCTTTCAGAATAGAATCTACGCAGTTTTATAAGATAAGGATGATAAAACACCAGACACCCATTCTGAGAGTTCTTCTGATCTTCTATTTTATTGTTACTGAATATTTTTTGACATAAACCACTGAGCCAGGAAACAAGACAAAGATAAATCCAAGAGCATTTATGGGTGTTGCTGTTTGTAACTTCAGATGATTGGCTGTAAAAGTCAAGCACTCTTCTCACCACCTCTGCCAGGATATCAGCTCATTTATGAAACAAAATACTCATTTTCTGTTATTGGAGAAAACACAGGAGACACTTCACGGTTGGGCACAGCATGAGATGTACGCGTCCACACATTAATCAGTCTTTAGTGGGGTTTAAAAGCAAGATGTTACAAGAAGCGGGCTGGGTTTCAAGTTTGAGTTTGCAGAAAATGCATTGAAGGAAAACATTTGCTCTTTTTTTGGAGACTGGCCCATTGATCAGCTGTGCTATTGAGTGCTGAGAAAATCAGCCATGTGTGCCTGAAAGATCCATATCTGGCTGCAGTGCTCAGGGGTAACACTTCAGTTATTGACTCTTAAGACATGAAAGGTTGTAAGAGATTTGTTGTACAGTCTGACCCCTCGATTTTTATTTTTTTTTAACTAAAATATCGTTAACTCTGTGTGCATTTTTTGTGTGTGGTGTGAGTTTAGGATATGTATTTCGTATTAAATTTTCATTTAGTAAATTAGCTTATGAGTTGCAATATGTTCATTCTCTCACTTTAAAGATGCTTGTCGCCGACCCACAACACAAAACACGTCATCAACCAGTATCACAAGAAGATTCTGGTGTCTATAATTAATACATGTTAGTCATCTGGACATATATTGTTCTTCAGAGGGGAAATTTTGTTCAGATCTTGTGATATAAAAAAAGAAAATTATTTTTTATTAAATCCATTCTCTAAAGTCTCCCAATAGTAAAGGTTACCCAGGAAAGGTCAGCATATTATTAACATTTCACATCCTCAACATGCAGTTACTCAACATTCTGTAAAAAAAAAAAAAAACAGTTACCTGACCATCAATGCCGGAAATTCTACACATAAAGGTCATTCTTTATGTTTTATTATCCCCATGGGGAAATTATGTTGCAGCAGAAATCACATCACATGACATTTTAAACAACATTAGGACAGACAAGACAAAGAAAAGCATAACATGTATACATTGCTACTCAGCACTTAGGCATAGTGTGTCAGGCAGACCAGCTGGGGATAGGGTATATATATATATATATATATATATATATATATATATATATATATATATAAAACTGCCTTTCTTTATATATGTTTAGTAAGCAAAAGACACCAAGATATTTTACAATGCTGCGTTTGCCTCCTGATCTCTCCCAACCCTGTGTTTCCCCCTGCATCTGTCCCTCTAGCACATGTTGCCAGATGCTGCACAGAGAGGCCACAGCGCTGTCAGCTCAGATCCGTCTTCGTTTAGGAGGCCGCTTGTTCCTTAAGTCCAGCATGGCTCAACATGAGGAAGGCTTGCACAACACGCTCATGTACGCCAATATAAATCCACATTCAAGAAGCAGAGGCATCTCATGTGGAGGGTGTAGCTGAGGTGGGGGTTGGGGGGAGCCTACAACGAGCATAAGCATGTATCATAAGGATCAGGAGCAGTGGTGGCATATGGGAGAGATTGAGGAAATTATTAAAACAAAAAAATCTTTTTCACAATTTCATTCAACAAAGTGCGCCCCATAAGACTGCCATTTACATAGCCTGATTTTTCTTTTTTTCTAAGGGAAAGGTCATTGGCTGGGGCAGCTTGCCAGGTGTTTGTGGAGCAGCGGACCGGTGCGGTGAATGTAATTACGGCACTCTGGCAATCTGATAACCTGCCAGTCTGTCTCTCAACGCTAGGAAAGTGCACCGGCATATTAAATGTGGCTCAACAAACGTGGTTGTGAGCAGGGAAGAGTGTGTGTGTGTGTGTGTGTGGAGGGGGTGCTACAGTCTGGGACAGGGTTCGACTGATAATCAGGTTTTGAAGGCCAGTGTGTTTTTTAACTGCAGGTGTACGATTATTCAGCACTTTTAAATGTGATGAATTTCTTCGGAAAGAGTTCCATTTCTTGAAGTTTTTTTTTGTCACTTTACGCAAATGTGTTTGTCTGTTCACCCCCCCCCCCCCCCATTTTTTGGTCACTTTTTTCTATGATTTTTTCCAATACATTTTTGAAGCTTTTTATGTCATTCTTTTTTTTTTACGTTCTTTTATCTCCTTTTTATTCTCCAAATGTTATCAAATTTAATAAAACACCACATTCAATATAAGTAGCGGACTAATAATTTATTTTACATGTGAAGAGCATCGTACAGAACCATCCATCTTATTTTTTTTGACATTTTGGAACTATACACTATAGAAACGTTTTGAAAGTGGGTCAAATTTGACCCAAGGACAACAGAAGGGTTAAATAATGTGCTTTGGTGTGTTTGCTTCATTTAATGTATGTACTGTAGTTGTGCTAGTGTTTTAACTACACTCATCTATTTCGTACGCCTCAAGGCATAAAGGATGAGACTTTTGTTCTTTGAGTTCATTCTGAAGACAGCACTTCTCCCCAGGGTGGTACGCCCATTGTCTGGAAGGAAGCACTGCCTTAAAGTCTAAAGACAGGGAACAAAAGTCCCCCACGTACATTTAAAGCCACACATTACATAAAAGGTTGTAAAAAGTAAAAAATAAAAAAATAAGTGGCTGCAGCCTTGCTCTCCAAGATTGACAGTGAGACCAATAACATAAAATTGATTGATCTGTATCTGGCTGGAACAAAAATGAGCATTATAGTGTTACCATCAACAGGGTCTCTGTGCTGAGCAGCAGATTTTGTACTAAAAGACTGTAACTTTGCCTCATTCACTCCAGATCTGTCTCAAAACTCAAGACTCCTGAAGCCTGTGGATCGCTTACATTGGAGTCACACAAAGACGGGGCTTCCTTTACTGTAAATATGGGCATGAGAGTATTATGGGATACTTTGAACTTATACCCTTTAAACCCAGGGTAAAAATAATAAAGCAAATTAACGTACATGTATATATTTGATAGGGGTGTGCAAAATAAAAAAAATCGATTCATTCATGAATCAATTCAAGCTCTACCAATTCAAAATTGATTCATAGAATTCCAAAAATCGATTCATATTTTTAATGTAAAAAAACTGCATGTATACTATCACATGGGAAAAGTAAATACTGTGAATCTTTTTTTTTTTTAATTGAGAATTGTTTTTTGAATGTAAATGTGCTATATTTATATAGCGCTTTTCTAGTCTTAACGACTACTCAAAGCGCTTTTACATCATACAGGATACATTCACCATTCACACAAACACTGTGGCTGTCGTACAAGGTGCCACCTGCTCATCAGATAAACACTCACACACATTCACGCTCCGAAGACACAGCATCAGGGGCAACTCGGGGTTCAGTGTCTTGCCCAAGGACACTTCGACATGGGACTGCAGGGCAAGGGATTGAACCACCAACCTTCCAATTGGCAGGCAACTGCTCTACCACTGAGCCACAGCCGCCCCCCTGAATCGAAAATCAATTTCTAATCAATCGTGAGCCTAATATTGAATTTTGACATTTTCTGAATCATGCACACCATATATTTCATTATTAGGGCTTCCAACTGACCTCCGTGTCTTATTAATCAGTCAATAAAAGAATGAATATCAGCATATTCATTTTCTTTAAAAGGAACACGGCAAATGACGCAACTGTCATTTATTGAAATAGGGCTTATCATGCTCTCCCCTAGCTTTAGATAAGGGGGGCCAACGCATTTTTTTTTCTTCAGTCTGGTGCAACACTGGCAGCGCCGCTGCTAGTTAGCTTAGCGTAGTGAATGGAATCCTATGTTGCCAGTTAGCATGTTGTGAGTAAAAGTGAGCCAACAAAAAAAAACAACAACAACCTAATTACTTCTTGTGGCTTGCATATTCACAACGAGTACAAATAGCAATGCAGATTAAGACCAGACCATGTCCTAGGCAGATATTGATTTGGGACTATATTGGGTGGAAGCACAGCTGAAGAACTGTCCCATGAGGCGGGATAACAACATTCCTGTCTTTAATCATATAATAGTCAGGCCTCAGTAGGTCAGCTGAACAACAAAGAGCAGACAAAAGATGGTTGGATGAAGTGTCTGCGACAAAGCAGTGGCAGGAAGGAACGGTGGTCCTGCTCCTGCCCTGAGAGGCAGGCCCTATCAGTTAATACAATGGGTCAATGATCGGCTATTTAGATGTCCAAGCTGTTTAGAGACGAGTGGTAACAAGCACGCAAGGGCCCACTGAGCGAGCCAGGGAAGGCGTCGTGGGGCTTATAGAACTAAAAGCACTCTCCACACTCATCTTTTATTCTTCTTCCCTTTCAACCAGTCACTCCCTCGCCTGCTTCTTTATTTTTTTCACTGTAATTACACCTGCTCTGCCAAGCGTAGCTCGAGGCACGGACGGGCAAAATCACTCGATAATTTGAATCTGCAGAGTGTGTGAGGAGGACTACTCACTGACAGTCTCTGTGGAAACATTAGGTTGTAAGCAGCCTGCACCTGTATGTCACTCCTGGGACAAAGAGGTAAGGAAGCCTTACTCCGGGGAATTGTGTGTGTGAAGGGAGACCTTCCATTTCCAAAATGAACCTGTAACAATTGCAAATCCATAATAAGGAAACAAGTGCTTTTAGGTAACAGCCTTTTGGTTTGGGATTGTCTAACTGGCTGCAATCAATCTGCAAAATCACAATCGTAGAAGGACGTGAGCAAGCCTGAAATGTTGCGGTCATCAGAAGTCTGAGGAACACACCTTAAAGCCAATGAGAACGAGAATTCTATTGTGGAAGACTTGCAGCATATTGAAGACTGAACTACACACTCCTTATTTCCAAGATTGGCAATGCTGTTTTTGAACATAGAGACTTTCCAGGCAGGAAGTGTGTGTGAAGGTGTGACGCCGCTTCTCCAGCCCAGAGACAGCTGAGCGGCTGCCGGGTTTGCCAGGAGATATATAGAGCATTAACAGCAGCCAGAGCACCAGACCAGAAAGAGAGTGTTACACAGTGTTTCCCTTCCTCGTGTACCACGAGCGTGATCGGACACAGCCAGAGACAATCCCAATTAATTGTAGCTGCTGATGACAGAAACGAATGAACGTTTTTCATACTGAAACACACAAAAGATATGCCATGAATATACGCCATGTTGCTGCTACAGATCCAAACTGGGAAGGGAATCTGTGTGTGAGCCATGCTGTTATTGTACCACAAATGACATGTAGCTGCTTGTTAGAGAAGTTGTGCAATTGGTGTGCAAAAGCGATGGAAGGAGAGGCAACTCATTATCTTTCCAGGTGCTCTTCAAAAAGGGTCAAGGAAGGTTATTCCTGTGTGCAGACACAACAAACATCTTCATTAATTTAGACTGCTAGACAACAAACATCCATTGTATTCCATTCAAAGAAATGCCATACATTAGTTATTCATCCATACTATGCTGGACGGGGTGAGAAAAGGCAATTGACAGTTAGGTATGAACGCTAATAGAAAACACGTTTCCTTAGGATGCTAGCTCCCTTAAAACAGAGTTACATGAAAGGCCGCTTGAGCTCATTTCCATAACACCTCTGTGCCACAAAACCGCATATATCATTGTTTTTTGCAGCTGGGGTACATTGACACTTTCAGTATATGCTGGAGTCTACTTGTAGGAGCAGTTGGATGTGAAACCTGCCCACTGGCTGCAGCTCAGTCATTTGGGGGGGGGGGGATTTGCTGCAGGGTGAGGATTTTTAGACTGACAGCAGGAAGCAAATTGGATGGGCGATAGAAACATGCTGCTGTCATCCCCTATAGACCTACAGATTGAAGCACATTTAAAGTATGTCCTCCATTCAACATCTCAATTTGTCTTTATTTCATAGTGCAACACTTGTTAACGGAAAACAAAGCCTGCTTAAACTGTTGAGATGCTACAGTACCTAAACTGACTTTTCCCATATACTGATTGACACCTGGATCAAGATTTAGCTTATGTCATCTGTTTCATTGTAGCTGTGTGGCACTGCCTCAGGAATGAGTGGCTCTCCGGTGTAGAAGCCTCCGTATCACACTTGTCAGTCGTAGGATTAAAAAAGATCCTCAGTCGAGACAGATACCAGCCATCCAGAGGCATTTTATTCAGCCGAACAGCTTCACAGGAAAAAAAAGAGAGCAATTACACCCACCTACTAAATCCAAAATATTATGCATTGTGCACTACAACTACTCAAGAGGCATATTGTATATCACAAAATTCACATATCAAAAAAGAACAAACTCATTACAATGAGCATTTCTCTGCAGCAGAGGCATAATGACAAGAATGCAATGACCAGCAAAGTGTGTTTTTGTTCTCTTTCACTTAAAAGTCAATGTACTCCACACGCTTATCGTTTAGGAGAAGTAAAAATAGAACATATCACTCTTTGCAACTCTCCACAAAAAAAATTAAATATTCGCCATGATTCATTGCCCATGCAATGTTACACGGTGGAAAGGCAGTTGACATCACAGCTGCCGGGGACTTGTATTGGACATGCGGCAGTGGTTAAATGGAGGTTGTGAGAGGGGTTAATTAGGAGCCATGACAGATGGGAAATCTGAATAGCATCATGTGGGGAGGGTGGGGGAGAGGGGAGGAAGACTTTCATGCAAATTCTAACAGTACAAGTCATTTAATATCTCACTGCGGGGTGCCAGACAGTGTCCCGTCCTTGCTCACACATCCGAATTGATGCTCAGGTTGGCCAGACGTGGGTCAGAGTTTAACTCATACCTGTAATGGTACCCCTCCATGTGGTCCCTACAAGCGTCCCGGATGTTGTAAATCCACCGCTTGATGCCTTTTCTGTTCAGGTAGAGCACCAGCAGGAATATGACACCAATCAGGGCCAGCACCAGGCCGAGGAAAACATACGAAGTCTCCAGGACGCCTTTCATGTCGCCTGAACACTTCAGCTGGGACAGCTCTACTTGCAGGAGCGGCTGGCGTCTCAAGGCCTCGGGGTCTTCACAGGTCAGGTTCTGCACGTCAACGACCTGAGTGGAGTTTCTCAGCCAGAGGAGCATGTCGTCCACGAAGCAATCGCAGCGCCAGGGATTCCCCGCCAGCTGGATGCGGAGCGCAGGCTTGAGGCTGAACTCTGCCAGGTTGGACGGGGCCAGGTCCCTCAGGCTGTTGTCCCTCAGGTCAAGGTGTAGCAGCGGTGGCAGCCTCAGCGTCCCGTTCTGGATGGAGATGATGGAGCTGTTCTGCAGGCTGAGGTTGACCAGGTTGGAGAGGCTGGTGAATATGTTGTCCGGAAGAATCACCATGTCATTGTTGGACAGGTCCAAGACTGTCAGCTGGAGGAGGTTTCCACTCTGGAGAACACTTAGGACCACATCCATGAAGGAGTGATTGTGGAAAGACCTACTGAGATCCAAGTGTTGCACTTTATTATCAGCAGGGAAAGCTCTTTCACTGAAATTCTGGATTCTGTTGTTGCTCAGGTTCAGCCGCGCAAGCTTTGGCAAGTTGTCAAATACCATAGAATCCACGGTCTCTATGTCATTCCCACTGAGATTAAGATCTGTCAATAGTGGCAGGCGGGTTGGGAAAGAGTCCACGCTGATCCGGGAGATGTTGTTTCCTGTGACCAATAATATTTTGGTATTGGCCGGTAGAGGATGCGGAATCGCGTCCAAGCCCTGATTTTGGCAGTTCACAGTTTGTGAGAAACAAAAGCACTTGTCCGGACAGCCGTGGCAGGACAGCAGAGCCGCGAGCAGGAAAAGAAAGCGCAACATTCCGGACATGTGTGTTGTCCCTCGCATTTCACCGCGGTCCCATCCGCACGATGTGTCCAACAGGCGCATCTTGGACTGTGCGATCTGTCCGGCGCAGAACGTGCGTAAAGATTATTTTACAACACGACCCACTCACCGTCGTCTTCTTCTTCTTCTCCTTGAACAAGGGAAAGTTTGTCGTCTGTGTTTCCCGCCTTTATCTTTTCGAAACCTGCTCCAAGTGCCAACTCAGACTCCATATAACTACCCCCAAACCATCCATGTGTAGGTTAAGTCTACGTTTCCATGAGGATAAAGGTGATGTTGACGAAGCTCGCAAACTTCGAGGCTTTCCTCTTGGTTGTCTGCCAGACCTCAGGCTGAACGGACGGTTTTCCCAGTCCAGGTGGTGTGAAGTCTGGCGTAGGAATGTCAAATCGGCGAATATCTCAGTCGAGATGCTGGTTCCGAAACAGAGTGTCCTCCTTGTCTCCAAATGGTGCCATGTACTAATGCACAGGCGACGTACTTCCCAGCTTGCTGCTTTCCTAGACGTTGGGAGTCTGGAGGGAAAGACCATCCAGCAGCAGCACAGCGCAGACCATTGGAAGGTGGGGACATACCATTTTCCAGCAAAAGGGGGGTGAACAGAAACCCTTACAAGTTTCGTTCCGATTTCGATTACAATTTTCCACTTATGATGATGCCACACCGGATTTTTTTCATTAACCTAATCTTGATAATTAAACATCAAATTATGAAAATCGCCACTACTTTCCCTAAAATGACCTGTAACAGATACTGAGCCCGGGGACTTGGAGTCCGGGGGAGGGAGCGCCAGTGACGTCCCCAAGCAATGTAATATTTTTTTGAAAGAATTTCATCTGTATTTTTTATCGTTTTCTCCCTCACTTTTTTCTTTTTTTTTTGTTGCTGTTTATGTTTTGAATGATTTCCTTAAATTTTATAAATTAAATTATATATATATATATATATAATTTTATTTATTTACTTATCTATTTTTATTTTTTCCAAGTAAGTTTTTTATGGTAAATGTATTTTTATACTCAAAGGTTATTATTATTATTATTATTATTATTATTATTATTATTATTATTATTATTATTATTTCTATCTTTATACTGTCTTCTTTTCTATCTATGCTGTATTTTTTCTTTATCATGCAGAAAATTGCCGCTGGAAATTTCAATTTCCTTGCGGGAGTCATCCCAAAAGGATTGCTAAAGAGAAGTCTAAGTAAGATTATAATGTTCCCCGGGTGGAAATTAACGTCTTATTTTTTTTGTATGATGCCAGATTGCTTAAACATTGTATAACATGTTTGTAAAATTTGCTAAATAAAAAAAGTCACCCTAGGATGATGATGATGATGATGATGAAGATGATGATGGTAGAGACCAATGGATTTACAATGTAGTGAAATACATATCTTCTGATTAGACATTTACACACAAAAGTGATGCTTGTTGCAATTCCATAGGCCACCAAACACAAACATACTGTATATTCAGATGGAATTTTTTTTTTTAATTAAGATAGATAGATTTTTATTGAGCCCAAAAAAATGGGACACACCACACACATACAGAACATACATGAAATAACAGGACACAATATACATGAAATCAGATAGAATATAAGAACAAATAATGTGTACAAGTTGGGAATACAATTTTGACAATATGTTGATAGGCAAAGGACTCCACATGGTGGGGAATGAAAAAGTTTGTAATTCCTGAGGGAAAACCAGTTTGACCTTTAAGGCCTATCACAAGGTTGGATCGTATCTAACAAGTAGCCTAAAGGAAACACATTCATAATTTGATCCACCGATAGATAACGGCACATGCTGAACCCATCATTTACTAATATTCATTTAGAAGAGCCACAATTCCTCTTTAGGATCATTGAAGATACCATACCCAATGGAGGCAGGACAAAAAAACGTCAAGATATGTCAACTTGTATGTCGACATAATGCAGAACCACACACACAAAAACTCAAAATAAGAGCAGCAGCAGAGCAAAAGGAAAGACGACTTGTAATAAGTTGGATGAAGATGCCTCGCTAAAAAAAGAAAGATTTAAGATAAATGGGTGTGCTAGTGTTACTGACACACACAAAAAGGTTTAGGAACTCCGGGTTCATGTGAGAGGAATGCAAGTTCTAGTTTTTCCTTAATGCATTATGCATTGTATTATTCACTCTGACATCTCTCCATTTAGTGCATGCACAGTATAGGTACTGAGCATATGTGTGTAATTCAGTCTAATGTGTGTAATAACAACAGAGTATACATTGTACTTTCCCCTTGTGGGACTAATAAAGGATACATTATCAAAATCAGTATCAGTATCAAAACTGCTTTTTGGTAGCTGTAGCCTAAATAATTCCCTCAACCAAATGATGATGGAAAAAGTATCGCATGGTTTCCACGTACTTTTAAGAAATGATTTAGGGTGGTGACCTTGAAGTTGTCTGCTGGATTTTGAAGGATTATAGTGCTGAGAAGCCAAACTGTGGGTGGTCTCGTGCATTCATGATAATGCCATATCTGGAAACCCCGGTGTAGATCCCAGTGCAACCTTAGTTTGACTCCTTCCTGTTCTTAGCGTGGGTCAATGTGACAATCATCTGAGTAATTCTGTACAACCCGGATCGAGGCTGAAAGTGATCCTCCACCTGAAGTCTATCTGTTGTGTATGGATCTATATTGTAACTGACATTATGTTCTTGTGAAGGATCTACAAGCTTTTTACATCCACCTTAAATGCCCACACTACTGTTGGTGTGGCGAGCTCAAAAAGTAGATTTTGTGTGGAACACTAAATTATTTTTTATTTTTTATTTTCTAACAACCCATTTTGTCATACTACAAGAAGTTGTTATACCATTTAAGATTAATTTACAATGTGTATGCCATTTCACATCAGCCTTTTAACTGCTAAGTTAATTTATCATGTTGTTTATTAATACGTTTTAATTTTATAATCGTGTTAATAATGTAAACCCTAAAAAAAAAAGAAAAAAAAAATACTATGACATCATTGATACAGCAACAGCATCCCCCAAAATCAACCAATAGAATATTGAGATGTTCACACCCTGACCAATGACAGGTCTCGACATTAGCGAAGGTTTTTTCACCTAACTGCAGGGCTTCAGGCGTCCAGTCCTGTCAAAATTTGCACCAGTGAACAAGAACTCTAGCATAAGTAGTAATGACACATTGGATATACGTCGTTGATGCAACTTTCTCCATGTCCTCTTGTTTCTTTATCTAGCGAAAGGTAAGAAATTATACGACGTCAATTTCTCTTAGCAAAACAATTGGCTAACGCTAGCTTTCGGTGAACTCGCTAAAGACAGCTGCCAAGGTAAAATCAGCTAACGCTAGCTAGCTAATGGCACTTGACAAACGCAGCTATATCTTTATAACGCTAGTTGCTTTTTTCCACGGCAGGTGTCTGGTTAGCTGTCATAATGGGGAAAAAAATAGCAAATTATAATGTGGCTCGACGCAATGTTATCCAGCTTCGGCACTATGAGCTAATACCTGGAGGAAGTAACGTCAATTAGCTGTTAGCACAGCCTGCTACGGCTATAGGAAGTAGTCAGTTTCTTATTCTATTAAAATAAATAGCTTTACAATGGCTTCAACACCGCACTGCTATGACGCAGAAAGTCCAAGCGGGTTAAATGGGGTGCAGCCAAAATTAACAAGCTAATTTTAATGGTATTCGGCTAACTAACTTGGCCTGTTGCACAATCCTGCTTGCTGTTGAGTCAATATTAAAAACACCCTCCAATTAACGCAAGTGCACTTTCTTCACACACTAAAACATTACCCAAATGCAAACTATGCAAAGTTTAAATTTGCCGTAATCTTATTTGCACAGCGTTGTCAAATACATGTCAGGCAAACCAACTCAGCTGATTTATGCTTTGTAGTTTGTATTTAGGTCAAACTTGCTCTGATCTTTGCACTTACATTATTTTGTATCTCCTAACTCCTGCATTGATTGATTGATTGATTGATTGATTGATTGATTGATTGTTTTTTCAATCTGTGTTCCTCAGGTGCCCTCTACAATTATGGCGTTTTGAAAAGGAGAGTGAGAATTTTGGGGGGAAAGGCGTCCTTTCCCCTCAAGTGTGATGGTTGGACTGCTGGAGGAGAAGGAGGGTTGTTAAAAATTTGCCTTTTGTAAATTATCTAGAGTATTTAGAGGATAAAACTATTTTTGCAAACATTGAAATGTACAATTTTGTATAAAGCACACAAGAGGTTTTGTATTTATTGAATTTGTGATGCCATTGTATGCTGCAAGCACCTTAGTTTGTGTTCAACTCCTGGTTGAAATGGTGGACTGAAACCAGTCGCCAAAAGGCTCTGGGGTCGCTAGGGTGCAGTGGAACCTCAACACAAGCACAATTCTAGCACTCCAAACCATCTTCAATCTTTTGTTGACACAATTTTTCTTCATGTTCTTTTTCTTCTTGGAGAGCATCCTTGTTATCGTACACAATTGTAGTGACAGTGTTATAGGTTTGTTACTTCACATTATATTGCCTTTTTAGTGTTCTTGTTTGCAATTGTGGGTTGTGTGCCGTCAGAGGGACTTTGTAATAGAAAAGGCGGGGGGTTACACTGAGGGTTTGGAGGAGGTCAGGATGAGTTTGCCACTGCTGGATTGCACCCCCAAATGCCGCTCACAGCAGCATGCAGACGAGGTGGTAGCGGCACTAACGGGTGGCTCGGAGGGGCAGTTGCGGGCATTCTTGACCTCACACTGCCACAATGCGGCCACCTTGCGAGATGCCTTTGGTCGCACAGCCCTGCACCTGGCATCCTCACTGGGAAAGAAGACCCTGCTGGAGTGGCTGCTGGAGAGTAAGAGTGCTGACCTGATGGTGAAGGATAAGGAGTCCAGCTGGACCGCTCTGCATCGCAGCGCTTTCTACGGACAGATCCACTGTCTCATATCACTGGTCAAGGTATACAACACGGATCACCCAAGAATGTGCTGTTGAGTTGTTCAAGGTGTTCCTATTGAAATGGTCAAATAATGCAACAACGTGGAAAGTAACATTCCATAACAGGAAAAAATAAGTTTATTCTTTGCTTATTTAAAAAATGTTGACTTTTAATATGTGTTGTTTCTTGACTTTGTTTCAGCATGGAGGACTACTTTCCACTCATGACAAGGAGGGTCTCTCTGTCCTGGACCTTACAATGAAGGACAGACCATCACATGTTGTGTTCAAAAACACCGGTAAGAAAATAATGGCGCGTCCTTACTGCAGTGGCTTGGGTTCAATTCATACCCGCTGCCCTTTGCATGTTGTCCCCCTTTACCTGTCTATTTACACCTGTCTTATCAATTTTTAAAAAGCAACCCATTGGGATATCGGTCACAACTTCACCTAAGTTGCATGAAGAATGGAAAATGTGTGAATCTCCAGCAACACTTGTAGTATAAAGAACAACTTAATTGTGAGACCAACATGTTTGGGCTTGTGGCCTTTATCAGGGTCATCATACGCCACATTACATCAGTACAACATTGGTGGCAAAACTATTGACTCTAGTTTTGTTTTTGTCGGGAGCCACTGGGCTTATTAGCATGATGATGACTCATTCTGTTTATGCATTTCACACTTGTACATGCATGGGATTTAACTTTCCCTGTGCTACACCGCATGTCTTTCTAGCCATAATGATTTGTGATTTTCACATTATATAGAAAAGGATCTAGTACCCTCTGTGGAAGAATAGGATATCATTTTGTTTCATCTTTTTTTTAAATTCTATTTTAGCTTATTTTTTTGTCTTATATTTTTATTTGACACTTTTAATGTCTTTTTTATGTTGCCTTGTTTCTTTTCTTATTGCTTTTATGTCTTATGTGAATCACCTTGTTGTTGAGAAAGGGGCTTTGACACACACACACACACACACACACACACACACACACACACACACACACACACACACACACAGGGTTTGTAAAGCCTTATATTTTTTTAATTGCAGAAATGACCAGTGGTTAAATCAAGCTTCAGGTGGAGGCAGTGCTGTCACTGCCCTTGTAATGTTTTTTCCTTCCTCATTACAGACCCAACTGAAGTATACACATGGGGAAACAATACTAATTTCAGTCTCGGGCATGGTAATCAGGAGAGCCGACAGCACCCTGAGCTTGTGGATGTGTTTGCCAGGACGGGGGTTTACATCAAGCAGGTAGGCTAACGACACACTTCTGTTCTCTGGGGAGTAAGAATGTGTTTTCCTACAGCGTAGGGCTTCCCTTCCCTGAAAACCCCACTTGCATGCATCGCACCAGTAATGCCCCTTACTGTACTGTAGGGCTGGGCAATATATCGATATCGATATATGAGGCTAAATATTATCTTTGATTTTGGATGCCGTGTTATGTCCCAAATGTTGTCATTTCCTGGTTTTAAAGGCTACATTACAATAAAGTGATCTAATTTTCTGAACTTACCAGACTTACTAGCGGTTTATATGCCTTGGATCTCTTAGTCATTGTATCCACATTACTGGTGATTATTTATCAAAACTCTCATTGTGTTAATATTTTGTTAAAGCACCAATAGTCAACCCTACAATATTGTCGCAATATCAACATTGATGCATTTGGTCAAAAACATAAGATATTTGATTTTCTCCTAATTGCCCAGCTCTACTGTACTGTATGCTTCGACTCTATGCCAACATGTTTTGCATTAAGAAAAGCCAATGCACATGGGTACTCCAGATAAGGCACGCCACCTGGGTAAACCAGCAAAACACTCCCTCCCCAGAGGCATGTATAACACAACCTTCTCTTCAGGGTAAAGCAACATTTGTTAAAAGCTTTTCCCTCCAAGCATGGCTCATACTTTCTCAAACTACAGATGTAGAAATATTGGTTTTGCTTGATAGTTTCATAAATAAATAAAGCTAGTGGTTATACAGCCATGGTACATTATCAGGAGTATCAGTAATGTTGTGGGACTGAGTCAAACTGAGGGCATGGTTTGTGTGTCAGCCGTGTGTCAGCCGGCCTATGCATGGTGCCAGGCTGGCTACAATTTCATGCATTTGCCATGTGGATACTCTTAATGTGGTTAATACGCAACTGGCACCAGTGCAACTGCCCCCAGTGATGTGAGTACACAGCAGATGTTAAGTTATATTAGAATAAGTAATGACTGTGTTAGAGATGTTGTCATTGTAATCCATTCTTAAGACACAGTATTTGTGTGTGGGGTATGTATTTACCTGTATTATTGGTGGACACAGAAGAAACCCTGTGTTTGCAGGACTTGTCATACAGAGACATTTCATGTAGCCAAGTGGGGGACAGATCGTATCTGATTTCATGACCACACAATGACCCAGTGGCACTGCATTTAGTCTTTGTCTTCCTAGCCTAACCCAGCAGGTGCCATAGGTTAAATATTAATTCCACAATGACATGTTTTTAATTAAATAAACTACACTGATGTGTATGCACGTGTGTAAATGTCCACATCAATGTGATACTTTGGGAAACATCCCTGCGCTCTATTGAAAGCTTGAGGGTAGCAATGTATTAGTAATGATGTTTGCTTTTCCACTTGTGCACTGGCCTTTATTGGCATAGTGTTTTACTATTACTACAAGAGGGCTTGGCTGAGGGACATGGAAAAAGAAGCCACTGAGGTCCAAATTATAATGACAAGAGCCTTAATTAGCACAAACTTCAGATTCTGTTTTTTTCCTTAGAATAGAATGTCCAGTATTTTAAAATGCTAATAAAAGCAAAAACATAAAAATGTTTAATCTCCTTATGTCCCTTTTTAGGTGGTCCTGTGTAAGTTCCACTCTGTGTTCCTGTCTCAGAAAGGCCAGGTCTTCACCTGTGGGCATGGCCTGGGAGGACGACTTGGCCATGGAGATGAACAGACATATCTGGTGAGACTTGTTATTTGGCATTATTTTGATTTGTGCCAGAGTGCATCTAAGAGAAAAACAACTCTCCGCACTCCATTGACTTGTATTGTGTGAAAGTTCCTCCTAGTCAATTTTCTCTGCTAGCAAACAACAGATGAATGCCTAAAGGCTGCGTTGTGGTGATACTCACTACCATCAATGCAAAGAACACATAACTTAAGCTGCAGACCTGAAAAACTGAGCTTTTGTTAAGACGAAAGTGGATACAGACGTGAGGAATCGGCAGGTATAATGGGAAGACTATGGGATCCTGACACTAACCTATGGTTGTGTACGACTTTACGTATTTGCTTAACTTACAGACATATAGTCAGCCCATAACTGACATTTGGTAACAAAATGCTTGCTGCAAACCTAACGTCGCACATATGGTTAGCTTAGTGTCAGGATACCACAGTCTTCCCGTCTTCCCACTTTTGTCTTCCTGTTAGTTTTAGGGTCAGCAGCCTATAAAAGCGTAGTCGTGGGTTATTAAGCCTGTTGGTAGTGAATATCACCACACATATGCTTTTAGGCATTTTTCTGTGTGGTAACATATGAAATTGACAAGGAGGAACCATCACGCGGGGTAATGGAGAGTGGAGGTGGGTGTGGGTGTGGGCGTGGGCGTGTATGACATGATGCTCTCTCTGTTATAAGCTTCGTAAAGGTAGAGTATGTGGTACAGCTGTTGTGCTGGATTGCATTAGATTTAGGGCTGCACAATATGAGGAAAATGTCTAATTGCAGTTATTTTGACACATATTATGATTGCAATATGATTCATGATATTGAAGGGAATGATCATTTGTGTATCATTATTCTCATTTTCATTGAAGTATATTACATTTTAAAATGAATATAGTGTTATTTTTGCAAGGTTATGTGGCAATTTAAAAAAAAAAAAAAAAAAAAAACGTCTCTGCTTTGGTTTGACAATACTTAGCCTTTAACAAATCTTGCGCCCGGATTTGGCCAGCGGGCCTTGAGTTTGACACTTGCACTAGACTATATTAAAGCAGCACGCGGGGGCGTGGCTGTGATAAATTGCGTCATAAATCAGTCATGGTTGAGCAGGCACTGGGCTCCTCTCTGTGATGTACATTTGATAACTTGTAAAACGTGTAAAAAAAAAAAACAACACTACAGTGCCCATGTCGATGGCTTTAGACACACACACACACACACACACACACACACACACACACACACACACACACACACACACACACACACAACTTATTGGCAGGGTTGATTTTTGTCTTTTTATGGGATTTGTTTACAATAAGAAAAATATGACTGACCTTTCGTCTTGGATGTCTACACACCATCTGAAACTCAACCTTGATAAGACGGAGCTCCTTTTCCTTCCAAGTAAGGACTCTCCTACCCAAGACCTGACTCTAACAATTTACAACTCTGGTAGCCCCCAGCCAGACTGCTAGAAACCTGGGTGTGACATTTGACAACCAGCTTTCCTTCACTGCCAACATTGCTGCAACTAGCTGATCATGTAGATTGATGCTGCATACATCAGAAGGATACTTCCCCTTCTAAAGGAGGAAGGCGGCTCAGATTCTGGTTTAGGCTCTAGTCATCTCACATCTAGACTACTGCAGCTCCCTCCTAATTGGCCTGCCTGCATGTGCCATCCAGCCCCTGCAGCTCAACTTGTCTTCACCTATCCCACGTTCTTTCACACTCCTCCGCTCCCTTCACTGGTTACCAGTTGCTGCCCGCATCCGCTTCAAGACACTAATACTTGCATACAGGGACACGAACCGATCAGCCCCAGCATACATCCAGAACATGGTCAAACCCTATACCCCAACCAGCCCACTCCACTGCATCAGTCAACTAATTACTCAACGAAATCTTGACTGTTTGCTGTCCTCGATCCTAAATGGTGGAATGAGCTCCCTATTGACATCAGGATGGCCAAAGGTCTACGCATCTTCCGCCGCTGGCTTAAAACACATCTCTTCCGACTACATCTCGGTTTTACATAAAAATCGCCTGACTCAACTGGAAGTCGCTTTGGATAAAAGCGTCAACTAACTGACATGCAATGTAATGTAATCACCAGACTTGTCCTTTCACATTAGCTCTCGCAGCAGAAGACAGCGGGACTCCTCCTGTCACAGTGCCATTTGAGTGACAGAATCACTGGCAAATGGTTATAAATAACTACACAGGGATTTGCCCTAGTGCTAAAGATCCAGGCATGAGATACTGTCACAAGTTCTCTCTCAATCTTCAATAGCTTATACTTGTCAAACTCAAATAGATACCAATGAATGCTGAACATTGAGCTTAGGATGTTCTTCTGGGCTGAATGTTTTGTACACAGTTTTTTTTTTTTTCCCCCTTTTAGTCTCTCTTATTATGCTCTCTATCTCACTACTCTGTGCAGGTTCCCCGGATGGTGGAGGGTCTGATGTCCCACCACTGCTCCCAAGTGGCGGCAGCTAAAGACCACACAGTGGTGCTGACAGAAGAAGGTTACGTGTACACTTTTGGCCTCAACACCTTCCACCAGCTAGGTCTGGTTCCTCCTCCTGCCTCAGCCCATGTCCCTAAACAGGTAAGAGGTAGCAGGGTTGATAATGGAAGATGGCAGATGACATTTTGCAGTGCATGCAACAAGCATTGTTTGTCTCCCAAATGTGATTTGGTCATTTTGGTGAATGAAATGACAATGTGTTTGGACTTCTTTAATCTGGTCTGTTTTATAGTATGTTTTCTTTTGAGAGGGATTGAGAATTTTATACAACCAGTACATTAATAATGATCTTTGATGTCTCAAAACACTTAAATTCTGTATTCTATAGTTTCAATGTCCCTGTGGTATGCTGTGTGTGTGTAGGTGTTCTCCAAGATGCTGAAAGGCAGGACAGTGATTGGAGTTGCGGCAGGAAGGTTCCACACAGTGCTGTGGACCAGGGAGGCTGTCTACACAATGGGACTCAATGGAGGCCAGCTGGGTAAGCCTCAACATTGAAATGTCAGCAAAGCCAGTGTTATGAGCTCAAATGGCACTACTTTTAAGATCCTGAATGTTGAGCAGATAAGGGGGTGGCAGTAGCTCAGTTCGTAGGAAGTTGGGTTGGGAGTTGGAGGGTCACTGCTTCAAGTCCCCGTACGGACCAAAATATGGTGGTGGACTGCTAGCTGGAGAGGTTCACCTCCTGGGCACTGCCAAGGTGCTCTTGAGCAAAGCACCGAACCCCCAACTGCTCGGGGCGCCTTTCCATGGGCCCCCTCACTCTGACATCTCTCCATTAGTGCATGTATAGGTACTGAGCATGTGTGTGTAATTCAGGCCTGTGTGTAATAACAACAGAGTGTCAATTGTAATTTCCCCTTGTGTAGGATTAATAAAGTATACATTAAAGATCTCACCTACACCCTGTGGCACACTCAGGTGTCAGAGTAATGAAGTCTAATATTTTTTTTAGCATGCAAGCATGATCTTGTTGGAATAGAACAGTACAAATGTTTATCTACTTCCGTTGGAGCATTGGTGAGGAGGAAGTACCCTCCATCGTGTCAGAGGTGGATGACACACAAGGCTATCATGTGACTTCTTTTATTTTTTTTAAAAGTAAAAACCCATATTAAACACACACTGTATATGTGATGTGCATTTTGTACTTTGTGTCTTGATCTCCAGGTTACTTGCTTGATCCTAATGGAGAGAAGTGTGTGACAGCCCCCCGGCAGGTATCAGCCCTATACCACAAGGATGTCACCATAGCTATGGCAGCAGCTAGTGATGGAGCAACAGTGGTTGTAACTGAGAAGGGGGACGTCTACCTGTTGGCTGACTACCAGTGTAAGAAAATGGCTTCAAGGTAAATGGACATAATGGTTACCCCTTAAACTGCAAATGCAAGAAAAGCCAGTTACAAGCTTTTAATGAAATGGAAACTTCATTCCATTTCATTGAACAGCATACAAAATCAGCATGACCTCAATTTAGTATTTTTTTTTTTCTATATCAGTTTTCTTTCCAAATGTAATCAAAGCAATACATGGAACAAACTTATTATACCACAATCTGAAGATTGCCATACACAAAATCACAAAACACGCATTCTACATTGATTTTGAGCAGGTTGTCTCCAAATCCAGCATGCCATTGCAGAATAATTGGGCAAATGTCTTGTTTAAATCCAGTATTCAGTTCGAAGTAAAAAAAATAAATACACAAAATAAATCATCTTGTGATGACAGACAAGGGTGCCGGTATCTTTCAGACAAATGCAAAGATGCTATCACTGTAAAGAATGAAAGGTTGTACTCTCTATATTTGTCAGTGCTCATAGATCTGATTTTATATGTGCAACCATCTCAAGCCGCCAGAGGCGCTGTTTGTTCTGCATCACCTCCAGTATTCTAATCAGGCCTAATTTAAATGGCAGCTGATCAAAAATCACCCACTAAACTGGAAACTGTTATGTTATCGTTTTGTTTCATTTGGAAATTGTAGTGCTGCGAGTGTCTGTGTTGGAAAGTGGGCCTAAGTGTGTGCCTGTCAGTTAAAGATCAATAACACACTGGACTCACTTGAATGCAGGTGTTCAAGAGCGTCTTCCACCAAGAAATGTAGATTTTGATCCAAAGATAGACAAATGAAATGATTAAGTGTATTATACATATGCTTTGAATGTGAGACTGTTTTGTTAGTTTTCATGTTTATTTTAATCATCTTTTGATTGGTCTCTTTCAGGCAGCTGAATATCAGGAAGGTTTTGGTCAGCGGTGGTAGTCTGGACCACCGTGTGGTTCCACAGCTCCTGAATGAGGGAGGAGGGGAAAAGGTGACCATCCTGGCATTAGATGAAGCTGGAAGGGTAAGTGCATTTGGAAAGTATGAGGAAATGCTTCCCACTCTGTTCACATTGTGGACAGAAGCATTTAAGGCTGCACGACTATGGCCAAAATGATCATCACGATTATTTTTATCAATATTGTGATCACGATTAATTATCACGATTATTTGTTAATTTTAACCAAAACATATTTTATTGTCACGTAGGCTATTTATAACTGCTTTCACATCCATATTATGCTGCATTCTTCTTATGTTGAAGTTGTATAGACATACAACTGCAACACATGTAACTGAAAATTAGCTATCTGAAATAAATAGCGTTACTCTGTCCTCTGTGACTGTCATCTAGAAACTAAGCTGCGCGGTGCAGGGAACAACTCTGACTGGCACATAATCAGATCATGGTTGGAGCGGTAGATTGGCTTTGCAACAAAAACCCGGAGTGTTCTATGAAATGACGTATTTAAAATATTGCTCGATCACGCAAATTTGATCGTGGGAAATCAACATGATCGTGATTAAAATTTGATTAATTGTGCAGCGCTAGAAGCATTACTTATTTGTCCTAAACCAATTATTAAAAGTAGTTGAATCTCACATCTCTCAATGCGCTAACATTTAGAAACTCAAGCAGAATGTATAACATAGTTATTTTTACTGCCCCTATTGTTATCTAACCTTTTGATGTATCATAGACAGTTATACAATCCCAAAGCAGGCTAGCCTATTTAGGGTCCTATAGATAAAAATGGTGACTAAGACTTGTCTGTGTAACTTTCCTTAAATCTTCCCCCCTCCATTTCTGTCTGTCAGGTGTTCTGCTGGCGGTCCTCTGGAAGCTCAGTGAGACAGTGCCGGTGGGCGTATGGGCGTCAGGTTTTCATGTCGGACATAGCTCTCAGCAAGAACGGCATGATGTTTGTGACTCAGGAGGGGGAGGGCTTCAGTGGTGTGTGGGCCGGAGAATATAAAAAGTATGGGGAGAAGAAAGGTAAGAAATTTAGGAACATGGTATATAGAATCATAAAGTTGGCCAATGTTTTGCAATTGTCAGTTTTGTTTAAATAATTTACCTTCAATTTGTAAAGCCAATTTAGAAATTTACCAATTGCTTTTGATAAATAAAAGGAGTGACCTAAAGCTACACATTTGAAGTTTATTAGAATTAAAACAAAAGTGTTGAAGAATTCAAATAGAGAAGATACACAACATTGAAGATAATCGTTGAAGCAAGTTTCTAAAAATGTGATTTTTAAGAAGTGAATTGAAATCTGTTTATTCTAATTTAAGAGTGCAGTGTGGAGGTTTGTGGCCATTCGGATGCGGGGACGGTATATGAGCGAATCCGCCTGGAGAAACTCCCCTATGTCCACAGAGCTGTCAGCATCACCATGGACTCTAAAGGCCGAAATTTTGGAGTGCTTCAGTCAGACCCCAAAACAAGGTAGGATATGTCCTTTGGAGCCTTGAAAATGCTTTGCTTTGTAGTGTACTTATCTTCTAAAGTCTGTAGAAAATCGAAGCCTAAAAAAAAAACAGTTTGGGTCCAGTTACGCGTGTGAAGTGTGAGTGAAGTTCAAGCTGTTTGCAGCCAGTGTAGACTACTGCAGTGATAAATATATAAGCATATCTGTTCTGTCAGGTAGACGTGAGATGACTCCAACAAGAAGCTTTAATACATCTTGTGTAAACTCTGTGTTAAAATCATGCGTGACACTTGAACTGGAGGAAGTAAATCAATGGAATGATCACAAGGTGTTGGAAACCTAAACTTCATCAATGAGGTTATCCCAACCAGTGGATAGGGGACGGTAACTCTGATTATTAAATCATTAATAATACTAATAATCTTTTTGCATTACTCATGGGATTATTGTGTGCAATGTCATAACACCTTGTTAACATGGATTTATTATACACAATAAGGTAAAAAAAAAAAAAGTTTAAATAGTAAATGGGTAAAGAGCATTTAGAGAAACTACAAAGTAGGGCTGGTCAATATATCTATAATCACAATATTCTTGACCAAATACCTTGATGTCGTTATTGCAACAATATTTTATGGTTGACTGTTGGTGCTTTAACAAAATGTTTTGTACACAATGTGATTTTTGATAAATAATCACCAGAAATAATTTAATGAGTTAGTGGGTAAAGGTAAATAATAGAACAGCTATAACAGTCTGGTAAGTTCAGAAAATGGCATCACTTTACTGTAATGCAGCCTGTAAAACCAGGTAAAGACAACCCCATTTTTTGATATATCCAAAATCTAAGACGATATCTAGTCTCATATCGTGATATCGATACAACATTGGTATATTGCCCAGCTCTACTACAAAGACCATTAAGTATACATATTACTATCTTACAGTTTATCAGCATTAGTAAGGGGTTTAGAAGCAACACAAGATTGACATTAAAATAATCATCTCTCCAGCGACTCATTGACTTACCGCTGAACGTTATGTTTGCTGGTTGGGCATAACACTAAATAGTGGACTATAAAGCTTATCTGGTTGGGTCTAATTGTTTTTATTTTTAGATCTCTTCCTGCTGATAGGAGCCATTGTTAGAAGCTCCTTCTTTTATTATACTACTGTTTACTTGACAATTTTTTTTGCATAAGGTCTGAGAGACATTGTAATCTTATTATTGGAAAGTTGTGTGCTCTAAATACATTTATGGTTTCTATTCAAATAGGCACCTGCCAGCCTTTTTAAATCTGTATTGCTTCCAGTCCAATTATCACTCTGTTGTCATAGATTATACTCTTTGTGTTTGTGTTCCAAATGGTCATTTTTGATTATATGAGTGATATTTGTTCAATAGTGTCCACCCTGTGTCTTTAATCCAGTTTGTATGAGATTCCCAGCATTGTTCCATCCTCCTTCTCCCAACACTTTCGGAGCCTTCTGGATGAGGCGAACGAAACTGACAGCATCCATGATGTGACACTTCAGGCCGGTAATCACACCTTCCCGGCCCACAAGTACATCTTGTCCATGAGGTCTGAGTTCTTCCGGAAGCAGTTCATGTCCGAGAATGGCGAGGTTGATGAGGAGCTTGATGGAGAAGTGAGGAAGAGCGAAGATGCTGTGGGCTGCGAGTTAATCATTTTGGAGAAGATCCCACCCGACATGCTGGAATACGCTCTGCACTTCATCTACACAGACTCCTGTGAGCTGCTGGTGCACGGGGCCCGGCCAAAAGTCTCAGGTGCCTTGACTGGACAAAACCAGGTAAGGATAAGAAATGTGTTATTCACTTCAGCTCTGGCAAACAGAGTCAGGATATACTAGACTCACGTGTGCAATATAAAGCACTTTGAATTGCATTGTTGTGGAAATTTGCTATAGAAATAAAGCTGCCTTGCCTTTAATATTAGGGTTGTCATAATTTTTGTTCTCAGCGAGTGTGTGTTCGTTGCGATTATGAAGTTAGCATTGAGGTTATAGCTAGTGAACGTAACAGTGCAGTCTGTGTACAGTTTCTGTTAGTGAAACATGCTACAACTCGTCAAGAACCAAACCAAGTTCCTGTGTCTTGCTTGCTACCTGCTGGTGAGAGTGAATGAGGTTAGCCACGGAGCAAGCAACAACTTTAGCACAGACTAACTAACTCAAGGTGAGCTGACCTTTCAAGTGGACCAGCTATCCTTATTTTAGTGACCTCCAAGTTTTGCTTCAGTGTTTTCTCCCTCGCTGCAACTGACCACTAAGCTTTATGCAACTAATTGCACAATGACATAATTTGATATACAAATCAACATATGATGTAATTTGCACCGTTAAACCGTTGCTTTAGCCGGGAGGAGTTGAGCCTCTGACTCTGCTGTGGTTATTTCATGAATCCCATGTACCACTGTCTCTGTTGCCATTGCCAGGACTCTGAGCAGGAGCGGCTTATCAGCAGCCTGCAGGACTTGGGCCTGAGAGGCCGTTCAGCTCTCGAGGTGTACCGCTCCCTTCCCCCTGCCACCAAAGGAGACGGTGACAAGGCCAAGAGCAAGTGTGTCAAGCCTGGCAAGAAGGGAAAAGGAGGCAAAGGTGACAAGGCCCGCACCAACGATGGAGGGGCCAACCCTGTGAAAACCTTACAAGGTGTTGCAAAAAAGCTGGGCCTGGGAAGCCTGTCTGCACGGTGAGAGACCGAGTGTGCTCTAAAAACCCTGAGGCAAAATCAGATGTGGTGTCATTTCTTGTTAATCATGCTTTCTTTAAATATTGACAGACTGGATGGAGTCAAATATGAAAATGGGAAGATCAGTGTTATAAACAAGAAAACTGGCAACAAACCCAAATTCTACCAGAAAAATGTATATGCATATATATATATATATATATATATATATATATATATATATATATATATATATATATATATATATATATATATATATATATATATATATATATATATATATATATATATATATATATATATATAAAATATAAGAGATTAGATTTTCTGAAATATCTGTCTTCATGTGTCTGTACAGCTCCTATCTTTGTGATGTTACTCTGAAATCTGAAGATGGGAAAAAGTTTCCATGTCACAAATGTGTTCTCTGTGCAAGACTAGGTAAGGTCCGCCCCTCAAAGAACCATATACACATGTGTTCATTCATTCATACTGAAAAGAGAATGCAGTTTGTCATTCATCACAAATCTGTATGTCATACAGTACATGTGCCTCATGCTGTAGAGTCTTAACCCTCCTGTTGTCCTCAGGTCAAATTTGACCACTTTAAAAAATGTCTATCTGAAATATGGGTTTCTTTTAACCAAAAACCACAAAAAATTGATTGGATTTGATACAACACTCTTTGCAAATACAATTGATCGCTTTCATTCCTGACAAAACTCATCTGTCTCTACATCTGAATAGCCTCCTGTCTGTTGAAATGACTTATAATGGGTTTGATGTTGAGTTACAGAACGTGGGTCCCAAATGTTTTTTCCTTTTGTCTCCCATCTTTTCTGCAGAATACTTCAATAGTATGCTTGGAAACCCCTGGATCGAGGTATGCCATGTTTTTATTTCACAATGCCTTATTTATGAACCAGTGTATCTATGGTATGTAATGCTTGCAATGCACTTTCATGAACATAACCATACTGGTATTGATAATAATAATTGTCTCGTGCCCCCTCAGGCCACATCATGCACTGCACTGGAGATGCCTACCAGCTCAGAGGTTCTACAGGCCATCCTCGAGTACATTTACACAGACGAGTGTCCCTCCATCAAAGGTAGCTTCTCAAATGTAATGTTGACTGACAGCTCAAATTAAAAACATGGAATGATGTTTTGATGAATTTTCAATTAAAGGCACTGATTGTTGTCTTTCTTTGCTCAACAGAGTCTTTGAATGTAGAGTTTGTCTGCAACGTATTGGTTGTGGCTGACCAGCTGCTCATCACCAGACTAAAGGAGATGTGCGAGGTTGTCATCACCGAGAACTGTATGCTATGCTAAATTTGTCTTTGTCTCCACTCTTAATTTACTCTGCCTTTAGCTATTTCCTGCTTTTTTTATCTTGAAATAATGCTGCACTTACTATATGCCATATGAAATTTACAACTTTATGGATTTTAAGATTAGATACCAAAACTACATTCATGCATTCTGAGGGTTATTCAGACTGATGTCCCTTATTTTAAACATTTTCTTAAGATATTTGATCCACTTTTACACATCCATGAGGAATGCAGAAAATCCTAACTATAAAAGATGGGTTTAGATTTCAGCTGTTTTTTACTTGCATGTTTTTTTCCATCCATTATATAAGGGCTCTTAAAGGCGCTCTAAGCGATGTCAACATTTTTTGTCCCCAGTGTTAAGCAAGTTACTTTTAAAAAGTAATTAGTTATACTCACTAGTTACTTTTTCTAAAAAGTAATTAAATTAGTTACTCAGTTACACATTATAAAAGTAACTAGTTACTTCAGAAAGTAACTAATGCATTACTTTAAAGTACATTTTTAAATGCTCAAATGTGACCCCACCTCCACCCCTCTTTAACGGAACATAAACTACATGTGCATGTTCAATTATTTATGATAAATCTGAATATTAAAATGAAATGGACACTTATTGCAATACATTATTAACAGAAACTGTACACAAATCTAAACTCTTTTAATCTTGCTGTGGGACAAAGTGAGACTAGCCTCCAATCAAATACCATGTATGTACATGTTATGTCTAGTGGATGGATACAAATAACAACATTGATGTTTTGGAACTATTTATTGCCCCTCAACTGGGCAAAATTAAATTATGCTTGTTAAGCACTATAGCAAAAATAAATAACACATCCATAAATATATACACTCTTTGTAGTGCAAATAAGCTGCTTTGCTCTTTTCAGTGACTCTGAAGAATGGTGCGGAGCTGCTGGAGTTTGCCACCATGTACAACGCAGAGCAGCTTAAACTCTCCTGTCTCCAGTTCATTGGGCTCAACATGGCCGCCCTGCTGGAGTCAAAGTGAGAATTACAAGAAATAACCCAAAATGGACTCACAAAGCTCAATTATTAATTAGTTAAGAGTATTTCCGCATTTTCTGTTAATTAAAACATCAAAAGTATTACATTGGTCCATGCAATATTATCTTAGTAGTATGTATTCATTAAAGTTGGACATTTGTAATGTTTGCTACTGTGTGTAGCATGAGCGAGCTAAACTATTTTCTCATCCATATGTAACTGTCTGTCCCTTTGTTTTCTGTCCTCAGGGCGCTGGATATTCTTAGTGATGGAGTGCTTGTGGATCTTTCTGCAGCCTACAGGAGGATGGTGAGTCACCCCCCTCCCCATCCCCCCACTAGAAACATGCTGATCTGCATCATCCTTTCTATTACTTAAATGTACTTGCGTGCTTACATGCTACCAAGTATTGGTTCATGTAAAATCAAACCGTGCCAAATTTTGAGTGTAAGCGCAAGCTCATCTGTCCTCTGCATATTAACAGAGAGCAGAGGTCCGACACACACACACACTCACATACACACACGTGCGCAGAGGTGTGGACAGAGTTTCGGACGGAGCAAACTACATCGGCTCTGCAGTTTTGTTGTCAAAGTCACAGTGAGTCACGGCAATGCCGGTAAAACGGTTTCAAGTGTGCTTGCAGTTTTTCAAAACTTCACGCAGACACCCTTCACTGTGATATGATATTAATGGCAAAGCAAAAGCAGTCGCAGTGCTGTTGACATTACACTTCCTCTGAGACCAGCAGGCCCAATGGTGGTTTCTATGCTCTGGGGACTGACTGACAAGCTGAGGTTGTAAGGCAAGGCAACTTTATTTCTACAGCACCTTTCAGCAACAAGGCAATTCAAAGTGCTTTACATGAAACATTAAAGAGCAATTGAAAACGGTCATGATGAAAATAAAACAGGCTAAAATATAATAATATATAAGAAATAAAATTTACAGTGAGTAAGAAATTAATAATTATTCACTTTAATAGGTTGTAGGGATGGGTTTGGGAGGTGACGGGTTTTATTTTTGTTGAATTTCTGTCAGTGTAAAATATTCTAAATAAATAACAATGTTCTAAGTAAATAATTTTGGAATTATTTTTACAACTGAAATCATTTTTTTTTTTAATTACAGAGGAAAAGTACCAAAAAAATTGTTGTTGGGTACCCAGAACCGAATTTCAGGTATTGGTATCAGGACTAGTATTGGTTCTGATGCGAAAGATACCCAACCCTATGTGTGCATGTGCGTCGTTGACTGCAAAAGCTGGTGTTATAAAAATAGTCAAATGTATTATGATTGATTGCAGTGACTAATAAGTGTTGAACATTTTCTTCCGTTTGTACAGGTGATTGAACTGATTGCACAAAGTTAGTCTTGGTTCTCATACCTTAATATAAATGTGTTCAGGTTGTAATAATACATTTTTTTTTTATTATTATTCAGATCCCAGCCATGCAGAAGAGGGTTATCACTCCATATCCTGGCGCCCCAGACCTCAGTGTGTATGAGGATGTGGATTTGGACTCAGCATTTCACCCCAAGCCAGAAGCAGAACTGGATCACTGCAGCAGGTACACAAACAAAAATGTTCTGCATCCATATTGACTCTTACTGTGTTTGTTATCTGAATTGGTGCAGAGTTTTGTATCCGCTAGTAAAAAAAACAACATAGCTCTTTTCATCTTGGTAAAGACCAGAAAAAACATTCAGTTGTGACTACTAAAGTTAAGGGAAGCAGGGCCTAACAAGTCCTTGCGATCCCCTTTAAAGATCTTACAGTAAATGTGGAGCCCCAATGTGATATCTGATTATTATTTTACCACATTATCTTTCCCCACCAAGGGAAATCCTATTAAAGAAGGCCAAGATTAAGGCTAAAAAGAAACCAAGGCGACGCTCTGACAGCTCAGGAGGCTACACTCTCTCTGATATCATTCAAAGCCCCCCTGCAGCAGGTACACTTAAACACACATGATGGCTATATTGTTTGAAACGGATGAATGTTTTTCATTAAACTTTTACCACTTCTACATCATGACAAACCACAATGTTTGTTTTTTTTTCTCCACCACACCAACTTCTTTTAAAGCATCAGCTGGTTGTTGTTAGGTAAAATGTAATAATTTCACTAACACACTCTCTCTCCTCTCAGTGGTCTCCCCGTGCCTGGTAAAGTCAGGCAGGGCTAATTCAACAGAGTCCCTGCAAGAACTGCTGACATCCGACTCAGAGGGCAGCTACATGGGAGTGGGCAGTCCCCGAGACATGCAGTCACCTGTCTTCCACGACAGAGCCGAGGTTAATGTCTGACCACCAAAACTTAAACTTAATATACCAAAACTTAATATAACAGATGATGCTCGTCATTTTGCCGCTTACTATGGGTGCAGTATGAAAGAATACTAATACTTGAACTTGTGTTTACATTTTTCTAGTTATCCATTAGCCATTGTGTGATCATATTTGGTTAAAAGCAATGTGGCTTCATTACATAGCGAAGTAGATCTAATCAAATTGTTGTTCATCATCTGCAGGATGAGAAGGCTTTCAGTCAGAGACTAAAGACCCCACCTGGTACCCCGACCTCCCTGAAAGATCTCCCAACTCACCCCAACTCAGCTCCACAAATCATCCCCAATGTCCTTCCCTGGTAAGATTTTTTTTATTTTTATTTATTCATTTTATTTGTCAGGGACCATGTACAATTTAACCTCAATGTTGCCATTTAATGCTATATTTTAAAACCTTTTTTTTTTCCTTACAATTTGCTGGTTTTTATCTCCTATTAAAAATACTGTAGAGAGAACATTCAGAAGGAGGATATCGTTTCTTTTGAAAAGCAGTTTTAAGGTTTGATTTGATACAAGGTACCCTGACTTAAACAAAACACCTTAAATCTTCTTGCTTGATTTTGAGGAGGAGGTTTGGAAAAAGGAGGAAACTCTTTGATCCCTACTCAATAAATAAGTATTGATATTTGAGCTGTGTTGTAATACTTTATGAATCCCACAAGGGGCAATTCAATCTTTTCACTCTTGAGAGAGAGAGAGATTTATTTATTTATTTATTTATCGCACACGCCTAAACTGAAACAATACACATGCAATTATGAATGGAGAGATGTCAAAGTTAGGGGGCTGCTTCATAGGATGGTGCCCAGAGCAGGTGAGGGCTGGGTACCTTCTCAAAGACACATCAACAGTGCCCAGGAGGAAAACCGGCACATCTCCAGCTACCAGTCCACACTCCAAACTTGGTCCAACTGAGCGAACTGCAACCCCCAGGTAGTATGTGTGACTGTGTTATTACTGTCTGCAGTGCTGCTCGTCCACCCCCAGTCTTGGATCTGAGAACCATCATGGACATGGAGGCCAACTCTCTGCAGACCCTCGGAGCAACTCCTAAAAGCCCTGGGAGGTATGAGACATCTGCTGTATATATTCTGACTGAGGACATTATTAACAAACAATAATCAAAAGTAACTAGTTGATGGAGGCTGTGATGGCAATCAGTTAATGACTAATTGCAGTAAAAAGTACAGTTGAACTGTTTTTCTATAAAATGTGGTGCTTAATTTTGTGCTATTGCCCAGTCTGAAGGAAAGTGGTACTGCCATACAAGTGAAGATTATTTCTTGACTGTTATTCACTTCAGCTAACAGTACATATTTTTCCTCCTGCCTGCAGTGTCAGCACCAGCATTAAGCACTCCCCTGTTCCCATTAAACTGTCCCAGAAGCAGAGGAAGATGTTGGCCATGGCCAACAAAGAGGCCTGTGTGGAGTCCACTGCATCCAAAACAACCCCCACAGTCATCCCATCCAAAAGCAGTGGGAAGGCCTGGTGAGTGAGCCCAAATATGAAGACCTTTACTGTCCACTACTGACAACTGTCAACAAATGACTTCCTGCTTCCTGTTGATTAGTTTTTAGCCCGTCACCGGTGTGACAGTGTGTGTTTCCGGCTGCAATCAGTATTTTTGTATTAACAACGGATGAAATGACTTTGTGTTTGTGGAGTTGGTCCCTTGGAATGGCAAACCCACAAAGAATTATCTCCTAACTGCATTTCCCCTCAGCTCTACAGAGGGTTCTAGCATCTTTCAGCTAATTGTTCCCGCTTTACAGCCCACAACTTAACTGTTTTTCCCCCCTCACAGCTCTCACCAGTGTTGTTTTTGGCACAGCAGGCAGCTGTTTTCTGATAAACCCATTGTACACTACCTGCTCACCATCAAATGGCAGACAAACAACTAGCAGGTGGACCTAGAGGATTAGCATTTAGCAGCCAAAGAAACGGATATTTCCCTCACGAGTTTGTGGAAACCAAACAGAGCTAAAGGGAAAGCCAATATTAAACTAATTTTCATCAGGTGGACATAAACACAACTCCAAATGAATGCTAATGTTGGTCTTTGTAAATAGGCAACTGTTTGCTAACATGATCACCATACAAACTTAAGTATTCACCATGAGAGAACACAGGACGGTCCTACAAGTTGAAAGCAGATATATGCTAAACAGAGAATGTGCCAAAAATAATTTTTTTATTTAGAAGTTATTTGTAGCCTTAATCTGAAGTCCACATTATATGACATCACACACAAAGGGAAAACACATCTTAAAACATGTTTTAGAATGTAAACACAGAGCAAGTTTTGCATGTACCAAAGCATGCAAGCAGTCATTACTTGTCTTGACGCTGTCATTGTGAGTAGAAAAATCTGCACATCCACTCTAGTGAGTTAGAAAACATGATCCCCTCTGCAGGAAACAAAAGTAGGTTCTGGCTACAAAATAACGTTTTCTGTTGACAGTAAATCCTCCCTGGCCACTCACCTGCGTAACATTGTAGATTTGAAATCTGGAGAGTATATTCAGATAAAGATGCTTTTTTTTGCATTAAGAGTACCTTATCTTTTAAGGGATATGGTGCTTGACAAATTCAAAAGGAAAACGGAACTAACAGCAGAAACAAAAGTGCAACCATCTTTTTACTTTACCATGAATTTATGTGTCATACATGTTCATTTGTTTCAATCTGCAGGGCAACAGCGGTCCAGTCCCCACCCTCCTCATGCTCCTTTCGAGCGCTGCTGGAAGAGGAGGAGAACTGCTTGATTAAAGTTGGACAAACAGGAGCCCAAAGGGGCCTAGGGGCCCAGGTGTCTCCTGCCACTGCTACTCCTGCAACCAGGAGGGTCACGTTCAAATGTGCCGAAAGCAGCGAGCCAGAGCGACCCACTGGGTGAGCGTCTACACAGAAACACACACTAGAGTACAAACTCACAAGAGAAGAAGAGGTCCAAAACTAGGTTGACTTCTTTTGTTCTGTACTGCTGTTTTCCACTTGGTGGCACTGTTGTAGTGTCTTCATTAAACAGCCGTTTTTTTTTTTTTTTTAAATCAGCAGCCCACAAGTACAATATATACAAGATACAGAATACCATATTAAGAGTCATTCCCTCTATCTCAATACTAACTAACCTTATTGCAATACCTAATCTAAGCCTTAATTTGAAATACCTGAGTTATATCCGTTGTAATTATATTCTCATCTCTCATCAGAAAGAAGCCAAAAGAAAAAATCTGCTTTTTTTTTTTTTTTTTTTTCATATCTTGGGGTCACTTGGTTCAACTTCCAAGTGATTGATCTGACACAAACATACTGGCTTTGAGATTAAGAAGTGAACGGGGAAGAAGCGCGGAGTGTTATCTTCTGACTGATTCTCCATAGAAGGCAGAGCAATATAATATTAATATTAATTAACTAGTTTATATGTTTTATATATATATATATGGAACCCTATTGTTTTTCTAAGGATTTTTTTTCCTCTTCCTACTTATTATTATTATTATTATTATTATTATTATTATTCTCTGCGTAAAATTCACTCTACCGCCTAAACTGTACATGGTAGCAGTGTGCCATTTTCAGGACTGGTCTAAAACTCCGCAAGGACCTCAGGTGCAACCATTGACCCACTTCCACCACTATGTGCTATAGCTATGACTCCCAAACCATACATCGGACATTTAAAAACTATATATCCCCGCACGCCCATTTCCGCCTACTTTTATGCGTGAAAAATCGTGATTTTATTGAAAACCAACTTTTTCAAACTCCTCCTTGACTGTGCCATTAATCTGAAACTTGGCACATAGCATCTCCAGACCGACCTGACAAAATGTTGTTAAAAGATTTTTATAGAATAAAAATTTTGCCTATTATGCACACACAAATTTGTGTAGTTAACTATGAAAACACCAACTTTCCAAATGCTGTCAAAGCCAAACTTTAGATTGTTCCTTGGTATGACCCTTTGAGGCGCCAAAACAAATTTCACTGGCCACTAGGGGGCGCTACAAATACAAAAAGTTTATATCATGAACGGCTCATCCGATTTTTTTTTTTTTTTTTTTACAAAATTTGATGGGTACCATCTAGGGCCACTCCTGAGGCGCCCCGTACAGTGGGGTAATGATTGGTTAAAGTGGGCGTGGCCTATGGGACCCACGTTTGATCGGGACGAAAACTGGTATGTAGCATCTCCAGATGTCTGCCATAAAAAAATTATTCAATGACTTTTGCTACGTTAAAGTATGTGCATTTGACGACCAAACAAATTTTCTCTAGCAAGCTACCAAACACAGATTATATCTTGGCCAAATTAAATTTTATCAGCAAAAGACTTTTCACATCTCGCCACGATGCTCTTTACCAAATATGGCGAAGATAGGCCATTATCTATAATTAACGTTTTTTTGTTTTGTCTAAAAACTCAATACATTTAAATGGGAAATTTGCTATTGCAATGTCTCTGCCACAGTATATGCTATCAACACCAAACCTTCAAAGATTGTTTGGCATGCCGCCCAGAAGCGCTGTACCAAATGTGGGAAAGATCGGCCATTAGGGGGCGCTATAATCAACGTAGACCATTTTGGCCCATTTTATCCCTTCTGAGGTCGAGTGCGTCGTATATGACACCAAACTGCACTTCTGATTCATAACTTGGTAACTTCATAATATAACTAGAAACATACTTTTGCAGCTAACATCTAACAGTGGCCCCATTCTGCTGATGTCTTTGTTGTCTTCCTATCCCTTACAGAAGGTTTTGTATCCAGCCTAGAAACCCAGTTTTTTGGGGTCTTTTTACAATTAACCCATACTGTTACATGCACGATTGATACACTGTATGTAAGAAATGTAATTTGTCCTTTTATATGAGTTATAATGTTCCATATGTTTATTTTTGCACTGGATGACTCCAAATATATAGAACTGTTTTAGACAACACAAATTCTTGTGTGGCATTGCTGTGTGTGTGATATTAACATATCTGTGAGATTCATGTTCCGTTTTATTTGTCTTTATGGTCCTACAACCTTTTTAACATTCAAGTGACCTCAGTGCAGCGTAAATATTCTTTTGCATCGTTACGCTTTGGGTTCTAGTTTTGTCGACCAAACAAATTTTCCTAGCTAGCTACCAAACATGAAATGCATCATATCTCAGTCAATTTAAATTCTCTTAGCAAAAAGGTTAATATTATAGTTCTACATTGCACTACAATGCGCTCTTCCAAATTTATAGTTAGCCTAAAGATCCAAGGGGTCTGTCTGGCCCAACTAACGTTACAGTTCGTAGCCGCAACACTGGACATGTAACACAAATGTACTACAGAAGTCTGTGTCTGATCTAATGTGATTTACACTGATTTAATTGTTCTTGGATACAGTTTTTTGCCCCGCTAGTCGACCACAACCTGAAATTTAGAGGAACTGTCATTCACATTAGCCTGGACGGATTATTATATGAATACAATGGTGTCATGCTAGTCAACCAGCGTATTTCTACCTAATTTCCCTCCAAAACCACTTCAGAAGAGTGACGTTAGTCACAGCGTTGACTTGCTTTGGTGTTTGTAAAACATTAAAGTTTAACAAAGAATGGTTCACATTCTTTTCTTCTATGTAGATGCACTCCCCTACAAAATCACCGCAGTAGTCGAGAAATGTATTAATTCCAAATAGAGCTATTTATGTCATCTTTTAAAAATAACTTTCTTTTTTTCATATTGCACTATATATCGCAGGGGAAAAAAATATCTCAATGTAATATTTTTCCAATATTGTGCAAGTCTAGTTTAAAGCATTGTCAAACAATGTGAAAGCCAAGCTCGCCCGTCCCTCCTTTTCATTTTGTCTCCTCTCACTCCCTTCCATGCACTAACTCCCCAAATCCGTTATTCTTAATTATTGTCTGGAAGACTATTGTATTGCGGTGCAGGTTGGTGCGGTTCATTTTAGTTGTCTGTGGAGCCTGGACTTATTTTTATTTTTTTTAGTGTATTCAGGCAGCTAGCAGACAGTGAGATGTTTGCTGTACATGTGACAAAAAATGTTGTAGCCTAAAAAACGCAAGGCATTGCTTCAATAAGTTTTTAATGGGATATTTGCAATGGTAACATACTTAAGACCTTGTAGCTCACAGCTCAATATTTCCTGACGTTTGCCTCCCCTCGTTACGCTTTGGGTTCCGCTTTTGCGCGCCCTGCTGGTTTGCCGATGACGACTTGCGCGATGAGGCTTGGACCCCGGTCATAACTGCTTGCAGTTTGAGTTAAATATTGTACTTGTGAGTCCTACTGGACAACTTGTTGAATGTAAGTGCTGACTGACAGGATCTCCTCTAGTTAGAGTGACACTCTGACCTGAGTGAGGTGAACCAGACCCGGTACAGCCAGTTTGTCTGGGTTGACACTGAGTCACTCTGACCTGACCAACATCCCATGATAGCTGGACAAAAAACACACACACACACACTTACATTGCAGTATGAGTTCCATTCTGTAAATATGCATTTCTTGTTGAATTACAGACAATTGTCCATGAAGGCACATTATATTTTATTGCATTTATCTTTGATGTAGGACTGCGTGTGAGAGATACCAATACGTTCAACTGTGGAAGTGTTAGACCATCTTCGTCTTCCTAGCTTTTTGCAAGTGTGTCTCTTTTATCTGATATCATATTTCCTTTGCTGTTTCTTTGCAGCATGAAGCCTGGGTAATCTTTAGAGCAGACTTCTAGATATTAAACAGCTGTGTGTGGGAGTCACTCTAGTGAAGCTGGTGATGGTAATCAGCTTTGATAAGGGCAGCCATCATGTCACAATGGATCATACAGAACAGGGAGCAGGTTTCAGGTTCCTTTTGGTATTTGAATGAGCAGAGAGACGGACAAGTTCAACGCTCTGGAAGCAGCAACAGCAACCTTGTATATTTCCATATCCCACGTCAGAATTAATAGAGATGCCTTTTATGATCTTGTCAAGAGTCTTATTTTTCTTCTTCTTTTTTTTCCCCCTTTATGTCTTCTATTAATTTCCAGAGGTCTTTCTTGGCCAGATTAACACGCACACAGACTAGTGCTGTCAAACAATTAATGCAAACCCATTGTCATATTTTTTTACATGCCATGTTGAATCGATGTCCAGGACCATTGTAGAACAGGAAAAAGCAAAACCGATTGTGCACTTACGGAAAATATAAATATTCAGAGAGGAAACAATCATACAATCTAATCTACAATCTTTTTTTAAAGGCAAATGTGTATATATATATAAGTAATAACACAAGTAATAAGCATCAAAGTGCTGTACAAATTTGTAAACGGTTAATGGAAATGGAAAATTACTTCAAAAGACTTAATTAAAAAAAACTGAATTTATATGCAAATTTAGCAATGATCCTGATGTAAAAATTAAAATAAAGACACAAAAAAACAGTAAACACATTAGAAGGCAGCAGAAAATGTGAGATCGTCTGATTTATCCACATGTGTGGCCTGTAGTAACAGAAAGCAGCTTTGCGGATCTTATGTTCTAACTCTTTGTTAGGTGTGCACGATTGTTTTGGGGTAACCAGGACCGAGACTATATCAGTAACCTAACTCACTGGTAATGAAGGCATCTATCAGTAAAGCTTAGATCGGGCCAAAAAAAATCAAGTCCGACCCTACCCGAGCACGTTGTGTCCAAGCCCGGCCAGACCCGGCACATTAACTGTAACTATGAGCCTGAGCCCGAATTAAATCCAACGATTTTTAATATGTGGCCTGGCCGAGGATAGTTGCGGGAATTATGAGCCCAACACGGCCTGCGGGTGGGGTCAAGTTTGGGCTCAGGGTGGCCGCAAATCCTTAAAAAGTCTTAAATTACTTTTCCTAAAAATAAGGCCTTAAAAAGTATTAAATTGTCTTAAATTCCATTTGTATAGGTCTTAAATATGTTTGGTCATGTCATGGCGAAAATGCAGGCAATCTGTTCTTACATATTTTTTCCGGTAGGCTTTGCGCTGCAGTGTCGCCAAGACCTGCCCTTTAATAGCATGTATTGGCCAGGCGTCCATGTTTACACAAGGTAACATAACCCCATTTGTACAAGTCCTATCCCCTGACCAATCGGCTATCCTAACCTAAACCACTCAAAGTCAAATGCCTAACCCCAACCAATCGAGCTGCTTCGTGGGCGGGTAGATTCAGACCCTGTGGAACCCCATGTGAGGTCTTGTGTTCTTTAGAGCTGCACTGTCCAATGGATGCTAAATGTTTCCGGTCTCAAGCAATGGTTTGAAACCAGTTTAGATTGGTCCTGCCATTTTTCAGTCTACTCAACAAAATGATCTGTGTCAAATGCATCACTTAGGACAATGAGAAAAATATTGACTGCGCCTCTGCTCATGCAAAGATCAAGAGTGCTGTCTCAGTACTGTGATTCTAAAGGAACCCGACTGTATGATCGAGCTGTACTTGAACTTCAGTCCCATCATGCAGTCATAGCAGAGGAAGACAGGCGGCCGTTCACTCACTGGAGCTTGTCAGTAGTAGTCAACTCAACCTTTTGTTCATGCACTTAGACTCTTGTTTCTTTCACTATCCCAGCAACTGGCACTAATACGCATCCTCTCTCTCTCACTCGTCCGTCTCTCCCCTCAGGCCCTGGGTGCTAGGAGCAGTGGGCAGCCCTCCTCTCTCTTCTCTCGTGACTTTTGCCTCCATCGTGGAGGAGGAGAAGGAGCAGGAAGCCGCACTGATACGCAGCCGCGAGAAGCCGCTGGCGCTCATCCAGGTAACAAGTCTTGTTTGTGTGCGCAAGTGTTTGCTCACTCACCCACAAATGCAGTACACACTCCTGGCGTGACTGAAGTTCTAGCTTGTGTGCACCATCCAAGTGGAAAACCTCACGGTGGTGTTTCATGGTTGCGTTGCCACAGCTTGCGTCTCCTTTCTATCCCCATCTGGCAGGCATGTATCTATTAAACGCCACATTCTTTACAGTGCCGGTTAGAAGTGAGGTGTCTTCCAGTTTTGTCTTTAGACAGCCCTCGCTACACTTTCTGTCAACGCCTTCACAAACACTTATTCCCTCTCTGGCGTTTTGCTTCCCATTATGTAATCATATTATCAATAAGCTCTCAATGTCAGCGTTTTCTCTTTTACCCTCAAATAAAGTGTGGGTTTTTCTGACCACAATATCCCCGGCTCAATCTCCTTTTCTTGTCTTTTTCTGTTCTTGTAGATTGAAGAGCGGGCAATCCAAGACCTATTGTTCCATTATAAAGCACGCAACAACCCCGATGAGCTGATTGTGGTGGAGAGGTCTTCCAGAGGTCCTATGGCAGCCCCAACCTGGAACAAGCACTGATGTTTAGCAGCACAGCAACAAGTGAGAACATCCCCTGCAGTTGTCCCTCTGTGTTGTTGGCTGCGTCCCTGCTGCAGCTTACCAGAAATATCCTCCGATCTATCAGTCCGTGTTGAGATGCACCTCAGGCTCCAGCCCGGTGTGTGATGGGTTAGATACAAATGGATGCTCGTCTCCACAGCGTTACTACTTTTATTTCATTGCTGCTCAACATTTTGTTCGTATGAGTGAGAAGGAGGGAGTGTTCTTCATAACTTTATGTGTAGAGACGTTTTGGGTCTGGGATCACTCATACTTGTTTGATTTTTGTTTTCTTAAATTGGGATTATATTTTACTTGGCAAACCAAGGATACGAAAGGTTACAAAAAAAAAATAAACTTTGCAAATGAATATGTGAAGTTAAAGTTGCCAAAGAAATGGAGATGTTCAAGCCACAAAATGGGTCCAAATTGCCTCACCTTGAGTTCCACTGATCAGTGGGATCTCTTCATGTGATGAAGAAAGTAAGAGTGCCAATTATCAACTTTGGCAGAACATCATTTGTACTTGAGCTGTTTACCAAGGCACCATGTTTAGTTTATTTCGACGGTCCGTTCTTGATACTTTGATCGTTTTGATTGACTGCTTCAACTGGTTTGCAGTGGCATGGTAATCGTTATGTGTATTTTAAATATGACTGAAATACGTTTCTCATGTTTAAAATACATTATTTGATGCAGTTGTAGTAAATGGTGATTGCGTGGAACTGGCGGTCACTAGTTATCAGTTATTATATGTATTTCAAGGAAGGTGGTGTGCCTTTTATCAAATAACGACTACAGATACAGCAGCTGAAATATAATTTTTCCTCTTCATTATTTAATTGTTTTGCCCTCCATCTTTTCTGCTGACGCTAATATAAGCTTGGTAGGTACCTTCTTATCTTGGCCTGTAATGTCTTCAGATCACATTTGCGTGTGTGTGTCTGAGAGACATCAGGATGTGACTAGAAAATGGCATGTAATAAAATATCTCACCTGTGCAATGATCCCTGTCTCTGTTTCAGTTTATTTTTCAGCAGACAGAATGAAAAGAGCGATAACATTTTCTCAATTATTTTTCCCGTGGCTTTTTCTGTCTTTTAATATAGTAGAAAAGTGGTCCTTTACTGAAAAATGTGGCTCTCGCTGCATCTATTAAAGATGTAATCTGCCTGTCTCCTGACACTTTAGCTGCCCTGCATGAGCAAAGGACCATTATCAAGTCTCAGCCTGTGATTAACTGTGATGACCCTGATCTGAACAGCGAGTGTGGCGCTTTAGGGATTTTATTGGCTGTAATTGCAGGTAGAGCATCACATCGGAAAGTCAGGGAGAGACAGCTCGTGGGGGAAATATTAATTACACATTAAGCGCTATTACTCGGTACAGAGGTGACACATGAATCAAAGCCTTAGAGGAAAAGTCTGCTGCTTTACATCACACCACAATGAGCCTGGAAACCAATGTGACATGTTTTCAAAAGGACGGCTCATCCTCAGCGCCTGTGCTCTGGGGGGGGGGCGCAAACTTGTTTTGAAATTATACCATATAACATGGAACAGGACACTCATGATTCTAACAATATAGAGATTTCTGATCATCTGTGTGCAGTTGTCTATTTATTGCCCCTTCTTTAACGTTATATTCATTTGAACTGATTTCCAACTGGATATTATTTTTACTCTTAATCATGTAAAAGTGAACATTACAATATTTTCTTCACACAACTGAAGTGTAACATTCAGGTTGCTTTGGTCAGTTTTGCATTCATACTACTATATAATATAGATATAAGGGTTATTCCTATTATGCAGCAACATTTCTGTGCTCATGAATTACTTTAAAATTTGTCAGATATTTAGAATATGATTAAAATGATAGATTTTTCTTTTTACTTTACTGACCTTTTATTTTTTTTATTTTTTTTCAACATGTGCTCGTTTTTATCATATCCCTAGTCCAACGTAACAACTCCTACAAGAACTAAATGCCAAAGAATACTAATAATAATCTTTAGTTATTTGTCATAGGGCATTTGAAAGTCTCATTGAGACCATTTTCAGGAAGTGAGAACTTTTTGGAGAGAACTCAAAGGATTTAAGAATCCACATTTTCACTTATGTTTTTTTCATATTTCATGACGTTCATCTGTTTGTCACACTCAGAATTCTACCCTGGTAATCTAAATTATGAAGAAAGTTGGTCCGATGAAAATATTTTTTTAAACATATTTGATATTGGCTGACATTCAATTGACATTGACACATTTCATTGTAACAACGTTGCAGATGATTTTTATGCAAGTAAAATGCATATTATTATGACTGTTATTCTGACATGTTGGCAGATGCTGGGTGTTATTTTACGTTCGTATACAGTAGTAGCCAATATCTCAATTAGCTTATAACTTTGTAAATGTATTTCATTACTTTCCACCTTGAGCCACACAAATCTGCTCAGAAAAGTCTAAAAAAGCTGAAACTGAACAATTTCAGTTGCTATGAAATTGTTTCTGTTGTCCCAAGGCATGCTGGAGAACTATGTGAGAGTCATTAACAATCACTTGACCTTAACAGATGACAATGATAAATGTGGGTTTGGATCTTGCTCATTTAACCTGGCGCTATCCAGTCAGAGCAACTTGGGAATGTAGGAGGTATTCCGTGGAGTGTCTAGAACGTACCTTAGTTTCTCTCCAAAAACAAATGAGTTCTGACGTTATCCTCAGCGTCTGGATGACGGCCCTATGACTTTCCCATCTGCCTGAAATGATGGCCAGGGCCTATCCTGCACCATCTCTCCTAAGAAAGAGTGCACCTTCCCCAAATATGCTTCACTGCAAGATGATATTCTCTGCAAAGCGATGTGCTCTACAGCAGGGATTACTATTGTAACCAGGGGCAACCTACTTGTACCGCAGCAGTATCCAGTGGGTACATGGTAAGATTGTAGAGTGGGCCTAGGTCAACCAATAATAGAAATAAATTCAAATTACAATATTATTATTGTTTTTATCCAAAGAGTCAGCAAACACAGGACCAAGATAGGGATAAAGAGTAGTAACCTGAGTCCCCTTCCAACAGAACGCTCCTTTGTTCGGGGGGGGGGGGTCCTTCAACAATATTTTTAACGATGGAGTCTAATCCCCAAAGACTCTGTACATTTCATATTATGCTTATGTTCAATCAATCTTTGCATATCTGCAACAAAGTCTCTCCTGATTCAAATAAAGTTTTTTTAACCCTTGTGTTGTCCCCCAAAATCAACACTTTTGTAGATGCTTTTTATCGATGTTTTTAACTTTTTCTTCTGTTTTTGTCAGTTTTTTTCAACAAATTTTATGCTTTTTTCACTTTTTTTTGACATTTTCAACACCACGTAACACTAACTTATTAACTTTAGTTTTACAGTTATTTTTGGAATTTATGGTCAATAAACTTCTTTTATAGGAAATTATACCTAATGTTTGAGTTAGAAAAGCAGAAATAAGGAATTATTTCAACTAAAATGAAAGGAATGGATGTTGATGGATAATCACAGACTGGAATATGTCAACTTTTACTCAATACTATTTCACAACCACTTTTTTTTTATTTATTTTTATTATAAATGCTATAAAATTGAATAAGACACCCCAAAATTAATGAAAGTAGAGACTGGTACTTACCAAACAGCATTGTGTGGAATCAATCATGTTATTTTGGGGAATTAAAAAGAACACTGATGTAGGAAAACGGGTCAATTTGACCCAAGGACAACATGAGGGTTAAAAAAAAAAACTTTATTCGAGATGCATATTGTATGGAAGTGGCAGTGTAAAATGGGACAGTAGATCAGCCATAATACCTTAAGAGTGACTTAGGAGTTATTCATACTCTTCTCTGGCTTGAATGCTGACCTGTAGCTCACTAGGAGAGGGGGAAAGTTTTCGACTAGCCCTTTTTAATCCAATTTAGTGGACATGGAGCCAGTTAGCCGTGGATTACCTGTCCTCTTCCCAGCCGTCATTTTGCCGGCAGCTTTGCAAAAGATCGTTAGGGCCTCAGGAAGTTTTTCACTCGGGGAGCGTGAGCAGAAACGTGCTGACCTTCCTGCTGCCTTGGCTGGCGTTCAGCTGGCGTCCTTTTGGTTTTCTCTTGCTGTCAGCCTGACAGCCTCAGAGCCACGTGTCTCCTGGCAAACATCAATGGCTTTGGTGACTTTGTCACAAATCATGTGCCAAACCAAAGGATGTGATGACAGTTGTTGTGAATGTGTGGGAATGTTTCCACATTTTCAGAAGCTTCTTCATTCAAAATAACGCCTACTTTTCTCGGCCGCATTAAAACTTCTTCCCCATTTGAAGTGATATTACATGCAAAATATATTTGTGCACATGATTGCTTGGGGAGGTGGAACATGTGAACGGCAGCGGAGCAATCCTGGAAGTGGAATGTCATGGAAATAGACTGGGAGACTAGTGGAAGGTCTTAAGTCTATTGAGTCCAATGAGAGACAGTGGTGTAGTCTACATGATAAGCAGGTACACCCACTAAGAAAGCTCCAGGATTTTCATATACCTACTTAAAAATGCCCAATGACACGCATCAACATACTTTGCATTATAATTTAGATATATTTTGAATTGTCATCTATGTTTTGTTTTTTCCGCATAAGCTGAATAAAGGTATTTCCACCCTAATTTGTTCCATACAAGTGTGTCAGAATGCAGGAAATTAAGTCTTTGACGCTCAAAATTTGCCTGGGGGAGGACACCCAGGCCCTCAACTATGATATGCCCCCCCATCCTGGCCCATATATATAGGCCATACATATACAGCACAGTATAGTATACCCACTACAATCCATTAGACTACACCACTGATCACAGATCATGAACTATTTTGCCCTATATCTTTCATAAGCCACATATATAAAGAACATTTTTAAACTAAAATGGAATTTTTCAGACAGGCAAAATAGAGAAAGCGTTGCCTACTTAGTTTGGGGCCTTTTTCAACATGGCCCCTTTTTGGCTTTGCTTGTTTCTATCTTGCTCTCGTAATATCAAGTCAACATTTTTAAAGCCATCGTTCAACATTTTTGGGATACACACTTCAATACCACTCTGATGTCTTCACAGTGTATATAAAGCTAGCTATATAGATGGCAGCCAGCTAGCTAGCTTAGCATACAAATGAGAAACCTGGCTGTTTCCACTGGTAACAAACTCTACCTTCTCTCACCTCCAAAGCTCAATGATTAACATGTCATGTCTTGTTTGTTTAATGCATACAAAAACCAATAAAAAGTGTAAAAACAACAGGTTTTGGGTTTTTGCTATTGATTTTTGGTTTGCACCACAACCTTGAGCCAAACAACCCCCCCCCCACAGAAGCTTTTTTCACCTGGGTGGATTGAACAATGGGCGAGTTAGCGTTATCAGCTGCAGGCGCTAATGGCACCACGGTTTCATCTTATTAAATTAAATTACCCCACTAATAATGCCTGAAATAATACCAAACTTCTAAAGTAGTACAAATACATTATGTACTCATAAAATGATGGATTGGGAAGTTTGTAAGTACACCAGGAGTTTATTTAAACAACACTAGCCTGCTGACTTCTACAGCGTGTCTGTTGCATCTATTAGTCTCTCAAGGGCTCCAACAGCAGCATTCGGCTCCTTCACTGTCCCTGGACCTGCAGGCTGGGAGATCTCAGAGACATTTAATGAGGCAGATTAGGTGAGATGGGCCTCTCTATCTCCCTGTGAAACCGAACCCCGTCTGTAACCTTCCGCATTAATTTGCCAGGATAATTTGAAACCGAGCTTGCCACACACGCCAGCCCGTTGGGATATAAAAAAAACAAAACTGAAATAAAGGGATTCTCTGTACTGAAGTGATTGCTGCTGCTGCTGCTTCTTCTTCTCTCCACAGAGCCTGTATAACCCCACGCTACTTTTCCTTGACGGCGGAACGATTCTCCAGTTCACTGTCACTGAGGGCCAGAAGCAGTTAGACCCAAAAGGTTCTGGAAATCCCATTTCTGTCCTTGTGCCTCTGATCCCCAGCCAAAACTAACTCTGCTGTCAGCGGTGGGAATATCTCTCCGACAGCCGGGACAAAACTAATGTGACCCTCCTGGAAATCCAGTTATCTCTGTGAAAAGGTGGGCGAGGAAACCGGGAGGGGGAGACCTGGATATTTGTTCTCTAGTTATGTCATCCATCACTCACGTTTTCTCAAGAAAAACTGGCTCCCAAACTGGTCGCCCGAGGGCTGCATAGTTTCTGAGGTCATGTGTTTCCGATTGATTTTGACAACCTGTTGTTGTTTTTGCCCTTAGCCAATCACGCGGGCCCTCATCCTCCCAGCAGGCTAACTAACAGTAGTAGCTAACAAAGTAGCTCTGTTTTACAACAACCACGGAGGATGTTCCACTTCCGGAATGCCCCGTAGCTGCTGGAAAATCCAACAGATGTCCTTCTTTTTGGTCGGATGTCCAACCCTATCCTCTGTCTTTGTGTTGGCGTTCTAACCTCTGGTGGATTTCTGAGGACTGTGGTTACCTGGTCCTCAGGTCTCTGCAGGGTAAATCCAGACAGCTAGCTAGACTATCTGTCCAATCTGAGGACTATGGTTACCTGGTCCTCAGATCTCTGCAGGGTAAATCCAGACAGCTAGCTAGACTATCTGTCCAATCTGAGGACTATGGTTACCTGGTCCTCAGATCTCTGCAGGGTAAATCCAGACAGCTAGCTAGACTATCTGTCCAATCTGAGGACTATGGTTACCTGGTCCTCAGATCTCTGCAGGGTAAATCCAGACAGCTAGCTAGACTATCTGTCCAATCTGAGGACTATGGTTACCTGGTCCTCAGATCTCTGCAGGGTAAATCCAGACAGCTAGCTAGACTATCTGTCCAATCTGAGGACTATGGTTACCTGGTCCTCAGATCTCTGCAGGGTAAATCCAGAGCACGTTTTTCTCCCATCCCAGAATGCTGTGTAGACTCACAAGACCCTCCTCCACTGCGCTGTGGAGGAGGGTCTGGCAATGTGAGACTACTGCCGAGGTAACTTGGAAACAACCAGTTAGCTGCTGATGCTGCTTATGGCTCCATTGACTCCCGTACATATATATTGTGGTGGAAATACAAAAAAATGTAATGAAATAAAAGGTATAATATTTCCTAATAATTACTGTAGTTTTAATATGTGCATAGTATTTATTATTTCACAATGATCTGATCAAAACAAATTATTAATGAATTAATTAAATGAATGTATTTATTCCTTTTAATTAATTAATGTATCCTATAATCATTTATAATAATTCTGATTATATTATTATAATTAATTTTAATAATTATGTATTTTTTATTTTATATACTGTACACTATATATACTTTATAACACTTTGGGGCTCCATACTGATGACATTAGGCATTTGAAAAATAATTGTACAGCTACAAAAGATGCAAAAAAACCTTAACATGTCATTAAATGTGAGTGCAGTGTTGAATTGGGAGAAAGCAGCCATCATGATCCATCAGTGCAGTTGATATGAGACCATGTGAAGTAATCCGAGCTCCAAGATGAGCTTGGATGGTCCATCCCAGCAGACAGGCCTGGCCTTCCTGACCTAGCATAAAAAGCTCAAAGGCAGCGGAGATGTTCCCCTTCATGGGACATGAATCCAACTCACGCAGTCAGATAAACTGCCTGAAAACTCTTTATATATTGGGCTCAACTGCCCAGGAGATAGTCCATAGACCCCAGAGGCAAACACTTTGCTAGTAAAAGAGGAATAGAAGAGAAGAAGAGCGGGAACATCAATTTGTTTTTGGAATTCTTTTTTTTTTTTTAACATTTTTAAGTTGCTGAACGTTTTGACTAAATGAATACAAAGTCATCAGGTGACCGGGAAAGCCATCGGCATCACCAACGTGTTCACTGTTCTTGAATTCTTGCTCCCATTTAACCCTTGTATGGTATTCGGGTCAAATTGACGCATTTCAAATTTTTCCAAGAACAAAAATTGACTTTTTTTCTACCTGAAAATCAATGACCTTAGCTTATTTCCTGTGATAAACATGTATTCCTGACTCAATTCAGAAAATGATTCTGGATATGACCACTTATGTTTTTTCCATGGTGGCTTTTTAACATGAATTATAACCTTATGACAAAAAAACGAACCCCACTTCCATTTTTAATTGTGTTCTAGTAGAGACTGATTGCATTCCCTGAACATTTATGTTATCTCAGCTGTTTGAAATTGAGATGAAGACAATATTTGGTAATAGATTATGAAGTAAAATTTTATTTCAGAGTTGTTTTTAAAACCCCAAATAAGTCACGGGTCAATTTGACCCGAGGGACACGAGAGGGTCCCGAAAGTGAAGACAACACGAGGGATAATTTCCTGACAACATAATCACATTCATGTCTTCCCATAGCCACCAACATATGAATCATCCATTTCACAGTGAGTAATGAGGTGCTGGGTCGTATTTAAACCAAACAACCCATCAGCAGGTGCTCTGTGTTGTGCTGGATGCGTATACCTGCTGTTAGTCTCTGACAGCGGCTTTGATTTAGCTTTGCACCGTGCTGGGCCGAGGGACCCGGGTCCAAACCAAGGCAACCATCTGTCCACACCTGGGAAACCCATTGACGAGGCCGCTCTCTGGTCCGCTGTCACTGACTAATAGTTCCATGTACGTTTCCAGATGTGGGATTCAATTTCACCGACCTGCGATCAACCTGTCTGACACGCGCCAAAGCAAAGTATGAAAACCAAACCAAAGTTATATTTAAAAATAAACTGAAGCTCTATTCTTCAAAAAACCATGACACATGTACAATCTCTTTCTGAGCTCTTCATTTGAAATGTTGGTGATTGAGGAGCTCGTTTCACGGCTGTATTCACTGTAAAAGCTGCACCATGTGATTGTAGACATGATTAAAACTCACTTCCTGTGTGTCCCCTCCTGACGACAGAGTGACACTGTGCAGACACACGGCTTCTGTGTGGGCCGTGGAGTTAACACAAGTGTATCAAGAGTAAATGGGATAATCAGGGTTTACAGATCTGGGTGGCTAGTGACGCAGGGCTTTACCCTACCTAATGGAGCAACTGTGTTAGCCATACCCTGACATGGATGTTGCCTGTCCCTTAACCGTCCGCTGGGCCTCACCTCCACTTTCACCTGGCCCCTGAAGGCCCTCACATGCAAATGCTACCTGAATCAGGGACTGGCTGGTGCCTAGACAGAATAGGAATACATTAACTTAATAGGTTTCTCTAAGAAATACTGAGCCTGTACTGAAAAGCGGGGGTAGAATAGTCTCTTAAGGAACATCATGTAGTGCGTTCAAAGACCCTTAATGACTTGAGGTGTATTTTAAGGTGCTTACCAGGGAGATGCTGCAGACCCTGATGTCAAAGTGATAGTGGTCTGGGGGTAACAGGATTATGGGATTACAGAGATAATATGTCCTGTCTCTTTCAAACTAGTCCCATTTCCTTGGTGGCTATTTGAGTTAGTACAAGTTACTTTTATGTGACTCTTAAAATAGCAAATAGTCCCTTTAAGACAGTTATTACTATATGTCAAAACCTAAAACAGCCCACAGAGGGCGACGTGGCGACACCAAGTGAGCTTTACACGCAGATTGGCACCATCTGATATAGAGATTTAAAAACAAAAGAAAAATGTTAAATTCATTTATTTAGCTTTTTATTGTTTGATTCTATATTTTGTCGCTGAAGGATGATGTCCCCTGACTCTAAATATCCTGTAGGCCTAATTTATGAATGAATTCAGGTGCATCAATTCTCATTTTCAGCAGAAAATATTGAAAGGAGTAATATTTTGTCTATGTAAAATGAGCACTTCAAGGCCTACATATTTAAAGCCTTATGAGAATATGAGTGAAGTGAGCCTTTACAGTGGAGCACGGCTTTCAGTGAGCAGCAGACTGTCAGAGGGGGGCGGGGTGAAGCCCAGCTGACATCTACAGACCACAGCGCTAGCAAACTGTTGCAGAAGCCCGCAGCATGTCAAGTGGGCAGGTAACAGTTAACTTATCCACGAGTGGGGGGAAAAAATATGTCGAACTAAACAGAGTTGGGGGAAACAAAGCTGGATTTCCTGAGCACATTCAACCTGCATCAACTGGATTATTTCTTGGAAGCAATGAGAAAGTAAAATATGTGGGAGCTGTGCGTAAAAATCCACAAGATTCCTGCGAGGGGTTGATCGGAGGGGAGGATTGTGCCAAAGTGCGACTTGAGGAGCAGTTTATTCATGCAAATTCATAAAATCATAGGCGTGCCTTTGGGCGATGGAGTCACAGCCGGAAAAACAAACCCCCCTCCTGGATCATCAGAGAGCTTCAGAGATTGTGATGCGCAGCGTTAGGACGCAGTGACAGTGGCACCGGGGCAAATGTTTTAAAAGCAGCGAGAATAAGAAGAGAAAGTTAGGTTAGGTTTTCTACACCCCTGTTGACTGGCTGCACTTCTCCCTCAACACAACCACCAGCTCGACTGCTGCGCCACTGGATCTCCAACCGCAGGCTTACTTTACAGCGCAAACTGTTACGCACCGCTGCAACTCTCAATATTTCCCTTGGGGTTATTCATAATTTTCTTCTTCTATGTGTTTTACGTCAATTCGGACGACTTCAGCTACTCAGAATCCTGATGCGGATGAAGTTGCAGTCACCTTACGATAGAGATTTTTTTGCGTAAAGACGCCATCACTGATTTGCTCCTATTTTGAGAAAACAAATTCAGTTTTTTTTATTTTATTTTATTTTTATTGGAATCGCTGAGGACTTTTCCCCCCTTCCCCCCCCCCCTTCCTCCCCCACCCCCCTACCCCCTTTCACCATGTCAGAGGACGCCAGTAGCTCCGCCACCAGCAACATGTCTGACACCGAAGGCAGCAACGTTAGCGTCCTCCACTGGGAGCAAGTGCAGCGGCTGGACGCCATCCTGACGGAGACCATCCCGATCCACGGCCGGGGGAACTTCCCCACTCTGGAGATGCAGCCGCGGCAGATCGTGAAAGTGGTGCGGAGTCGGATGGAGGAGAAGCAGATCCACGTCCGGGACGTTCGGTTAAACGGATCTGCAGCCAGCCACATCCTGCACGGGGATAGCGGACTGGGCTATAAGGACCTAGACCTCATATTTTGCGCGGATATGAAAGGTGAAAGTGATTTCCAGACTGTGAAGGACATAGTTTTGGACTGTCTCCTGGATTTTTTACCCGACTGTGTGAATAAAGAGAAAATAAGCCCGTTAACGTTAAAGGTACATTCACTCTGACAACTTGTTCCCCCCTGTTTCAATTGTTTACTTTTAGAAATGTGATTAGCATTAATTGCATTTGCTTAACGACCATTAACGTTGCGGGCAGCCTAATGTGCAATTAGATTAGTTTAGTGATAGTAAAATGTGGGTTTTCTGTAGTTAAGAGGATTGAGTTAAACCAATTTGGAAGGGCTCCTGCGCTCAGCCACCTAGATCTTATATCCAAGTACATCTGGGTCCATGCACACTAATGACACAATATTTAGAACACAACGCATGCTGCAGGAACTTATACATACAGATACATGTAAATAAATATTACACCTACTTGCACAATGCAACATTAGGCCTAAATGTGCATGTGAATGGCTGTCTTGAAGTAATTATTGTACTTTAAAGGCTATAATTAAAATGTATGTTCTTTGCTTTCTCTCTCTCTCCCACACACACACACACACACACAGGAAGCCTATGTGCAGAAGATGGTGAAGGTGTGTAATGACTCAGACCGCTGGAGTCTCATCTCCCTCTCCAACAACCGGGGAAAGAATGTGGAGCTGAAGTTTGTGGACTCTCTTCGGCGGCAGTTTGAGTTCAGCGTGGACTCCTTTCAGATCAGACTGGACTCCCTGCTGCTGTTCTACGAGTGCTCCGAGAACCCAATGACCGAGACCTTCCACCCCACCATCATGGGCGAGAGTGTGTACGGGGACTTCAGCGAGGCCCTGGACCACCTACGTCACAAGTTCATCTGCACCCGGAACCCGGAGGAGATCCGAGGCGGGGGTCTGCTCAAGTACTGTCACCTGCTGGTGAGGGGTTTCCGCGCCGCCTCCGAGTCCGAGATGAAGTCTCTGCAGCGCTACATGTGCTCACGCTTCTTCATCGACTTCTCGGACATTGGCGAGCAGCAGCGTAAGCTGGAGTCCTATCTTCAAAACCACTTTGTAGGCCTGGAGGACCGCAAGTACGACTACCTGATGACCCTCCACGGAGTGGTCAACGAGAGCACGGTGTGCCTGATGGGACACGAGAGGCGGCAGACCTTAGGCCTCATAGCCATGCTGGCGGTGCGCGTTCTCGCCGAGCAGAACGTCATCCCCAACGTGGCTAACGTTACCTGTTACTACCAACCTGCTCCTTATGTGGCAGATGGCAACTTCAGTAACTACTACATAGCACAGGTTCAGCCGGTGTTTGCTTGCCAGCAGCATGCATACTCCACCTGGCTGCCCTGTAACTGAGTCAGCCCTGAGGAAAGGTGGAGGGAGAGAGTCTGAGCTGTTCAAACAGGAATGAGCAGCGTACTCGCCGCCTCAAACCTGCCCGGTGTTTTGACAGAAAAAAAACAAGGAGTCTTCTTTTTAATGTTTTGCATCAAAGCTTGCGTTTTTGTTCATAAATTGAGTATGAACGGTTGGCTTTCACCTCGAGTACTTATTCTCGCATTTTCAGATTTTTAAAATGCCAACGTCAACTGATCCTGCCCAACCAGCTTTGGAAAAGACTCATTTTGGGGAGCTTGGCAATCAGGGCTAATTGCAGATGTGTGATGGCCTTTGAATGCGAGCAGCAGAACTGTCATCGAAGCTGTGCGAGACTGATTGAATCTGTCGAGAACTGATTAGCCAGCACGTTCCAGCGGCAGAGCAAACGGCTGCATCAGAGCCCTGACAGCTACTACACACACACACACACACACACACACACACACACACACACAAACACACTCACTTAGACTCTGCTGTATTTCAGCTTAACTGAGGCAAGATGCTGTTAATTTAGTTTCGGATAACAAACTGGCATCTCCGCCTTGCATTTGGATATAATTATGGTTGTTTACAGACCAAAGATTTGTTTTTGATTGTTTCTAACATTAAAACCCTATTTTGATGGGGTGGTAGATAAACAAAATATGAAGCAATGTCTATTTGTATATGTGAACATATGTGTGTTTTCAAGTGCCTATAAAAGAATGATGTTTGTGGATTAGCCCCACTGTGTTTATAGTCAGGCACACGAGACAACAGCACCCCAGAGGCTTGTGAATGTATATGTGAAATCATGCAGTCGGTCTTTGTATGTTTGGACGAAAAAGAGCACTATACGTTAGTGTGGATTTTGCAGTAAAGTAGCATTCAAATGTGGGACTCACATTTCTGTTGTGTGAGCATTTGGAAACTCTATTCTCTCTGAGTGACAACCCAAACGCGCTATATGAGGGCTGGGTATCGCCAGTGATTTCCATAATCGATTCCGATTCACAAGACCCCGATTCAATATTAATCAGGTTAGGGGATCCTCTGTTACAATAGCGATTTGGCTTGGATATAAAATAGATTCTCAGAGAATAATATAAGGGGGTCCATTCCATTCACCACATCCATGGTGAAAAGGCATGCAAATACAATTTTATTTTTCAATATCAAATCGATTTTAATTGGAGAATATGTTATTTTAACCCCGCCCTGTGCTGTATGGCATGGCCCAAATGAATACAAGAAGGGCACGTGTTATGAGAAAGGACGACAAGCCTTTTTTTAAAAAAATCATCAGCAACAATCGCACACAATTTTCTGTACATGTTGTACAGTGGTGCTTCTCTTTTCTCATCTGAGAAAAACAATGTATGTTTCTCAAGAATTATATAAGAGACAGAGAGAGAGGGGGGTGGGGTTGGAGGGGGAGGGGAGTCTGCATTCAGAGAGCTGGTGTCTGTTCCATATGCTTCCCTCCTACAGCAGAAGGGTATTTGCAGAGACAGATCAGACGATGAGACACTATTTGCTGTAGCACCCTGGCAGGGAATTCCTCAGCTGCTGCTGAAGAGCTTGAACTTAGCTGGGGTTGGGTCTGCAGCCTCTCTGTTCAGAGCTCAGAAAACGTTGTGATAAACATTTCATTGGCCCTAAAGTAGAATAAGGGGGGCCATGTGTTAATGTAGGAAAAGATGCTGTGTCGATCTAGAAGATCTAGAAGGGAGAGAAATGAAAAGGTAGTGGTTACAAGGCAGGAGGGAGAGTGAGTCTGGAGAGATGGGTGCAGCTGGTGATGGGGTTTATCCCTGTAGGGCTACCGCGCTTTACTGTACAAACTGTCTCCGTTAGGGTCCGACTGCAACGTAGCGGACAGGTCTGCAGCTCTCCCCTTTTTTTCAGGGAGACCAGTCATTGTCATCAGCATTCGCTCTCAATCGGGAGTGTTGATTCAAAAAAGGAATCAAAAAAAAAAAGATTGCATGCATTCACACCAGCTTCAGGAGACTTTAAGTAACCTACGTTTTATTTGTGCGGTTGCTTTAAATGATGCGTATTAATGTTTTTGTTTTATGGTTCATTCCACACCATTTTAAAGAACTGTGTACATATATGATTACATGCTTCAGCTTTTGCCAACCCACTTACTCATTGCAAACTATACCGCAGCCTTTCCTGATTTCAGATACATACATTACAAGCATTAGAAGGTATTTTAAGGCCAGAAGACCAGCGGCAACGCAACACTGCGTTGAAAAAGTTGTCTGGCTGAAAAATCCTTTCTTTCTCGTCCTGATTCTGATAATCCACTCTTGATGTTTTCTCTTCGCAGTGACTGTCCACGTCGATAGTATCCTTTGGATTGTGCGGGCTATGCGTTGCCATTTTATACTCAGTGAAGTCCTATCAGCTGACTTGCTAGCTAGCTCCAGTCTGCCTGTCAGTTAGTGCTCGTGCCTGTCAGTTAGAGGTCGTGGGTTACTGCATTGTCTTGTATGCGTCGTCTCAAATATCTGTTTCTGTTCATGCAGTCTTTTACAAATCACACTTTAAAAAAAAAAAAAAAAAAAAAAGACAGAAAAAGATCCTTGTCTTGTATGTATATTTTTTAATGATTGTTATTTTTTATAAATGTGTCAGACACTGCGGGTGCTGCAGTGCTTTTGAATCTGTGATTGGGCTTCAAAGGATATGTTCTCAATAGCTTTTTTGCTATATTATGTCATGTGTCCAATGGGTCAAAAGGTTAAAGATGTTTTCATCAATAAAATATCTGAAAACCAGATTTGTTATGTCTCTTGGTCTTTTTTATTAGTCTAGATCAAGTTGACTGCCAAACATGAGGAAATGCTCATTTATCGACACAATTCAGTTGTATTCTTTTGAAATGCCAGTGAGAGTGTCTCTTTTCGGATTCCCTGCCTACTCACTCATAGAGGAAAATCCCTGCCATGGCCTGCCGGGCCCAACAGACCCAGCCAGAAACCCGTCCAGAACTGGCCCACTGCTGCCAGAAAGAGCTCTTGTTGAATGTGAGGGATTTGCGGATTTGCATCCCCCCCCAAAAAGAAACTTCAATGCTTTTGTAGAATGAATATATTTGCCTGCTCATCAAATTCTCTCTGTTAATAGCCCCCCACCCCACGATCAGCACTAAGGCCTGCAAGTCTAACTGTCTCATGGCTGTCAGGCTGCAACAAAACCCTGTCGCAGATAACAAACTGTCCTACATATAGAGGGATATGGAGAAGAGCAGAAGAAAATGCAGAATGAGTAAGACATGTAGGCCATGGCCATGACACAGTGCTATTAATAGCAGACTTCATAAGAACATGATTTCTTTCACTCAATCTGGGCCACCTGAAGGAATGGTTGTCAGGTTGAGGCTAAATAGAAATGCACAAATTGGTTTTTCATGAAGGATAGGGTCACATTTTTTCAAGTCTACCATAAAATAAGCACGCCCATATGTACATGGAAAGGATTTTGTATATAGTAGACTAAATCTGACTACTGAAGCTCCATATTATCTTCAGCTGAACTTTAGAATGTATTTTTGCACAGGACGAGGACTTATAATGAAATCACATTAGGAAGGGATTTTTTAATGGACAGAAGGAAGTGAATGCAGCGACCACAACCACTTTGAATGTGAGTATGGAGACAGACCAACAAATGTGAAACTATCCTTTAAAGTGTTCACATCATGACTGAGATGCGGAAGTCTTACCTTCGCATAGAAACATTATTCTTATTACACCATAGCTTCCAGCCATCAGTGGCAGCACTCAGCAAACTAGAACGCTATCCAGATTTTTGGAGTTATGTGCCATCTTTGATTGCACATGGACTCAGTTTATCAGTCACATTTGTTCATTTATATTTTCATTGATCTGACACAAAAGTTGCTTTAAAGCTGCAAAAATCAACATTGTTATAGTAACAATGGATCAAGTAAGTAAAAAAAGATTTATCGCCTGACTCTACAGTTCTACTCAGCTGTACTGTGTTTTAAGCTGCTTTTAGGTCATTGTTTTGGTTGAAAAGGGCAAAATATGGCGCCCGGGAAGCACAGTTGGTAGAGTAGGCGCCCACATGTAGAGGGTTTCTCCTCCATGCATTGGGCCTGGGTTCGACTCCAACCTGTGGCCCTTTGCTTCTGCAGGTCATTTCCCCCTCTCTCTCTCCCCTTTTATTTATTCAGCTGTCCTGTCAGGCCTAAAAATGCCAAAATACATTATCTTAAAAAAATACACATTTCCTCTTATCCGTATTGCTATTTATCAACGTAGATAGTTTTGGTGTGAGTTGCCCAGTGTTTGAGATATCGTCCGTTGAGATGTCTGCTTTCTCTCCAGTATAATGGAGCTAGTTGGCACTGTGCTTTTGGTGCTCAAAGCGCCAAAAAATACATGTGAAAAACTCAACAGCAATGTGTTTTTCAAGTCCCAGCTTGGCTGAAGAGGATGAGCCTCTCGTCCACGAGTATGGTTCCATCTGCGCAGAGATTCGGTTGGATGGTGTAGCTCGGTAGAGAGAAACTAGTTCCTTCATGAATTGCTCACAGCCATCACGACATCCGCAGAGAGACATTGCTGTTGAGTTTTTAAAATGTATTTTTTTGCGCTTTGAGCACCACAAGCCGAGTGCTACTCTAGTTCCATTATATCGGAGAGAAGGCAGACATCTCCGCGGCCAATATCGCCAACACTGAGCAACCCACACCAAAACATTTGAGACTGATAAATAGCACTACAGCTAAGAGGAACAATATGTCTTTTGGATTTGGCGGTGACTGACCCTCTGAGCACCTGAAACTTTATTGTTTTTGTTTTTTTCATTCTTACTGCTTTCATCAGCTGCAGAAACCTCTGATTTTAGTGTAATTTGCACTGTACACAGTTCAGAAGCAAATGGCAGACAAAGTTAGTGACTCCTTGGTTACGATAGTTCCTCCCTTATGTCCCTCAGGAGTTGGTTGGGACAAAAAAACAGTACTAAAATTAAAATATTGGACACGAATGCATGCTTACATCGCTCTTAAATATCTGAATAATATTCATGTACAAAATAATCTGTTTGAATGCACCTTAGTATCTGTTCTGACTGCACCTTATTCTCTATCGCTATATCTCTATTTGACTTTAAATGCGGATATTTATACTTTATACGTTTTCCCAACTGTATGTATCTAGTATCCAGATATTTATATTTTTCCGTTTTTTTTAGATGTTATATATTAATATTTATCACTCTACATGCTCTGCACAAATAAGCATTTAAGCATTTATTTATTTTCATTCATATAACTAATATCTGGAGTTTTCCACTGTGTTTTTAATTGTTTCTGTGCTGTATTCTTTTAACCTGTGAACTTAATTTCGTACTGCAGTGTCCTGTGGTATGACAATAAAGAAATCTTGATTCTGGAATCTTGATGTGCAAATAGGCAACGATTTGCTAACACATTCCCTGTTTTAACTTTATAAAGGTAACATATGTCAGTTGTGTTTCCAGCTTTGTTACATTGCCTCCAAGTGGTGGGTGCAAATGCCAGAATTCCCATCATCATCAATACGTCATGGCTCAAAAACACTAAAACTAGTTCACATCAAAGTCGTCCTGTGTACCTTTAACCAGCAGGAACGCTTTTGCTCGCTATGTCTCATACCTGGCAGTGCTTCTGGTCTTAACCTTAATTTCAAGCATGACTTTACTTAATCCCTTCTTAAGAACCCTTCTCATTTGTGGTTTGCTGTAAAGAAGTCCGATTGATGTAACAACGGCGCCAAAGGGCCTACGACTCAGGTCCCTAATTTGAGATGCTGCATCAAACCAAATAGCCCTCTTAATTTTAGGGAGCTTTGATTTGAAAGCCTAAAGAGTGAGTTGCGAAAGACTCTTCCCGCAGTAAGCCAGCTGGCAGCGGGTGATAGCTAAAGCCGACCATGGAGTGATTCCACACAGTATGTGCCAGGGAACGTCTTTATAATAACCTGTTTACCTTTTATAAAAGCTCAGACACTTGTCATTCATCCTCCAGTTAGTTCCTCGTCCATTCTACTTGTCTGAGAGCTCAGCTGCTCTATAATGGTTTTTCCACTGCAAGGTTTCGGGACATTTCTCCTTTCCCCCTCTGTATTGCTGTGAAGATTTTTTCCAGATGAAAGTTTTCATGGAATAAGAGGGAAAGGGGCGGGAGTGGCTGGATCAAACAGACTGGTTAAGAGTGCAGTCCGCTGGAGAGGAGGCCAATCGGACGCGTTTCAATTTATAATGTGGCTTAGTTTCAATAATGAAAAAACGTCATGATTTTATTTTTTCACTTATTTAGGGAGTGCCGGGTATCACTGAACAGACAGCATGAGAGCAGCCCTGTACTCCAGAGTGGTGAGTGTGCACATACAGTAAGGAAACATGCATCATGCATGTTAACAGCCATGATGGAGAGTCAGTGAGAAACTAGACCTGCAGCACACGACTGCTGCAAATGAAGCACCATCAGAATCAGTGTGTGCCTCGTAGGGTTTGCACAATATTGACAAAATGTCATTTTGCGATATCGATATGAATTTCGATATTTTTAAACGTATGTAAAATCACAAAAGTTATGGGAAAATGCAGTAAAATAGATTCATACAAATACAACGCAAGGTTTATTTCAACTGACACATGGTACAACATGAATAAATAAACTAGAAAATTCCGCAGAACTTTTATCACTGTGCCTGCTACTTGCTGCACATCCTAATATTAACCTAAAAATAATAAAAGTGTTACGTGTCTTAACCCTTCAGAGATAGATCTTTTTAAAATCTATTTAAGACCTTTCTGTTTCCCAGAAATAGCTATGACGTTGCTAGGGCTAAACCAACCAGACTCCATTTAAAAAACAGCACTTTTAGCGTGTATAACATATTTTCACATGTAAATAGGTAAACTATGTGTTTATTTCAACCAACACTTATAAATAAATAAGGACCATGTCTACAGAAGAGGACATGTTTAATGGCAAATGGTAATGCAAGACCACCTTTTTTTTTTTTAAATGAATTTCAGTGCTTCATGTGAGAGTTTGCGAGCTTGTCTGTTAGTGACGGAGGACAAACAATTACAGGTTCAAAGGGCTTGAAACAGGTTTAATATCCTGTGTGTCTGTCTCTGATGACACAGTTGTCCTGTCTCTGCTGTCCGGCTCCCTCCATGACCACAGTTCAGCTCTGCAGGAGTTTGTGACGTGGTGTGAAATGTTGGAGTTAGAGCTGAATGTGGATAAAACAAAGGAGATATAGCAACCTTCTCCCCCAAGTGGAGGCAGTTGGCTAAGTGTGTCACTAGTATAAATCAGGGAAAGCTAGTAGAGTTATAGAGGAGTATAAATGCATCAGGACAATTTTTGACAACCAGCTGAAGTTTTTGTCAAACAGAGGAAATTCTGAAGAAATGCCTTCACAAGGACATGCTAATCACATTCTACTACTCATTTATTGAAAGCGTGATAACCTTTTCCTTCACTTGTTGCTTTTATTCCATTAGTTTCCAAAACAGGGACTGCCTACAACCAACTGTTGACACCCCCTGAGAGCTCTGTATACCCTAAGCGAACAGCAGACCCTGAAGACTGCCTGTAGGATCCTTCGTGATACATCGTGATCCATCACGTCATGTGACGCATGCCCCCCAAGGCGCAGATTCCGCTGTCAAGGCTGTAAGAGGGGGAAGGTGACCTTTGTCCCCAGGGCTGTCCAGCCCCCTAAACTTGTAGTAACTAGTAGTATGCTCCCTGTGTTTAGCAGTAATATTAGTATGCTCCCTGTGTTTAGCAGTAATAGTAGTATGTTCCCTGTGTTTAGCAGTAATAGTATTATGTTCCCTGTGTTTAGCAGTAATAGTATTATGTTCCCTGTGTTTAGCAGTAATAGTAGTATGTTCCCTGTGTTTAGCAGTAATAGTAGTTTGTTCTCTGTGTTTAGCAGTAATAGTAGTATGTTCCCTGTGTTTAGCAGTAGTAGTAGTAGTATGTTCCCTGTGGACAGCAGTAGTAGTAGTATGTTCCCTGTGTACAGCAGTAGTAGTAGTATGTTCCCTGTGGACAGCAGTAGTAGTAGTATGTTATCTGTGTACAGCAGCAGTAGTAGTAGTATGTTCCCTGTGGACAGCAGTTAGTAGTAGTATGTACCCTGTGGACAGCACTAGCAGTAGTAGTATGTTATCCTGTGGACAGCAGTAGTAGTAGTAGTATGTTATCTGTGTACAGCAGTAGTAACCCCGTCAAGGAAGGGGTTCAACATAGATTGCGGATGTTGTGCCAGTCTCAGTCTCTTGGCTGAGTCTCTGTCTGATCTGTCAGAGGGGGAGCAGGCGTGTGGTTGTGAAGTTTAACGTTGGTAGTCCCCAGAAAATAAGTTAGTCATTTCCTAGCAGATCATAACCCAAATTGAAACATAAACTAAAACGGCTGAATGTTAGAACAGTGTGTCAAACTGGTGGTTTGTCAGGATTAGTTCCATCATAGTGTCAAAAACAGCTGACGTTGTTGTTCAGTAGCTAGCTCAGATATTATCGGCTAATGAAATTACTGATTTAGCAGAGGGGCGGGGGTTAACACTTTTTGCACTGTAGCCATGTCACATTCTTATTAGGGGCAGAGCCCTGACCCCCCCTTAAAGGTCTAATCCTAGAATCGCCCCTGGGTTGCTGATGTGGGAAGATGTATCCACTCCTGTGAAAGTACACGTCATGACAGCGTTAGCAGGAAATACAGAGCTGGAACCAATGAATGGGAGTAAGAGAGGAGGAACCAGTGGTGGAATGTAACTAAGTACAACACAGAGAGGTCTTCAATGGTTTTTTGAGCCAAGGATCCCTTAACTTAAAGGGAAGGTTGGGGGTTTCGATCCCTGGCCCTTCAGTCCCATGTCGAAGTGTCCTTGGACAAGGCGCTGAACCCCGAGTTGCCCCCGCTGCTGCAGTGTGTATCTGATGAGCAGGTGGCACCTTGTACGGCAGCCTCGGCCACAGTGTGTGAATGTGTGTGAATGGTCAATGGTTCCTGTATGATGTCAAAGAACTTTGAGTAGTCGTTAAGACTTATATACAGTATAAGAACAGTTCATTTACATTTACATTTTAAACTGGGCCTACAATGACGTGCAGGGCAACCTAAAGCCTTTATACATACCTTTTTTTGCATAAAATGCTAGGCTTATAAAATAGCCTAATAATTATTGGCATGATTTTATAAATCACGTTTTACTATTAAACATACATGTGGCACAGGGAATCCTTAGAATCAACAGTGTGTGGATGACCACCTCACCTATAGGCCAGCTTATCACCCGTGGGGATTTACATTTGCTAATAATACGTTGGATTTATGTTAAGACGTTTTTTAATTATTTGGAGCCCCCCCCTGCGTTGACTCTGAGGACCCCCTATGGGTCCAGGACCCCTTGTTAAAGGTCCCTGGTTTTGATCGTTTCCAGTTTGTAAAATGTGAGGTTTTTTCTGCATTGAGTGCTTGACTTTTACTTGTAACAGAGTATTTTTACAGTGTGGTGTTAGTACTTTTTCTTAAGCAAAGGATCTGAATACTTGAATACAAAAAGTAGCGGATCACAAAAGGGCTGGTTGTGTAGAGAGAAAGAGAGAGAGAGAGAGAGAGAGAGAGAGAGAAGGTGAAGGACTGAAGGGAGGCAAGGTGATCCTCTCTTCTCAGAGATTAGCATCATTGAGGTTAGCAGGTTAGCAGGTTTATCCTAAATAGGCCTAAGTCTCAAGCCTGCAGGGCAGATGAGTGTTCTCTTTCACTCAGTAACATGGGCAGAGAGAGAGAGAGAGAGAGAGAGAGAGAGAGAGAGAGAGAGAGAGAGAGAGGAGAGAGAAAACCATGTGTGGTAAAAAACCATCTTCTACACAATTGATAAGCAAAACATGTCGCATACCTCACAGCTGCAATTGTTTTCTCACAAAACCCTGTTTGTATGCAAATTGGATCTGACAATGTCACATATCTGGGAAACTGGGGATGGACACGACAGAGAAAATCATTTCCTACATGGACATCATAATAATTGCATTGTTTCAAAAACGAGTGGAATAATTATTCCGCCACCGTCTGTCTATTGTGTTCCAAGACAGCTGTGCCGCAATTGGATTTCATAAGGGGCAAATTCTTGAAATTATTACAATGATGTGTGCAATCTGCTTTAAAAATAAACATGGTTTATTCAGCATTTTTGTTTTGTCCATGTGTGCTCATGCTGTCTTCCCCAAGTGGCAGGCCAGGTCTCAGCTGCTACAATGAGCCCCCGCGCTTGGAATGTTAAACTCCCCCTATGTGTTTATCTGATTTCAGTCTTTGAATAATTATACAAGGAATGTTGTTATTTTTCACTTTGAGTGAAAACAATCATTATAGACTAGCAAAATTAAATACAACAAGGTGTGATTGTAAGAATATGATTTTTTTTTTTTTATGAGACGCTTTGTTATTTTTTTATGTAATCTTGCTGTATTCTCCACAGAAGAAGGTATAAAGGTACTCTATTTTTCACATTCATGTAGCAATAAATTGCTTCTGTGCATTTTCAACCCATCCCTCAACGGAGCAGTGGGCAGCCAATCACAGCGCCTGGCAACCAGCTCCAGGTCTGAGCCAGCCAGAGAACCTAGTACATGTTTTTGATGGTGGGAGGGGGACTGGAGCAGACCCATGCAGACATGGGGAGAACATGCAAACTCCACACGGAGGACGACCGGGATTCAAACCCGGAACCTTGTTGCTGTGAGGCCACAGTGCAACCCACTGGGCCACCATGCCAAAAAAAGGAAAGCTGGTGATGATGGAGTAAATATAAGCCTACCTTACATAATACACTTCGAAGCTGTACAGAATTGGTACCAGGGCTGCAATTGAGTCTGTTGTCAATTGATCTATTGATTATGTTCTTGATTAGTTGTTTGGTCTCTAAAATTATGAAAATCAGTGTTTTCCACTCCGCCCAAGTAGCAGAAGTAGCAGTGATTCGCCTTTCTGAGAATATAGTTCCCAGTTAGTATGCGGTTAGAAGGTGGCTGTGTGTCATGTGACCTTGTTATTTGTACACCATGTGACTATACAAATCACAACATGTAAATCGGAACATGTTGGTGTTGTTTTGTCACTTAATGGGAGCAGCAGCTAGTTGGAACCAGTTACCTGCAGGATCTTTGCTAGGCTAAGGGTATAAGGGTAGAAGGGTATGCATGGACTTGTCTAACTCTGGGGGATACGGAGAATAAGCTTAAGTCCCAATAAGTCGCCGTGTTCCTTTAAGAAGCTGGAATCCCATACAAAAATCTATCTATGTATCTCTGTACTTATTTAATGCTGCCAAAGCATTTTACTTTTCAGTTCTGGAAAAAAAAACAGATTATTTAATATCTGTTTTCATCTATAAACATATCGAATAAGTCACATGACCAATTCCTTTCAGTCTTTAGATAATAAAAAATAGAATTTAATGTTTTCTACTGTAGCAGTGCTGGTTGTGTGGAGTGTGTTCAGAGCACATGTTGCAAGTGTGTTCAGCAGGGGCAACTGGACCGGGGGTGAGGCTCATGGCCCTCATGTGAGGAGGCTGTGGATGCGGGGAGGGGCCCATGGAAAATGCCTTTGTACAGGGTCCAGAATGCTACGCCCCTGGTGTTCAGAGCACATGCTGCCAGTGTGTTTAGTGTGTGTTGTGGGTGTGTGTTGTTTGGAGCAGGCAGTTGCCACTACACAGGTCTCTCATATGATGTCTGCATTTGCGGGGCGGTCTATGTTAACCACTGTGAGCTTTGAAATGACTCCCACACAGCCACAGTAAACAACATACACCCACATTAGCACATTGTGCATGGACGGGTGCGCATCTGTGCATCACCGGTACGTTTGTGTGTGAGAGGGGGCAGTACAATGAATCGCGTTTTGGTTATGAAAAACCTGAAGCATTCTAACATGACTGACGTGAAGTGTGCAACCTCATGGGATTGTAATTTCATTTAGTCATATCACCAGTTTGATGTCAGTCACTGTCACAAACTGACGTGGAGGTATCTTACATGGTGATTTGTGGGGGTGAGAAGATGAGCTGCTGGCAGGGAGCCCACTTTCTTTGCCGCCAGAAATCAGAGATGCAGGAATCATGAAGCCAGAATGGAAGACACACACTCATAAGAAATAGTCTGAAATCACCCAGTGCGTGCACAGACAACTTGATGTAAATAGTTTTGAAAGCAAGACCAGGAATCTGAAATCTACAGCCATGCTGCTGTCTGTGTGAGGCTTTCTTTAGGCACAGTGCATTGAGGTCAGAATTGCTAACATGGTCACAATGACAATGTTAACCAATATTTAACAAGATTACTATCTAGTTTAGCTACCATGCGAGCCCGTGCTCGCAGTCAACATCTATGCAGCCTGGACTTCAGTGTGGCTGCTGGCTTGTTCAATCTCTCTCTCCTCCTCTCTCTTTTTTTTAAAATGACAAAGCTGACCAACAGCAACACCTACATTAATTTTTGTACATATGTACCATATTTTGTATATATGTGTTGCGGTGAGTCCATCTGCAGACGATTGAGTAAACCTACAGAAAGACAAATGTTGCCTAAAAGTGTTTATTTAAAGGTGCACTATGAGTTCCTGCATGGTTTCAGCATGATTTAATTTTTGTCTCAAATCATAGCCATCTGTCATTGATCCACTAGCTGCCTGCCTTCTTAATACACTGTGAAAAAGCCTGGTTTCAGGAGACAACACAGGAGAGACTAGAGGCACAGGCTGTGCACCAAAATACAACAAACCACTCCAGCCAATCACTGACAACATGGTTGGGGGAGTCGGTTACGGAAACATGGGGGGAGGGGCATGGTTGCTCGGTTTTGTTTGAAATTTACTTGGAACATCAACAGTGACCATGCAGGAAGTCATAGTGCACCTTTAAACAAGAATTGTCATCACAGTTATCAAACAAAGACCTAAAACGGTCACAAATCATATGGGAGTTAGTCTGGCTATCACCAGATCAAGCCAAGCTCAATAGATTAGAGATTAAGCATTGGTCTGGGGGGGTCTGTTCTGTATTTTCTCTACAAGAGGCGTGACCAAGGGGCATAGTTCAAATGTCTCGGTATGCAATTGGATAGTCCTTCAACCAATCAGACCAACGATCCGGGGGCATCAATGGGTTTTCTGCCTTTGTGGCGTTCAGTGGCCGCTATGATGAATCTAAAGAAGAAGCTGCTTGATCGCTTCTCTATCGTCATCATGTTAAACCGGCCAATAGCGCGGCAGGTAGATAAGTCAGTTTGTGATTGGTTACCGCCAAATTGTGAACTGAAGCAGGAGAATTAAACGTGCAGGTTTCCAGACCGAGCTGCAGGGCCAAATCACATCGCCGGCAGAGTGGGCGGGGCTTACCCGGTCCGGATGGGAGTACTTCTTTGTTTTTTGAAGAAATTGGTTGGAAAGTTGAAGCGTCTGCGCTGTGTGTGCAAAATCTGTGACGTATTCCCTGCAAATCCCACCCCAATGGTTCCTGTATACTCAGAAAGTACTAATCTACAATCAGGGATTTTTAGGGCGATAAAAAGAAAATGTCCCCAGTACTAAATTAAGACCCTGGTCCCTGTGGTAGAAACATAATGAGTCCCTTAGAACAGGGTCTGAAAGTTAGACGGCGCAGGGATCCCCCCTTCATATTCTATTCAATTGAGTTGCATATTGCATAACTGGACCTACAATAACGTGTAGCCTTTACACATACCATTTTATGGTGCGTACAATACTAAGCTATTAAAATAATTATTAATGACATATTCATATTTTCATACATCATGTTTAATGTTAAACATAGTGAATTCTTAAGCTTAACTGTATCTGTGGATGAGTACCTCAGTCATCAATCTTGTGTAAATTTAAAAAAATCTTTGCTAATAATATGTTGGACTCATGTTTATGTATATTTTCAGACAAATTAGGGCCCCCCGTGCAGTACTTTGAGGCCCCCTAAGGGTCTCAGACTCCCTGTTGAAGATCCCTGCCTTCGAAATGTTGCAAATTCTGCGTGAGTGTTTGCGTGGTTGAAATGGGGTTAAAGTCTCAACTGAAAAAGGATTTAACATAAGATAAGACGCAGCAGGAGAGCTTGAGTAGTTTTACAGTAAATATGTAACCCTCAAACTGCATGATACTCAGATCTGGCTGACATTCATGGCCTTATTTTGACCATCTGTTTAACTCCAGTACACACACGTGCATTACACATTGAACCCTACAACCAAGCCCCTCTGAGGGCCTCCTTTGTGGCGTGAGACCGTTTAGTCTCAGTCCCTCACAGTCATGTGTGAGACTGAGGCAGCATTGAGATCCGCAGGCCTTGGGCTCGTTGTGTGGAGCTGCCGGCTCGGTTCACAGGGGTCAGTCTGAGGATGTGCGCTGTTTGCCTTGCAAAGCCACGCTGCAGCCAAAGTGAGCTTTATAGACTTTTAAGAGACAGAAAAAGAATAACATTTTTTTTGAAAGTCTGAACTTATTTTCCTTTACCCCTCTTTTTAGGTTCTTACTGTAGCGCTGAACACGTGGATGTGCACAGAAAATACTGTGGAGAATTCTGTTGGGTTTATCTTATGTTGACTCAGTACAGTATTTTACTGAAATATTGGAGTTGTTTTACAGGGCCAAGTAGGAAAAGTGTTTCAACTTGTAATTTAGTTGTTGCTTCTCTCTGCGTGTGATCCCTGAGCGTCTTGATTTGAGCAATTATGCATACAATGTGTGTACATGTGATACTTGACACGCTCCCAGCATCCTCATTCACTCCTCGGAAAGGCACTTGTCTGGTCACAGAACAGTAATTCATTGTCTGACAGCTGTTTTCTTTTCTGTGAGCCGGCCCTGCTTGGATCCTGGGGTGTAATTCCACACACAGGGCCAGCTGGAAGTTTTTCTGAAAAGAAAAAGAAAAAAGAAAGACAAAAAATGCTGTGAGCCCAGTGCTGACACATATGCCAGCAAATACCACCAATAGAGCAGCACTGGGACAGAAATCAACACCACGTTAGTTTGCATCCACCTGTTTCATGTCAAAACCAAACTCCAGCAGACGTATAATGAGTTGGAATTTTGATGCAATTATGTGACAGTGGATTTAATTTGTTTTTCAGTTTTTTTGGACTTCTCCATAAATCATATACCATTTAAATGGAGGAACTGCTTAAAGTATCACAGTACAGTACAATCGGTTATGCAAACTTGGGTTAAATTTGGCCTTAGTTTATCATAATTACTGTAAAAACTGAGGGTAAGAAAAAGAGATACAGTGAACCCTCGCTTTTCACGGGGGTTACGTTCCAAAAAGAACCCGTGATAGGCGAAATCCGTGAAGTAGTAACCATTATTTTTTTTACAATTATTATACGATGAAATACTCCATAATACATTGAAACCAAAGAACAAAACCTTTTTACAGGCCCAAGCATTTGTTTAACAAATAAAAGTACTGTATAAACGTTTTTTACAAATAACTACTGTACTGTAAAATAATGATTTTAATCATCAATACGAACTGAAGGCTTCAAATTGCGGAGATCAGCGCAAAGAACATGATGCACGATGCAAATCCATGAAGCAGCGAGACCGTGAAAGGTGAACCATGATATAGCGAGGGTTCACTGTATTTCATTCAGGAGCATCGATATTGTGTTTGATGAGCATAAAATATAAGCTATTAGCAGTTTCCATACACACATAAGTTGGTATTGGCTGTTAAAATCCCATTTTAGTCAGAAGTGCACATCTTCAAGTACGTGTCAACATGTTGATATTTAGCATCTGCAGTGTTCACCATATTAGAGTGGCACATTACCAATGCTAACATCTGCAAATTACAATTAAACACAAAGTACCCTGCAGCTGAGCCTGATGGGAACGTGTCATTAGTTTTCAGTTATCAGACCCTCCTCCAAAGCATGCTGGAGGAGATGGGAGGAAAACCTGCTCTGGTTTATTGGCATTTCTTTAAACCAATCTTAATCGTCTTGGGGCGGTGCTGAGCACCAGAGAAAAGCAGCGGTGCCGTTGCAAAATAGACTCCGAAGGAACTTGTTTTGATGGAACATGTGTACATTTAAAAGTTGTACTAGTCATGCAACTGAAAAGTCCAATTGGACAGATAACTAGCAAGTGGAACGTCAAGGATAGAGACTAATAACCAAAGTATTGGAATAACTGCAATTTTGTATGATGTAGCTAAATGAAAAACTAAGAGGTAGTGAGTAAGTAGGTATGAGTAAGTTCAGGGAACCACCATAGTCATTAGGATTTATCCTCTGGGGACCGTGAATGTATTAAATTCCATTGTAATCCATCCAATAAGATATTTCAGTCTGGACAAAAGTAGTGGACAGACCGAGCCATCTGTGTTGATATTCGGTGGGTGTGCGTTGGCTCGTCTGTGACCTACAGTTTCTTGTAAAACTCCACCTACCAGGTTTTTTTTTATGTGTGCCTTTGGAGAACCATAATTTGTAATATTAATATATGATGACATGTACCCTAGTCACACTATCAAACCCAACTTGGAAATGGAACCTTATTAAAAAAGCAGACATTTGACATTTTACCCAACAAATGCCTTTTAACATATGACTCAGTCAAAAGTTAAGTCTAGTTCAGAACAAGCTGAGGATCGAGCTCCAGGCAGCTCCGCTCTGAGTGCCAGGTCTCTTGATGAGTCATGTGCAGAACCATTTTCCCCTTTCATTTCCTGTCTGGACGACCCAGAATCTCTCTGGAGGGTAGTCTGTAACACAGCCCCGATTCGGTTTTGACGCTATCTCTGCCCTTTATTTGAAGACAGGATGAAACCGGACCCCCTGAATATGTCATCGGGGGGGAGCCAGAGGGTGAATTTCCCCAAATGGTGCAGATCAGTGCATTTGCCTCGGTGTTGATGCGAAAACTGCTCACCATCACAGCGTAATGCTTATTGGGTGGCAGTAGCTCACTCAATTGTAGTTGGGTTGGGAACCAAAGTACAGAGTGTGGACTGGTAGCTGGAGAGATGCCAGTTCACCTCCTGGGAACTGCCAATGTGCTATTGAGCAGGGTACCAAACCTGTCCAGCAGTCGCAGCCCACTCACTCTGGTATCAATCCATTAGTGCATGTAAAGGACCTTAGCATGTGTGTGTGTATTTCAGGCCAGCGTGTAGTGTGTCTAATAAAACAGTGTGTAAAGTGTAATTTCTCCACTGGGGGTCCATAAAAAGTAGACATTGTTATGATGATTACTGATTGATTGATTTTCATGGTTTGACTGCAGCTGAAGGATTACATGGTCCTCTGTGGGTTGAGGAACTTCTCTGGCCTCTTAGCCCTGTTTAACACTGACTCATCGGGGCAACAGAAAAAAAAGCCTTAAAAACGGCTCTCAGCTGTTGAAATGCCCATATTTTGGAAATGCAAGGTTTTCAATTATATTTAAGATATATTATTCAAGTGCTTCAGTAATGGGAGGCTTTGTTGTTTTTGCTCTGATGAACCTTTACTTTCACAATGTCTTTCAGATCAATGATTCCTTCCTTCTCTTTGAATGTCATTTGTTAACTCAGCAGTGCTTGGTGTAGTGGAACATTACAAAACCAACTGATACAAGCCAGTGAAAGTCATACAAGAGCAGATATCATTAGGTCTTGTGGCAGATTTCGCCCAAACTTTGACAACACCTGAACATTTTTACAAACCTTTATATCCTCTCCATACTTTAGGAAGATTTAAGCACTTTCTGTAATTTGCCTTTTTGAACATTTTGTAGCGAGCTAGGTGGAAGAAGTCAGAGAGCCAGAAGCTCCGTTTCCATCCACACGTTTTTATCTGAATTAAGTGATATTGAATGAAAAATACCTCATTGAAAGCAGAAAAAATTGGATTGAATTTCATGAATATCGACTCAAAGGATGGGATGTCCTGCGGAGTCGATGGAAGGCACTCAAACAGTGAGACATGTCTCAGAAAAAAGAGTTGTCTCGCACCGGCACATATTACAATTTGTCCAATATTGACAATCTTTTGGTAGATGGCGCAATCCATTTTGTCTAGAAAATCTTTGTTGTTGCTTTGAATGTGCATTTCAGTGCGAAAATTAATGGAAACACCTTAAAATGTCTAAAATCAATCCTATATACCAATTTGATCGCAAAACAGCGTGTGACGTCATCACCACAGGTTTTTATTCATTTAAAGCCGTTGGATGGAAAAACACTTTCACCAGCTTCATTCGCATGAGTTTGTTTTTAACCGAACTTCAGATAACTCGATTGATAAGTGGATGGAAACTTGAGCTAGAGAGACAGAACTCTGTGGAAGTTTATTCAGCCGCTACACTGCTTTCCTGCTTCTTACAGTGCAGACGCTTTGCTGCTTGCTCCTGCCTCTGCTTGCATATCTTTGCTGATAATCTTGCTTTTCCTCTGAGAGAAACTATGGGCAGCGGCTCTTGGATACTTAGAAATCATTGGACTATACATTTTTTGTAGACATAGTAGGCTATTGCCATATTTTAACATTTTTCTGCATGAGCGTGGCCTACCAATAGCTCAAGCCTGTCCTACAGTGACTGTAGCTAAAGCTAATTAGCAGCAAGATGCCTCCTTTCTCCGTGGATGACTACTACAAACTCCTTCAGAAGATTGCACTTCTGGAAACCAAGGTTCCCCTTTGAGGGGAACTCGAACTGCGTCGGTTACGACACTATAGCTTTTTTCTATTCAAAAAAGCTATAGTGTCGTAACCGACGCAGTGTCTCGTTCCCCTATCTCGGGGAACAAGGGTTACATACGTAACCCGAGACGTTCACCTATTAGAAGTGAACGTGGAAGTGAACAGATCTTGTGGAAATGACAGCACTTTACCATGGACCCAAAACAATGGACAAAAGCATGCTAACACACGGCTAATTAGCACCAAGAAGACTACAAAGAAACAGGAGGGCTGTGGAACGGGTAATAAATCAACAAGTGGTAGTCCCCCCTGGAACTCTTCTGGTGCGAAATCTAAGACTAAATAATTTTCCTGGGAAATGGGTGGACATGTGTGTGTAAGTGCAAAATGTTCTTTTAAATCAAGACCATTCTTTTTGATGTCGCCTTTATTTAAATGATTGTTCATTTCTTTAATATTTAATTTATTATGCTGCACTGTAACTTTTTATCTTGCGTTTTATGTATCTTAATGTTTTTATTTTTATCGGTTTCTATTTTTTTTTATTTATTTTTTTTAACTGTTTTTTAACTGATTTTGTGTAAAGCACTTTGAATTGCCCTGTTGCTGAAATGTGCTGTACAAATGAAGCTGCCTTGCCTTGCCTTGCTACACACACTCGATACACAGAGGCCATCAACCATACCCCAGTGGTTCAGTCATGGTAGCCCAACAACACATCATCAGGACTAAAACCTAGGTAATGTAAATGCATAACAAAAACCCTAACAGAACATAATTTACAGACTTAAACTAAACACTCAAACAACACTAATTACCTAGTCCCATGATCCTTTGCACTGCCGTGCAGAACAGTCAACACAACGGCATCCTGCCGGCCGTTACAATTTTCTTTTCTTAGATCGTATGTCATCATGTCTCTCTCAGTTTCCTGACAGAATGAAATCATCTTTCAGTTTTTCAACTTAATATCATGTTCTGTAGGTGCTAAATGGCAAACAAGTTTGGGCACCCACAATGCTCAGCCATGCATTTGCAGCCACCACAGTGAAGGAACTTGAAAAGCAGAAGTGCAGCAATGAGGGGGACTTTGAGAGATAAGGGCAGACTGAAGCATCGTTTTAATGTTTTATTGGCAGACAGTACCAATTTTCAACATACCTCTATCCTCAAGTCCTCATTAAATCTAAAATTACACCAGTTAAAGGATTATAAAAACGCGTTATTGCAGCGGTTCAACAGTGAAAGCCATTCCTGTTTCCCTGGACAAGCCTCAATGGAGCAACACTCAGATCTGGAACCACTGAGCCACAACTATACTTACATGGGATAAAGATGACAGTAATTATCAGGTTTGCCATCGTCATACCTGTGCTAGTGGAATCCCTACCACACCGTACACACCTGCCCCAACATAGGTAAGTACCACCCTCCTGCAGTGCAACAATTCTTCAACTCAAACGACAGATGTGAGTTGTGGAAATAGATGCCCACTGGGTAGGAAAATGGTTTTAATTCTTGGTACTGGGAGAATTTCCAGGAACTGTACTTGTCCTCCTCTACACATGGATTACACTTTTAGCGCCTAAAGGAGCATGTTGACCATGTTGAATTGTCAGATGTTTGCGTTATTACAAACTCAAATATTCCAGTTTCCCTTTGGTTTTGTAGAGTTTAGGACTTTGAACAGAGCCAGGCTACAGAAGCAGGCTTCCAGTGCTGCATCAAGACTTAACCACATCCTTTCTCCAGTACTATATGTTGTAAAGGAAGTCTTTACAACATATAGAAACACAGGTTCTTCAGTGTCACACAATTGTGATTTCAAAGAGGCGATGTTGAGAAAACAAAGGATAACACCTTTACTGTCGTTACAGCCGTCAAATAACCCTTACCCAATGATGCCTCAACCCTATGTTCTCTCACCCCATGTTTCCTCACCCTATGTTCCGTCACCCTTATGTAACCTCGGCCCTCAGCGGCTCCAACTCTGCTGTGCCAATGTGAGTAAGTAAATCTCATCTTACTTGAATGAGCATTTTTCCCAAAATGTCAAACTATTTCTTTAATCCCTGTTGAGAGGCAGACCGTTTTTTTTTTTCCAATCCCATGAGTCATAAGTCACTTAAGTTACTTATAAATCCATTTAAAGCTATTTTCAGATGATAACCCTTATGTTTTGTATTTCACACACTAATAACAAAAAAACACATTATTTGGCAGTGGACACATTAGAAAGAATAAATTATAAGGTATTTTTTCAATATTTTTGCCATGCTTTTATGATAAAAACTTGTGAAGCTGTTAATCTAAATACAATGGCATATTTATTTTTATCCTGCTGAACTACAGCGGCAGAGCTCTCGACTCTAGTGGGTTAACACATAGACATGCGAGGGAATGAGCATGTTTCCCAAAATGTCAAACTATTTCTTTAATCCCTGTTGAGAGGCAGACCGTTTTTTTTTATTCCAATCCCATGAGTCACACATTAAGTCACTTAAGTCACTTATAAATCCATTTAAAGCTATTTTCAGATGATACACTATCAGTTTCAGCCTAGTGCTGTAAGTGGTTTGTTTTGCCTGAGAACAGGCGTTCTCCCCTGTGCTTCATGAGGTCATTGTATCTGAGTTACAGTCCACTCCGGGTCATGGGCCGCTCCAGTTCACGCTGAGGAATGTTGCTGTTGTTCTGAGTTCCAGCCGTGCTGATACTCGACTGCTCTAATGTTGACAACTCCAGAGAAAAATCTGGAAAGCAAAACATGGGGAGTGGGAGGGAGAGAGAGAGAGAGAAAGAGAGATCACAGGACTCTGCATGGAGAGAGAGAAGAGAGACAGTGGTGTCTAAATCTTGTCCGGTTGTGGTTGCCATGCCAAGAGCTAAACAAGCGTTTTATCAGTTTGTGGGGCTCAGGTTTATTCTGGTGTTGGGAGTTTCTGCATCACAAATCAGTGCATGACTCAGTCTGTGAGAAGGGTTATAGTGTGTGAAGCATCAGCTGGCTAACAGGCAAATTAAACTAAATCGACTCTGAAAAGGATTTCAGTGTAAACTCTGAAGTCAACAGCATGTGAGTGAACTTCCAAAACTTGGGAATTTCCAAAGAACTGAGATGAGGTAACCAAAACAGTGATAACATAAAACAATATTTGGCCTTTTGAGGCCTTAAGCTACATCTTTTCCTTGGAACACATTCTTTTGTGACATGCCTTAAGGTCACCTTATATGTATTTTGAAATGGTGCCGCTGGACGCAGACCAATCCCTCTGCTCTAACCACTATGGAGTGAGAACAGGCGACGACAGTCTCCTGCGTCCTGCAGTGATAATACCTGCAATAACCACAGTCACATAAAACTGACAGAGGATGGGTGCTACACTGTACTCATCTCTTCTGACATGTGTAACCACGCATACAATTCTCACCTCTTTTATGATGTGGTGCTATAATTGTAGACACTTAGCCGTACCGCAGAGCTTTTGTCTAAGGCTTTCTGGCTTCAGACGCTGCTCAGCTAAAACAATAAAGGGATCAATGCCTCGCTTTTTTCCCTCCTCTTCATGCCAATATTTGTAATGACCTGTTTAATTTGACCTTACTCTTCCTTCACCTCCTCCTTCTCACTATGCTGTAAGACTCATTTGTGTGCTCGGTTTCCTCACGTGACAAATCTGGTTCTGCTTCTTATTAGATGTGACCGCAATGACCCAACGCTGCGATTGAGCCAGCATGTCCCTTCCCACAACAGGAAACACCATCACCTACAATTAGCCAACCAATACAGAATCTCTGGCTCCAATCACAAACCTTCAGTCTCGCAGATTGAAGTTGGTCAAACATGGCAGCCGCTTTGCGGATAGCCCCAGGGAGACGTGACAAAAAGCAGAATGATTGCCTAATACTATGTAAAATCATAGTTTCTAAGTTTAAAACATTGTTTACCCCACCGGCCAGATGGATCTGACAGCGAGACCCCGCCAGCTGAGGAAAACGATTAGCCAATCAAGACAGCTTTTTGGATTGTCTGTCAGGTACTTTCAGACTGTAAGATTGTACATTACAAATCCTGGCACCAAAAACAGAAGCTTTTCCAATGGAACAGTGCTACAGCTCTGTAGGGAGTTGGGGTTTCATGGGAAAGCCAACAACTTCTGTGTCCTTAAAGTGATAAGGGATACCATTTAGTCTGTGAGCACTTATTCTATGTCTAACTGCATTAAGCTCTCATATGTTGAGTCTACGCCTGTAGTAAAAAAATGTCCCGGCCCTACTGTGCTGTCTGGTTATTAGAGTACTCATTGTTCAAGTTTTATGGTCCACAACACAGTTTTGCTTCAGCAGTTTTTTCAAACTAATGTATTTTAATAAAAGTTTTTTAAAGTTTTTTTCTCCAAAGGGGTAACTCAGCCAATAAGGGCAAACGGGGTGTGGCCCGGGCAACATTAGTCTGTACCTGTGCACGCTGCTGCTCAAAATCAGTCTCGAGACTGGTCTCAAGATGATTTCTGAAGGTGTCAGTCTCGTCTCAGTCTGTTTGGTCTTGGTGATAACTTGGTCTCGGTTTAGGTGGTCTTGACTACTACACCGCCAAATCGCACACTGACAAAGTTAGGGACTAGCTTGTGAACATAGTGGAGCATTTAACAGCTAAAGAGACAGATATTTGCCTCAGGAGTTAGAGGTAACCAAAAGTAAGTTATGAGAGGGAATGTTGGACCTGTCAGAAACAGATTGAAATGACTGCTACTGGATACCAGCATTTCTTTGTTTTTAGGAAAATACACACGAAAAAGGATACAATTAAGCTTTTATAGTTGTAGACTTTCCAAATATAACTGGACCAAATGATGCTTTTTGGGTCAGTGTATGTAACATGATAATCCAGGAAGTTGCAATACCTCATGTGGCCATTAGGACAAGATGGCTAAATATCCCTGGTGCCGTTCCTGGGGGCTTGGGTTAAATAAGCTGTTTGCTTGCCCGCCAAATGTAATTTAACATAATGATATATCAATGTTGAATCAACCATTCAAAAAAGGTACTGATACTGCTTTAGTGTGTAGACTTTAGATTCTCTGCCCGAGCTTGAGCCCGAACTTGACCCGATATTTCATTCCACTATCCTTGGGCCACACTGGGCCGGGCCGGCCAGCGTGGCCCTTGATCAAGCATTTGTGTTTTTTTAATCATTATTAGCCTAATTGGGTGGGAGAAAGCTATGTCTCTACAGCTTCTCTCGTAGCTCTGGGTATATGTCCTACACTGTCCTTTAGCAGCAGATACGGTCTCTCCTATATACACAGGCTCGGGTAGGGTCGGGCTTGATTTTTTTGTGCTTGATCTAAGCTTAAATAGAGCATAAGTAACAACATGGCAGTGTGTTTCCATCTGATGCAATTATAAATGCTGATAAACCATTGATAAATAGCCTTGATAGCCATGTTTTTTTCACTTTATAATGAGCGTCATGAATTCTTTAAGAAAGGTATATTCAACAACCTACATAGTCTGCAGTTGTTAATGACAATAGTAGTCCAGATACCCTGCAGCCCAGTGTCACTCCCAAAAAATTATAATTACGTTAAATATGTAGGCTACTTTTTAAGGGCTGATTGTTAACCATTAATAGCTACCCTTTGGTGGGGAGTAGAGTCATGAGGTTAGGAGGGTTGGCTATACCTCTCCGTGTGTTCTTTGGGCTTCACAAAGTCAGTTCAGTTCATAAACCACTATGACAGCGTATGTCCACTCTCACTTCTGCAGTACAGGCCTGTGCGCATATTGAAATATATGTCTGGTGTGCACATGCCCATATACGCATGAATGCATTTACACACACACATAAGCACACATACTCTGATACTTTTCAGTTATTACCCTCTTATTCAAGTAGATAATTCCCTGTCTTGGCTGTGGTACAAGTATTTAATATTAAGAAAGGCATTATGATGTAAATCAATTGCTTTTATACCAATATGACAGGGTTGGGCTGGACACACTTACTGTATTCACGGATTAATCTAATTTGAAAAAGTCAACGTGGTAGAGGATCTTGATGCGTGGAGAGAGTTCCAGGGAGACATTTTCAATTGTGAGAGAAAATATTGGATTATGACAAAGGGTTGCAAGCAAAAGTGGGAAAAAATGAGAGAGTTGCTTCGTAGATGTGTTTCTGTAAGCATTACAGCTAAGTGGAGAAACTCCCTCACATATGTTGATGTTGGAGATGCACTCCTAGAACACACAGCTCTTATTTTGACGGCGATCATACAAAACATATGGTGCATGTGGACATTGCATGTCTCTTTTTGTAAATGTTCACTATTTAAGCGATAATGTGACATCCCCCAGTAGCAGTGGTAAACTAAACATATGCTTACAGGATAAATACTCTCATTTTGTCCATAGTTTCATCACTCTTAACATTTGGACCGCTTCGCTGACATGACGGAGTGGGTGAGGGAAGAATAGTAATAATATTAAGAGTGTGATGGCCACAGCCTTTAGCCGTGGCCATAGCTTTATTCTCTCCTTAGATATCCTGGGGTTTACATTTTTAGTATATTAAGTGTTTTTGTTGAGTTAAGAATAAGTAGAAGTACATTTTTCTAGGTTTTTGCTGTTATTTGCAGTTTCTTTAGTAGTTTTTGTTAGTATCCCCCTGTGTGTCGAAATCGGTCTGATCAGCCAATATATAAGTCCCCTTTGTTCCTTTGGTAGTAGGTCAGTTGTATTTTTTTTTTCTCCCTCGTCTCTTACGTTCAGAGCTTTAGTTACCGTCTGTTAATTTGACCTCTTTTACCTCTTTTATCTTTATTTTGTTGTAATGATTTTTTGGGAAATAAAAACCGTGACTTTTGAACTCCCCTTGTGACACCTCTTACATTTAATTTATACAATGCTTTGCATGGTACGCAAAGACACTTTTTACAGTAAAATCAGCTCAAGAAGAACATCTACCCGTGATCCCAGTGCTCTTTGGACACCAGGAATGCCAACAAACTCCCTAAGATTAGGGATAACTACTGCTGCAGGTTTCCAAGTGGCTGCTGCCAGAAAGCAAGATGGATGAGCAAGGTTGTTCTGGCCAAAGGTGTTCCTCTAGCCCTTACACTTCATTAAATACACTTCATTTTGGTGCATCACGACATCATCGATCCAAAACAGCACTTCAGACATCTTTGTGAAAACAGTACTTGACCTTGTTTCAGTTGGAATGGGTCAGTTGCAGCTTGCATTGACCTGCTTTGGAAGCCATGGACGTCCCTCAAACCTGTTTTCAAGCTCAGTGAATCGGCTCCTCCACAGGCTGTAGAGGCTCTGAAAGACAGATGAAGATGGTTGTGCCAGTTGAGGGAGGGAGCACTCAGAGGGTTAAAAAGACCACACTCATACTTGAGCTTAAACCCTGAGGTGCTGAGGAGGAGCTGTCTGTCTGTCTTTTAAAAGTAGGACAGCACGAAGAAAAAATGGGGGAATCAAACTCTTTTCCATCACTCAGTTAATACATGGGCAAGCTATGTGGGATGTATAGGGAGGTTAGGGAAGCCAAACTATATGAGATATATATTCAAATCCATCATCAAACAACCAGATTGATCATGGGTCACTTTGTCTGCACAGGAACTAACTTTTCTTTTCTCCGTTGGCCTAGTTGATGTCTTTGTACTTCCCTCGCCACCTGTCCCCTGGGTGTCATGAAAAGTCACTATGTTTGCTGTCACATGGCGTTACATGAAGGTCCCCTCCGTTAATTTGCCCTGTGTGGCTTTCACCAACTGCCACTTTGCTCGTTTGAAAGCCATGATGTCTCTCTCTTATGGGTGGGACAAATTCTCTGGGTCTCCACCTTGCCCCCCCTCCTCAAAAGCTCCAGACTCACAAATGGCACATATTAAGGAAAGCTCATTGTGGGACTGGCTCTAGTGGCTGGAATTCTGCACCAAGGCTGAATTTTGGGAAAGAGACTTCAGATACAGTATTAGGGGACCACTAAGGTCTATATAAAAGAGACTTCAGATACAGTATTAGGGACCACTAAGGTCTACATAAAAGAGACTTCAGATACAGTATTAGGGACCACTAAGGTCTATATAAAGAGACTTCAGATACAGGATTAGGGACCACTAAGGTCTATATAAAAGAGACTTCAGATACAGTATTAGGGACCACTAAGGTCTATATAAAGAGACTTCAGATACAGTATTAGGGACCACTAAGGTCTATATAAAGAGACTTCAGATACAGTATTAGGGACCACTAAGGTCTACATAAAGAGACTTCAGATACAGGATTAGGGACCACTAAGGTCTATATAAAGAGACTTCAGATACAGTATTAGGGGACCACTAAGGTCTATATAAAGAGACTTCAGATACAGTATTAGGGACCACTAAGGTCTATATAAAAGAGACTTCAGATACAGTATTAGGGGACCACTAAGGTCTATATAAAAGAGACTTCAGATACAGTATTAGGGACCACTAAGGTCTATATAAAGAGACTTCAGATACAGTATTAGGGACCACTAAGGTCTATATAAAAGAGACTTCAGATACAGTATTAGGGGACCACTAAGATCTATATAAAAGAGACTTCAGATACAGTATTAGGGGACCACTAAGGTCTATATAAAAGACTTCAGATACAGTATTAGGGACCACTAAGGTCTATATAAAAGAGACTTCAGATACAGTATTAGGGGACCACTAAGGTCTATATAAAAGACTTCAGATACAGTATTAGGGACCACTAAGGTCTATATAAAGAGACTTCAGATACAGTATTAGGGGACCACTAAGGTCTATATAAAAGAGACTTCAGATACAGTATTAGGGGACAACTAAGGTCTATATAAAAGAGACTTCAGATACAGTATTAGGGGACCACCAAGGTCCATATAAAGAGACTTGAGATCCAGTATTAGGGGACCACTAAGGTCTATATAAAATAGACTTCAGATACAGTATTAGGGACCACTAAGGTCTATATAAAAGAGACTTCAGATACAGTATTAGGGACCACTAAGGTCTATATAAAAGAGACTTCAGATACAGTATTAGGGACAACTAAGGTCTATATAAAAGAGACTTCAGATACAGTAGGGGACCACCAAGGTCCATATAAAGAGACTTGAGATCCAGTATTAGGGGACCACTAAGGTCTATATAAAATAGACTTCAGATACAGTATTAGGGACCACTAAGGTCTATATAAAAGAGACTTCAGATACAGTATTAGGGACCACTAAGGCCTATATAAAAGAGACTTCAGATACAGTATTAGGGGACCACTAAGGTCTATATAAAGAGACTTCAGATACAGTATTAGGGACCACTAAGGTCTATATAAAAGAGACTTCAGATACAGTATTAGGGGACCACTAAGGTCTATATAAAAGAGACTTCAGATACAGTATTAGGGACCACTAAGGTCTATATAAAAGAGACTTCAGATACAGTATTAGGGACCACTAAGGTCTATATAAAGAGACTTCAGATACAGTATTAGGGGACCACTAAGATCTATATAAAGAGACTTCAGATACAGTATTAGGGGACCACTAAGGTCTATATAAAAGACTTCAGATACAGTATTAGGGACCACTATGGTCTATATAAAGAGACTTCAGATACAGTATTAGGGGACCACTAAGGTCTATATAAAAGAGACTTCAGATACAGTATTAGGGACAACTAAGGTCTATATAAAAGAGACTTCAGATACAGTATTAGGGACCACCAAGGTCCATATAAAGAGACTTGAGATCCAGTATTAGGGGACCACTAAGGTCTATATAAAATAGACTTCAGATACAGTATTAGGGACCACTAAGGTCTATATAAAAGAGACTTCAGATACAGTATTAGGGACCACTAAGGTCTATATAAAAGAGACTTCAGATACAGTATTAGGGGACAACTAAGGTCTATATAAAAGAGACTTCAGATACAGTATTAGGGGACCACCAAGGTCCATATAAAGAGACTTGAGATCCAGTATTAGGGGACCACTAAGGTCTATATAAAATAGACTTCAGATACAGTATTAGGGACCACTAAGGTCTATATAAAAGAGACTTCAGATACAGTATTAGGGACCACTAAGGCCTATATAAAAGAGACTTCAGATACAGTATTAGGGGACCACTAAGGTCTATATTAAAGCATTCAAAGAGCATCATGTCATGGGACCTTTAAGTTGAAGTTTGTGTGAGCTTCCTCTTCTGTAACAAGAAGGAGCTAACTTGTAACAAGGGGGAGAATAAATAATCATAGCAGGGATTTCTCATGTTTTCTTTTTTTCCCTAACCATTCTTTCCCAGAAGCTGAGTGATGAGGTGATGGTGAGAGCGCGGACCCATTAGCAGCTCAACAGACTCTGAGGACCCGGCATTAAGAGTCCAGCTGATGATCGCTGGCTGCTCCATCCACAGACAGATATGCCTCTGCAGTGCTGTAGCCAGGCCAAAGATGAAACTAAATAATCAAACCCTTAGCAACAAACCTGGGACTCATCCAGTGCCAGATACATCATAACGATCCAAAAACAATTGCTCAATAGATAATTTAACTCTGAAGTTGTAAAAATGAATTTTTCCAGTGAGCAACTGATGCTCTAAATTTAATTTACTTATGTGATCTGCTTTGATTCTGCTATTAGGAGGTCTAGGGAGTATCACAAATTAATTCTAATACACAGTAACTCATCATACAAACTAGTCTATATCAACTACATTATATCTACGGGATAGTTCCTGTGTCACCGGTGCCGCCCGGATGTCCCTCACCTTCTGTTTTCTTTTGACGTTGGCATTCTCAACTCTGGTCATATCAGGAAATATCCTCCAAGCTGTAACTGACATTTAATTTTATTTATAGTATCAATAAGACAGCGAACAGGAGTTATCTCAAGACACTTTACAGATAGGGTCTAAGTCTAGACCACTCCATAATTTACAAAGACCCAACAATTCTAGTAATTCCCCCCCAGAGTAAGCATTTAGTGGCGAGGAAAAACTTCCTTTTGGGAAGAAACCTCTGACTCTTACCGGTTGGGGATGTGATGACCAGTGGAAATTATAGTCACAATAAAGATAATGGAACTATGACTAGAAATAGTAGTTTTGGTAGTTCATGGCGTAGCAGGGCACTGCAGGGCGTTACAGGACGTAGCAGGGCACAGCAGAGCAAAGCAGGGTACATTCTCATCGCACACTCAATAACTATTTTAATTCCAGAATCAAATCACGTTCCTTCCCAAGGCCATTTTGCAGAGGCCCCGTACCGGCTTCTGGCGCCGAGACGATTGGGATTGGTTTAGAGAAATGCCAATAAACCAGAGCTTGTTTTTCTCCTACCCAGGAATGCTTTTTTTGTGATCAATCTAATTGATAATTGATTGATGGTTATGGTTAGGGTTCAGGTGTCATGTCACTCTTATATAGTCACCTTTAAGTAAAGTGTTACCAAAAGTTTTTATTGTCAGAGCATCTGTCTGTTAGGTATGGGTGGAATTTGTATTTCAAGATATTCAAAGTCAATGTTAAAAACTCCCAAAACTGAACACACAACCATAAACAGACTCTAGTAAATAAAAAAAATAAAAAAACCTTAGCCTTGGACGAATCAAAGTGTTTCTCACGCAGAGAGACAGCGACGTATTCACTGCAACATGTATAAAATTAGAAGGACCAAAGAGTTCAGCATCCCAAGCATTTCAGCTCCATATGGATTCAGTAAAACACTTTCATATAACCAGAAACTGCCACGGCAAACCCGCAAACCTCCTTTTAAAAGACTCCAAAGTCTCCCAGAACTGTAAGCAGTATGGGAAACTTTTTCACTCTGTAGAGACCGTGTCGTTTACTCTATTAGCATTTCTATGATTGTGAAGAACAGGTAGATCATCTCACAGTGATATACTGCAGTTGTTGCAAGAGAGAAAGTGAAGACATTAAAGGATACATTCACAGTGTTTTAAGCCTGCCTTAGTCACATGCAAATTAGACCATTGTACAGGTTTTGCTTGCTGTAATCATACCTCCTGTTTTTTTTTTTTTTTTTTTACTTCAATTTTAAATTAGTTGTTTTGTCAGGAAAATGCAGCGCACATTATTACATACGTAATTATCACATTCAACACCATAACAATATGTGTGGACGTGTTGCATAAAAGGTTTCTAGCCAATAGGTTAATTTGCAACCCCCGTCCCTCGTCAGGCCGGTCTTAAAAGATAATCCAAATATGTTTTTTTTAAAGAACTACATAGTGTGAGTTACACAGTCATGCAGCAGATACAGTGTATACTAATATACTGAAACACCTTTTCACAGAGTTGTGACCATTACACAACAGCACATCATGCAACAACTCAAACCCCAAGCAGCCAGCAGCCCGCACCTGCTCACCTATACCCACCCGATAGTGAGGGGCCTGGGCTGGGCCGCTCCATCTCCCAGACCCAGACCGCGACCTGTGTGGTGAACCTTGGCAGTCATGTGCAAACAGCCCGACATCTAGCGAGGAGATGTTTTTTACAGTGTGTTCAGGGGACAGGCAGCTAGCAGATAGTGAGGAGATGTTTTTTACAGTGTGTTCAGGGGACAGGCAGCTAGCAGATAGTGAGGAGATGTTTTTTACAGTGTGTTCAGGGGACAGACAGCTAGCAGATAGTGAGGAGATGTTTTTTACAGTGTGTTCAGGAGACAGGCAGCTGACAGATAGTGAGATGTTTTTTACAGTGTGTTCTGGGGACAGGCAGCTAGCAGATAGTGAGGAGATGTTTTTTACAGTGTTTTCAGGGGACAGGCAGCTAGCAGATAGTGAAGAGATGTACAAATGCTGTAGCCTAAAACACGCGTGACATCGCTTACAGCACCTTTAAGCAACCCCTTCCTAATGTGCTGTCAATGTAAGTGAGGGGCAACACAGGGGTTGTTAAACAAATAAAGAAGGTCTCTTTTGAAAGTTAAGTCTCTTTAGTATTAAATTCTTTTTTGTGTTTCTCAGGGCAATCTGATCTATGGTGGAAGGATAGAAACAAGAAGATAGGAATACAGTATGTACTAAAAAGACTGTAACTACTAAGTGTTTTAAAAATGAAACAATCAAATATGCTGATCAAATATGACAACATTTATAATTTCAGTCTACAAAATCGACTGTTGCAGACTCAAAATAAGTAGCCTGCTTTAGGTCTGCATTTGTCTGAAATTGTGTGTAGCAACAGTAAATGGCTTTTGACTGTTTTACGTTGTTGTTAATGAGCAGCATCAGCTGTGGATACATTATTTCAAACTGTTAACAAATCATGCATTGCTAGTGTGTGTGTGTGTGTGTGTGTGTGTGTGTGTGTGTTTTACTTTCTTTAAGCATGGCTTAGCAAAGTCAGTTGGTATTTAGTGTATTGTTGCAATCGTGTATAGTACAGACAGTATACACACACCTGGACTCACATAAATACCTGGACACTTTAACACTTGACTCAACACTCAACACTTTGACTGATAATTTATGGCAAATGTATGGTAAATGTCTTTTTGTGTCTTTTTATAGCCAAAGGTTCTTATTGTTATTACTACTGTTATTATTGTTGTCTTTATATTGTCTTCTATACTGTATTCTTGCTAAAACTGATGCTGGAAATTTCAATTTCCCTCCGGGCGTCATCCCAAAAGGATTAATAAAGAGAAGTCTAAGTCTAAGAGGCAGAAAGAGACCATTTACATGTACTTTATGTACTGATGCATTAGTCTCAATTCATGGGGGGAGAAAAACATCTGCCACTATTCAGCAAAAACAATGTATATCCATGTTTTATTTTGAGGTTTTCAGTGAAGACAACGTATTACATGCTCCTTTATTGGTTCAAACAAATTGTCCCGCCTTTGGCAGCAAGCGCCCTAAAACCTTTTCAAACCCGTTTTTATCTCAAATTTGCCCTGTCTTCAAGCTTAAAAGACTGTTTTTCTTGAAAAGCTCAGTTTGATATGCATTTGTTTCACTAGAACAGAAGCAATAGAACCTCTGTCCACCTCTCAGTGCAATATGCAGTGTCGTCAAGTTGAATTAGATCAACAGAAAAAAGAAAGAGCTAAGCAATTGATCTCTCCAGGGATGTCACCAGAAGGAACTAAACAACAACAAGAGAGCAGCAGATCTACAGTAAATATCAGCAAAATGAAGGTACACCAGCCCCACTGGCTTACTCAACAATATATATATATATATATATATATATATATATATATATATATATATATATATATATATACACATATATACTGCACTTGCACATACATATATACTGCACTTGCACACGCATATATACTGCACTTGCACGTACTAGTACTAACCACTTGCACATTGGTCTTGCATTGTCAGACCTACCTCCACAGCTGTATTTAAATACAGTTTGCATCCTGTACATATTTCATATAACCACTTGAATGCTTTTTGTCAGTAGGTGACACAGTCAAGTGTGCAATATAGCAAATTGCTTTTTGCAGTGTAAACGTTTCTTGATTTATTGGGAAAATTGCAAAATGTGTTATGCAAGTGGTTGGTACCACTGTATACAGTTTATGTTATATGCATGTGCAAGTGAAGTATATGTGTATGTGCAAGTTAAGTATTCAATTCTGGCCTTCTCATAGCAGTGTGTGTTGTACTCGTTTGGCATGTTGGCGTGGCCTCACACACAGGCAGCAGTATTTTTCAGACTCATAGGCTGCATCGATGTTGGCCAGATCAGACACTTTACACAGCAGTAAACACATCCAGACCCAAGGTCGGCTGCTTGACGTCAGCCTCTGCTTCGCTTCTCTGCTGCTTGGAAACGCAGACACGCACACACACACACACACACACACACACACACACACACACACACACACACACACACACACAAACGCAGTCATACACAGTAATCACTTGGGCATATTTCAATCAGGAGAGACATGTTTGCAGATATGTAAATATGATTTATTGTACAGCTCAATAAAATGTACAAAGTCTTTGGAGATTAGACTCCATCGCTATCCGAATATTTCCTATATCTATATAAGGGTAGAGAACCATCAGACCCCCCGATGGAATCTTGACCCCGATGGTGGCGACAAAGGAGCCCGAAGACCAGACCGAAGGAGGCTCCGGACCGGTCAGCTGGAGTAGAGGACTGGAGGTGGAAAGGGGAGGGGGCAGCACTCTTTTCCTGCAACGACAGCTGATAGCAAAGGGAGAAACAGATTTTAACGCAAGGCTGTGACTCTGTGATTGGCCCTTGCCGTTGTGTAAGGATTCTGATTGGTTTAGCAGGAAGGTGAACGCCTCCAACAGCTGATTGGAGTTAGGTGGAGCATTGATTAAGAGTGAGGTCTTCCTGAAAGGATTTACACTGAGACACATTTCAATCAGGATGAGACTAGTTGCAGAGATGTGACAGTTATACACAGCATGGGAAAATATACATTTATTAGGATAACAACTGAATTGATTTAGGAGTGCATCAATTATTAGTTAGGTTTTTCTGAAATTTACACTGAGCTACATATGTGCCCATACACTCTTGAATGTGCTCTCTCTTTCTGTGATTTTCTCTCTCTCTCTCTCTCTCTCACTCTTTCTCTCTTTCTCTCACTCTCATATACACATTATCCCCCCATCCTTCTAAATGTGATGTGAATGGCATTGTTTTGTCTGCTCTCAATGGCTGATGTGAGCGAGCAGGTTGCCATAGTAATCAAAAGACAGCTTTTATAGATTAGGCAGAGTAAAGTAAAGGCCATAAATCAAAGCCATGCATTACTGTGAAACTGCAGCCAGTCAGAAAAAGGAACTGATTCCAATGATAGGAAATGGCTTTTGCTCTGAACTGGATTGATTGATATTAGGGGAATGATGGATTGGGTTTAAAATTTATTGCAGGTTCTAGATATAATTATTGCCTGAGTCCAGATGTTGATGCTGTATGCTGAGCAAGCCTTTGTGCCTTTAAATCCTTAATCCACTCCAAGTTATATCCTGAAGATTTTCATTATATTGAACCCCAGTTTTGATACCAATTAGGGCTTTCATTTCTTTCTACGAAAGCCATTGCTAATGGTGCATGCTAATTTTCATCGCTACTGGATTAGTCTGCCTTTCCCATGTAAGCCGATTTTGAAACCCTCATGAAGGATCCTTTCAATATAAATTAATTTCCAATTTCTGTTTTATATATTGCTGTATCACAGAATCTTCCTGCAGATTCCTTGATGTGTAAGGCTCGATCACCCAGCAAAAGACTTCCCCCAACTCAATCCGACTTGACAATGGGAGAGACAGGGGGGAATGGCACGCAAAGGGCCGCAAGTCAAAGTTGAACCCACGGCCACTGCGTCAAGGACTAAGCCTCTGTACATGGGCGCATGCTCTACCAGGTGAGGTACCCCGGCGCCCTCTGTTCAGAAATATCAGGTAATGAAGTGTGAACAGTTTAATGCCAATTTAGTAAATGTAATGTCAAACAAAACACTGTGACCTGAATCATTACGATGCACCGGTCATTACTACCAGTAGCCTGGATGTTTCCAAATCAAACAGGGCTGAAGTCTGGAGGATTATGAAAATCTAAACCCCATGTAGACTTGAAAGGGGGCTTTAAAATGTTTATGGTGGAATGCTTGGGCTGTCAGCTTAGGTTCACAGCAGTAACAATGGCTTGACCCAGTTTCATGGTGAAAGAAAAATCATAATAACCTTCATAGCAGCTTATCACACCTCTCCTTAAGCATTATACACCTGGCACTCATTCCAGTTAAATCCTCAATCCCAACCCTTGTGTTTAGTAAAGCTGATACAACAGGAAAAAAGGACAATGAAGATTACATAAAAAGAAACCTCATTGTGTGGTGTGACAAGGAAACAGTCTTTCAAATATTCCCAGATACCAGATGATGATAAACACTAAGAAACAATTATATGTGTGGCATTGATAAGAAGTTAAAGTTAAAGTTAGTCAAAGTGCTCATATTATGCTCATTTTCAGGTCCATAACTGTATATAGAGGTTGCACCACAATAGGTTTATGTGGTTTCATTTACAAAAAGCCCATATTGTACTGCACATTGCTGCAGCTCCTCTTTTCACCCTGTGTGTTGAGCTCTTTGTTTTACCTGCCGAAGGAAGCATCTCAATTCTGTTCCATCTTTGTTGGGAGTCGCACACGGACTACTAGCCAGTCAGAAGCAGAGTATGAGGGCATGCCCTGACTGTACCTAGGTAAGGACTACTAGCCAGTCAGAAGCAGAGTATGAGGGCCCTGACAGTACCTAGGTAAGGACTACTAGCCAGTCAGAAGCAGAGTATGAGGGCGTGCCCTGACAGTACCTAGGTAATGACTACTAGCCAGTCAGAAGCAGAGTATGAGAGCGTGCCACGCTAGCAGCTAAGTGAGCATTATAACGTGTGTTACAAAGCGATGAGCGTTCGTCTCTGAAGTGAAGGCTGGACTACAACAGAGCTGTTTGGAACAGGTTGTGAACAGTGTTTTCTTTTGGAGATGGTAAGTCCCTTTGGGGGGGGCATTGGACTTTTTCACTTTGTAAACCTATAACGTGCGCAAAAAAGATATATAACACAATAAAGGAAAGGGAAAAGCCATAAAACATATGAGCACTTCAAGCTGTGTGAACTTTTTACCTTTTGACGATGTACTGTATGTACATGACAACCAACTTTATGGCTTCCTGATATCTAAAGTGTAGAGAATGTTATTTTTCTCTACCCTGCCTCTCAGTTCTAGTATTTGATGGCCAGATTTCAGAGGTCAGCAGTGGTGTCAAGTAACAAAGTAGAAATACTTTGTTACCTTACTTAAGAAGAAATTGGGTAATTGAAATGGGTAACAATACTTTACCGGATTAATTATTTTACAGCAGATTTTTTACTTCTACTCTTTACATTTTCACGCAATTATCTGCACTTTCCAAGCATTACATTTTAAAAATAGTTACTTCTATTTCAGTTTGGCTTGTTTTCGTTCCGGTCTGTCATCATTCCAAAAAGAAAAAAAAACTATCCAGATAAATTGCGCCATCCAGATAGAGTGAATTTGATTGTGGTTGGATAAGAAGTAAAAACATATACCATTCTGACACCCTATTGGTTTGTATGCGATCCATCGCACCTGCACATGACACAAATCACGTCACACTCCAGACGTATTTAGCGTAGTAAGATTAAGATTAATTAAGATTAAGATTAATGTATAAGATTAAGAGATTAATGTATCCTTTATTAGTCCCTCAAGGGGAAATTACAGTTTGTTATTATTACACTCATTACACACAGGCCTGAATTACACACACACATGCTTGTACACTTTTACAAGTCTTTTTAAACCTTACTATACTTCTACCAGAGTAATGAATGTGAATACTTTTGACCTCTCTGGAGGTCAGAAGGTCTGTTAATGTACCACTCCTCATCCCTGTCAACCCGGGGAATATTGTATGTACTGTATGTCAAAGACAAACTACACACTTATTTTTCTATTAAAATGTACATTACCTCATACATGTATAAGTAACTATGCTATGTTTAATTAACACTACTCCAGTACTAAACTAATGTTAAACCATAGAGTGTTGTACTAGTTGTGATACTCACAGTTAATCAGAATAAAATATAATGTGTATAGACTCTATCAGCAGCAAATAGAACCAGAAATATTAATATTTAATAACTTGATCATTTCTCATACCTCATTTTAACCCTCATGTCGTCCTCATGTTGTCCTCGGGTCAAATTGACCCGTTTTCCTATATCAATGTTCTTTTTAATTACCCCAAATAACATGATTGATTCCACCCAACACTCTTTGGCAAGTACAAATCTCTACTTTCATTCATTTTGGGGCGTCTTATTCAAGCAGGTTCCAGTTTGGGTTCGGGAGGCAGACACCGTCCCCACATTTAAGAGTAGGCTTAAGACTTTCCTCTTTGATAAAGCTTTTAGTTAGGGCACAGAACTGAATATTGTTAGGGAGTGAGGGGTTGCAGCGTCCGCCTAACCCGGCCCACCTGCTTCTCGTCATAGTTGTCAGATCTATCTATCATATAATCCAGAATATAATAAAACTAGAAGGAGGCAGGGCATACAGCCCAATCCGGTTGGGGAGAGTTCTAGCCTGACCAGGCTCCTCTCTTTACCTTGTCTCTCCTAGTTATGCTGTAATAGTTTTAGACAGCTGGGGGACTTCCTTTGACACACTGGGCTCCTCTCTCCTCTATCTTTCTATCTTTCCATTTGTGTGCATCCATGTCCCAGAAATGCTTGTTACTAACCTAGCTCTGGGGAGTCATTCCCCGGAGTCCTTATGTGCTTTTTCACCCAGCATGTTTCCTTGGATCAGGGAGGCTCCAAAACCATGGTAGCAGCTGTCGCCGTGGTCCCGCTACACGTCCTGCGATGCCGTGTTCATCCTGCTACGTCCTGCTACGCTCTGCTGTGCCTCGTAATGCCACACAATTCCCTGCTATCCCATGAACTACTACAAAGAACTACTACAAACTATTATTTTTTGTGACTGTTATTGCCACTCTTCATTCTAACCCCAACTGGTTGTCAGACACCGCCTACCAAGAGCCTGGGTCTGGGTCTGGGTCTGGGTCTGTCCGAGGTTTCTGCCTAAAAGGAAGTGTTTCCTTGCCACTGTCACGCTGTTGCTTGCTCTGGAGGGAACTACTAGAACTGTTGGGTCCTTGTAAATTCTGGAGTGTGGTCTAGACCTACTCTATCTGTAAAGTGTCTCGAGATAACACTTGTTATGAATTGATACTATAAATAAAATTGAATTGAATTGAAAATGTTATAGCAAATGGAAGTGCTTTTAAAATAGTAGTGAGTAAAAGTTGACATACTTTCCTTTAATTTTAGTCTAAATAATTCCTAATTTCTGCTTTTCTAACTCAAACATTATAGGTATAATCTCCTAGAAATGAGGTTCCAAAAATAACTGTAAAACTGAAGTTAATAAGTTAGTGTTACGTGGTGTTAAAAATTAAAAAATGTGATAAACATTGAAAAAAGGCGTCAAAATTGTTGAAAAAAGGGACAAAGTCAAAAACATCAATAAAAAGCTCCAACAAAAGTGTTGATTTTCAATTTTGACGGGAAGACAACACAAAGGGTTAAATAAGAAGTTAAGGGAAGTGCTTTGTGAAATGGTCATGGTCCCAATTGACCCCCACCCATCCATAAAACTGTCTCACATTCCTTGAAGAGACCAGAAAAACAGCCACAGCCCGGTCCCACTTTAATCCTTGTGCCTTGTAATCCCTAATAGACATATCTTGACCTGTTTAGCACATTAAAACTTTCCATTTATTCTTTTTTACTATTCCACAGATGCACTTTTCTGTTGGATGCAATTATTTCAATCTGGAGATACTTTGTTGCAAATATGCAAAAGCTTTATTTGAACAAATAAATAACATGAAATGTACAGTTTTAGGAGATTGGACGCCATCGTTATAACAATAATAAATTGAGAGGAACATTAAAAAGCAGGGATGCACTGCTGTGATTGGCTTGTGAAGTCATGGCCAAAAGTGAAAGTCTCAATTTAAGGAAGCGAGAGAGAGAGTTGGATGAAGTTTAGAAGTCTTCCTTAAAGGAATTTAGGCTGAGCTTCAGTCTGTGCCTTATTGAATGCTTTCTTTAAATCAAATATTGTTTCTTAACCACGTGCATGCATTGAAGGTAGATTGCATTTTTGACTTAGTTCAATGTGTCTGTTAGTCCATCCAACATACTCTAATGAAAACATTTCTACTTTGTTCATTCAATGGGTTAATGCAGTCCGTAGTAGAGAGTTTAAGAACTTAACTATGGGAGAATGCCTTTTTATTACATTTGATTTAATTCGTTAGAATGATGAGACATGGAGAGCCAAATGACATCACCATGACGCCCGCCTTTCTGAAAACCTTTAATAGGAGAAGTGGAAGGATTCGAGGAGGAAGGAGGAGAAGCTCGGACACACACTCTTAACCGTGGGGGCGTCTGTGGCTCAGTGGTAGAGAGGTCGCCTGCCGATCGGGAGGTTGGTGGTTCGCCATGTTTGGATCAAAACTTCAACTGACGCTGCATTGCAGATTCAGAATTGACTCCACAGTACAGTATGCAAGCTGCTAACGCAACAGACCCAGCTGGGCCGGACAATTCTGGCTCTGCAAACCATTTCAAATTTCACACCCTCCCATGGGACATTATTAAATATGTGCAAAATATCTGGGTCTCGGCATGGCTTTGTGTTGACAGGAGGAAACTGAACACAAATGCTAATCTGTACTTACAAAAACAGTTTTGTTCTCAGGAGATACAACAATGGGAATCTCTCTATAAAATAATGTGAATGCGAACATAGTTGTGTGCGGCTATTATAAGTACCCACAGGTTTAGAATAGAATAGAATCGAATAGAATTATTGTCATTGTGACAAGTCCAGTCAGATCATCAATTCATTGAGTTTATAAAAATCCTAATAAAATGTAAAACAAATAAATAGAAACATATAGCAGCATTCGCAGTATACATTAACTCACATGGTCATATACATCCAGTTATTGCATAAAAACAGAATTAACACACAGTCGTTGCATAAAAACAGTATGAACACACTGTTCATCTACAGACATGCATACTTTCTGTCATTTGCATAGATCTATTCCACATCAGCTTCCATATTGCACATTTTTTGCAGCATTAAGGGTGTTTTTTTAATTGATCTGTACCGTACTGTGCTGAGGGCTACAGTTCAAAAAGGGCAGTGACCGGGATGGTGTGTTTCCTTTATGATGTTCCAGGCTTTTTTGAGAACTGTGTAATTCTTCCAGTGCGAGGAGAGAGCAGCCAACCATCTTTTGGGCAGTGTTGATGACCCTTTGGAGCTCTTTACTCTGAACGGCTGTGCAGCCGGTGTACCACATGCACATGCAGTGTGTTAATATGCTCTCAATAGAGGCACGGTAAAAGGACACCAGCAGTCTTAGTGTGATGTTATTCCTCAGGAGTATTCTCCTGCTGGGCCTTTTTCAGCAGCTCAGAGGTGTTCACGCTCCAGGAGGCTGTCCTCGATGTGGACTCCCAGGAATCGGAAGTCTGCCACCCTCTCCGCACAGTCCCCGTTGATGATTAATGATGGGGTCTCTGTTTTCGTTCTCCTGTAGTCTATGATGATTTCTTTGGTTTTTGAGGTGTTAAGGAACATGGTTGACAGCCACTCAGATTTGCCCCGCCCCCTGGAGATGAGCCCACCCCTGTGGTATCATCCTCAAACTTCACCATGGTGTTTCTATAGTGGACAATATACAAACTATATTTATTTACATAATCATATCCACAGATTCACAGCCACAATACTGCCATTACAGCACACTATTTCACAGTGTGCAGCAAGCTTTGATGCCTAATTATTTCATTATATTGTCTCTGGTAAGAGTCTTTAAAAAACAAAAAAAAGAACCTCAAAGCTGCGGGTAAACAGTCTTTATAAAGTTACCGTAGTAACACTGGTGAAAGCTGTAATTGTTTCCTATCATCTGGTTTTCTCTCCCTCGCCATCATCTGGTCAACAGCTATTTACGTACGGCAAATTACATTTTTATTAACTTGAAAAAGTTCTGTGAGTGCAGGAATGAACCAAACTACTCAGTGAAATTCACTTGGTAAATAAAGCCCTTTTTTTAACATTGCAAGCTTGCTATGCATCATTGTCAGGCTTTGCCAGATGTGGTGGAAAGATCTCAGAAGACCTCTTCCTGAGGTATGTTGTTTGGTGGTCTTACCATTTGGCTGTTATGGTGTTGGAAAAAATGCAAAGTGGTAACAAGCAAAAATAGAATCTGTACCAGCAAAGAACATCATCCAAGTTCAAAGTCATTTGAAGTTGACACACTTGTGTTTTTACTGGCTCTCTAAGAGACATGAGAACCAGATGAGTGGCTGCGTTGTTGCCATTTAATCCCAGAATTCATCTGTGCGGCATCCATGCCCACTGATTCACCCCTGCTAACTAAAAACACAGATTTGTACCACACATTCAGACAGTGAATCCCAAAGATTCGAGTCAGGATTTATCTGTTACAGTATCCAACATCATCTCTCTTGTAATTAGAGTGTGTATCTACTGCTTTCACAATCCCCTGTATGCTTATGAAATGCAAGCCTTTGTTGAGCAAGTTCATGATGCAAACAGCTCATTGGTGTCTTTGTATGTTCTTGTTGAGAGTATTGATGAGACCTGGCAGCGTCGAACCTACCAAGACACAAACATCCCTTCCATTGGGCTTTACCAATAAAACAGTTATAAACAAGAGCCTGGCTCTCCTACCGTTCCAACATCCCAAAGCAAAACAAGATGCTGAAACTGCAGAAACACTTCCCAGATGTTTGTCATGAAGCGTAAGAGGCTGGATGTATGGTATGATCCCTGTGCTGCTGAGGCCGAGGACTATAAAAACTTGTATGTGAGACTCATTGGCTTCTGATGACTCATGACTTCGCATGTCTCATAAAAACATTCTAATCATGGCAGTTGTAGAATGTATACTAGCACATGCTAAATGACTTAGCCGTTACCAATAATTTCCCTGTGAACACAATTTTCCCATTTTTAGGACAAATAGTTCATGTCTTTTTCTGCAGCCTTGTTTGAGGTTTCATAGCTGCAACACAACAACTGGAGTTCAACTGAAACAGATGGGAGGCTTTTTGTCTTGTAACATGGCGTCAGGAACTTAGCAGGAGCACTGGGAGTTATATTGGTTTCCAGTGTTGATCCCAACCCAGTAGATCAAATAATTTCTGTCAGGCGGAGAAATGACACGATGTACCGCATGTCATGTAACACTGTCCCAAGGTAGAGGAAGGATCAGGCTGTGGTTCTTTCACAGCCATTTGCTGCTTGTCAACAGGGTCCTGGATGTCCCAAGGTTTTTGAAGTGGCGATACTGGTCTCACTGCTGTGTACTGGCTGTGCGGGAAAGAACCAAATCCTGTGAGACAAATGAATATTAAGGGACACAAGGGGTGGACAGCTGCTGGGAAGCTGCTTTGACTGTTAGGCCTGCCAAAGAAAACAAAACACAATGCAGTGTCCCATCTTCAACATCAGGAGAGAGTAGAGTCAGATGTTGCTCTAAAGAGCTTTTAATTGATCAGCCGACTATCATCTCGTTTTCTATCAATGCCATATGGTTGAGGAAAATAAAAACCTCCATGTTAATTTCCCTGCTGAAGCTGTGGTTAAAGCTCAAAGTTTAGGACAGTGATTCCCAACCAGGGCCTGAAATTAACAACCAACCATTCTCCTGTATTAGCTTCACAGTATTGGCTTCCTGTAAAATCCAGGATTGAATTTAAAATCCTTCTCTTGACCTACAAAGCTCTAAATGGTCAAGCACCATCTTATCTTGAAGAGCTCATAGTACCTTATTGCCCCACTAGAGCACTGCGCTCCCAGAATTCAGAGTTATTTGTGGTTCCTAGAGTCTCTGAAAGTAGAACGGGAGCCAGAGCCTTCAGCTATCAGGCTCCTTTCCTGTGGAACCAGCTCCCAGTCTGGATCCAGGAGGCAGACACCGTAACCACATTTAAGAGTAAACTTAAAACTCTCCTCTTTGATAAAGCTTGTAATTAGAGAGAGAGGAGTCGCAGCGTTCGCGTAGACCGGCGGGGGAGGGTGTATAGCCGCAGACATGGCACCCCTTCTCTTCTCTGCTTCTCTTCATAGTTGTCAGACTCATCTACCAACCCGTATAGAACTGGTCTGCCTTGCACTAGCTCTTAATTATGCTGGTAGTTTTAGACTAATAATAGTTCTAGACTGCCGGGGGACTTCCATCCTTTGACACACTGAGCTCCTCTCTCCTTTTTCTTTCCATTTGTGTGCATCCATGTCCCAGAAATGCTTGTTACTAACCTAGCTCTGGGAGTCATTCCCGGAGTCCTTATGTTCTTTTTCCCCCCAACATGTTCCCTTGGATCAGCAAGGCTCCAAAATCCTGGTTGCAGCTGTTGCCGTGGTCCTGGTACAGGTCCTGCGATGCCCTGTTACACCCTGCTACGTCCTGCTACGTCCTGCTGTGCTCTGTAACACCCTGCAGTGCCCTCCTATGCCATGAACTCCTACAAACTACTATTTTTAGTCACTGTTGCATTAGCTTTTATTGTGACTCTTATTGCCACAATTCATTACAACCCCAACCGGCCCGTCAGACCAAGAGTCTGGGTCTGTCTGAAGTTTTTCCTCACCACTGTTGCAGTAAATACTTGCTCCGGGGGGGGAATTACAAGAATTGTTGGGTCTCTGTAAATGATCTATATATCTCTATCTGTAAAGTTCCTTGAGATAACTCTTGTTATGAATAGATACTATAAATCAAATTGAATTGAATTGACCATGTGCCAAATGCGGGTGAATTTTGCCATTGGTGGGTAAAACTGTCAATCTACCTGCCACCTTGACAGCCAATGAGAATTGAGTGATCCAGAGTTTTTTTTTTTTGCCATTCACATTTCAACACTACGTAACACTAACTTATTAACTTTAGTTTCACAGTTATTTTTGGAATTTATGGTCAGTAAACCTCATTTATAGGAAATAATACCTAATGTTTGAGTTAGAAAGACAGAAATGAGGAATTATTTCAACTAAAATTAAAAGAATGGATGTTGATGGATAATCACAGACTGGAATATGTCAACTTTTACTCAATACTATTGCGAAACCACTTCAAATTTCTTTTTTCAAATTCTATAAAATTGAATTAGACGCCCCAAAATTAATGAAAGAAGAGATTTGTACTTGCCAAAGAGCGTTGTGTGGAATCAATCATGTTATTTTGGGGAATTAATTGTCAATTTGACAACATGAGGGTCAAAAAACTAACCACAAATTAGTTATGTACTGTAAATGTTCTATATTTAGAGATATTTATATATACATAATATTAGGTGAACTACTACCCATGGCCACTGCAGAGGTACCATCTGGTATCCCTGCTTGGGAATAACTGGAAACAGAGGGAAATATTTATTGGGCTCACTGGCCAAAATGTGGCCATACAATCTACTTTAGACCCAGCACAGCATGTCATCCCTTGAAACACAGCTCTGAACCAAGAGTTTTAAATAAGGAGGAAGCCCGGAGCCATGAGGTTTACTGTTCAGGAAATGTCCACTGCCAAGGCTTCCAGTATGTTTACCCTATGGCTGCTAAAACATGCTAAGTGAATGTATCATTCTCTTTATGTGGACGTATGAAAAATTCTTCTGACAATCTCCACATCTACACAGAAGAGCAGGTGGGCCTAGACTCACAGACACTCATGTATACACATGCTCGACGATAAACTAACATTTCGGTCTAGGAGAAACAGTTTGGTCTCTGTCTTCAGGTGTGGAGTTAACAGATTGCCCCTTGTGGACTCGCACATCAAACATTCCCATAAAGGTAGAATTTGGGGAATGCTCTGTGGAACATGAGCATGTTTTTTGTAAGTCTGTTTGAGCCTGCCTGCGGTGGGGAGATGAAGACAGGATGTGGGCTTAGAAGGCTCGAGGCTGGGGTCTACTGTAAAGTTTATGTGAGTGTATGAGCGTGTGTGTGTGTGGATGTTGCAAGGTGTGGGACACTAATGTGTACCTTTGCTGAGTGTAAGCGCTTTAGACGCATCTTGTGAAGCAGGCTGACAGCATCTTAGACATAATTACACTCTCAATGCTGTTCCCTCTGAAATGAGGACTGGCAGGTCAGTAAAAAGTGGAAACCAGATTGCCAAGAATGGGAAATTGTTTACTGAACATCTGTGAATGTGTCTGTGTACGTGCTGGAAAGCGTTTTCTCAAAGGTGAAGAAATGCATCTCAGCACTTAAAGCCTATGTAAATAAGAAATAAACAAAAGACAACAAAAATTGATACAATAATAAATTACTGTGAGTGCTTGCTTGTGCTCAGTAATCTAACAGCCTGGGGGTAAAAACTGGTCCACACTAACATAATAGAGAGAGGTTTTTTAGCATGACGCTGCCAGTCGTTTATCTGTTGCAGCTGGGTACCTCTTCTGCTTTGGTGGATCAGCGGGGGTCGTTGGTTGATGATTGAAGTTTGATCTCTGCTAGTTGGGAATTAAAATCATTATCTGCTATAGTCCAGCTGCACTGGCATCTTTATGCTTTTAATGCTTCTCTTTCTTTGCCCTTCCATGATATGTGAAAACAACAACAAGGGATCCCGACATACGAGTCTGTAAGGTGCTTACTGTTAGTTTAATGGTTGCCAAGAAACAGTGGCATTGACAATGTGCTGCTCTGTTTCAAAGAATACCTATACAATGAACATGGCGGCAATATTTTGGGCAGATCTGGTCCCTTAGGTAAAGACTCATAATAATTGAATTCAGTGTAATATTATAAGCAATGAAATAAGAAGTTGTTACTGCCTTTGCTGCAAATGCTAAAACTACTACTACTGTACCAAACCCAGTACTAATGTCAATACTTGGACCTACATAGACTACTGCTACCAATGCTCTGCGTTTGACTTAAACGTCGCCATCTGCCAATGCCGCTCGCAGACTGTACGTATAGCAAGCGCACTGACTGTGCATACCATCGCTTGTTTCGGACTCCAATATCCAGTTAGTGGCAGTTGCACATCTAGCTGGTTTGACAAGAAGAAGAAGATGACCATATGGATGCTTGTTTGGAAGGTTGAGTGAGAAGATTACAAAATTTGACATTTTTGTCCTTTTTTCAGACTTTTTTTTTCATTTTCACTAACACCACCTTACTAGTTTTACTACTTTTTGGAATTCACGGTCAATAACCCTCATTTATATAGAATTATCCCTAATATTTGAGTTAAAAAAGCAGAAATTAGAAATTATTTTGACTAATAGTTAAGATCAGAGGAATGAAAGTGATCAATTGTCTTTGCAAAGAGCGTTGCATGGAATCCAATTCATTTTTTGTGATAATTTGGTTAAAAAGAAACCCCTATTTCAGATATAGACACTTTTTAACCCTCATGTTGTCCTCGGGTCAAATTTGACCCCTTTTCAGTTAATTGTTGTTGTTTTTTGTCACGAAAAATTGGCCATTGAAATAAGTGTTGCATTAAAAATATTAAAAAAAAAGGGGTCGAAGGAACACAAAGACCTCATGAACTCATGGCGAGATGAAAATGCTTGCCGTCAGAAGTCAATTTTTGTATGAATGGAACTGTGTGCACGCAACCGGTCTGCGGACATGGAAGTATGAATGAGAACAATTTTGAAATAATTGTTCTCACTCATACTCCCAATAACATCTTAGGGTTCGAAATAATTCTTACTCAAGCATGTTCTCCCTTGGAGTCAATGTGATTTATGAAACCATATTTAAATGAATGTACTACTGCTAAAACCACCAAAAAAGGCTTATTTAAGAAATGAAAACTAATGTTGGATTATTAGTTCTAAAATGAGTCATAAAATAATTAAAGAGATACTTTGCCGATTTCAGTCCAGGTCTGTGCCATCTTTGTGTGGGCGGTGTGTTTAGATGAACAGTGTGTGCCTTCCCTCCGGGGCGGTAGTACACAGAGCTCATTTAGCATCATCGGGATCTCAGCAGATCACTGTGGGGGGGTTTCACATTCAAGGGTGTTTCGACGCTTTGACTACGGCTGCAGAGGGAAGGCAAACACCGTTCATTGAAACACATTCCCCACACTGCCATGACACAGAGCTGGATAGAAATCGGCATAATATCTCTTGTTAAAGATTTTGTTATTAGTATTTTTACAATGAAGTTGTTATTCTACCATTTGTACACTTTTTTTCTGTTATTGTTGGCCATTACATAAATGTCAAATTTTCCAATATAACTTTGGGCTGTTATTTTATGCATGCCATAACACAAGTGTTAGATTCATAACAAATCAATGTCAATCCCTACTACTCTGTGGGTTTCAGCAACTGTCCCTGAGCCCTGAGGTGATGTTTAATGAAATGTTGTCTGAGTGCAAACTCTGAGATAATCCTGCAGTTCAACAGGGCAGATCAGGGCACTGAAACTGTCAGCGTTGCATAATGCATCCATCATAAAAAAACACAGGTATTAACAAGTGTTGTGCGAATTAAGCACCTCTCAAAAATTGACGACTTGTGTTTCAACATGCTGTCAACAACGCATCACAGTACATAAAACCAGCAGTGTTCTGATGCCTCGAAATGAGAGGCGACTCAATAATAGTTCCCTATTGGTAAAATCCCCAGCACATTGTTGTGATTTTTAAGAAATTTGCGGTTTCATGCTCTGCTGGTGTGCTCTCCATTGGGCTTTCAAAGCATATGAGGATATGGGAAACAGCATCAATGTTTTATTTCAACCTCATGAGGCCTTGGCACCACCCGCAACAGATTCTGTGAAAACATGCCATGTGAGAATGATCGCTATGCCCATAGGTTTTCTGATTTGGCTTTCATTTAGCTATTTATTTACTTATGCATTGTATTTACTGATGTCACAGAGCTTCAGAGAGATTTATTGGCCTAATATCGTCTTTTAATCATACATTCACATTTGGGAGCTCCTTATTAATCCTCCCTGTTCACATACAGTACTTACATTACATTATACATACATACATTATAAGTACACCAAAATGGGATCTGCATACCGTATGTACATATTCTATGGAGAGGCAAGGTCCTTCCTCTTCTGGTGGACCACAATGGGACCTGTTTTTGGAAATATTCATATATTGGAAACACGATGTTTTGTCTCTGTGCTTTTGTGTCTGCTGGATGTGTACATAGAAACTGTTTGCTAATACATTCACCATATTGCCTTCAACATAATAAACTTCAACTTTTGAGAAGTACACTTTATGTACAAAAGAAGGACACATGGGAACAGGAACTGAGATAAACAAGCTTCTGAAGTTGAAAATGGATACAACCCAGGATGACAATACCCTGTTATTGTTCAAGATGAGTCATAATGTAATTGCCCACGAAATTCTACTAGAAATCAACCCCCGCTGTACCAATCAGCATTTGTTTGCCGCTCCACTGAGCTGTGACAGTAATTGGTTGCAGTACTAACAATTTATCAGTCACTTTTTCTGTATTTAATAGACTATTTTTTATTAACGTAGATGGTCAATAGCAAAGTGGGTGTGGGAGCTTTTTAATCAGTTGAGAGGAGGAATTAGTAATCAATGGAGGAAGGTTTGCGGGTGGAGAGGTGAGGCTGCAATTATCCAGATACAGATGACTCACTCTCACACACACACACACACACACACACACACACTCACACACACAAAGGAAATTTTCGAGGCTGTATGCAGAGCTAGTGAATGGTATTGGGTGTTGGATGGACTGTATTTGTGTTAACTAGCTGTCCCAAATAATGGCATTTTATGTACAGTAGTAGGCTATACTTTTAAATTACATGTATTCTCACACACAATAGTACACAGCACAATGTAGATGATATCCGATCTCTGCAGTAGCCCATCCTTAGCATTAGAAGCAGTGTGCAGCCACTGTACAGCGCCCGGGGACCAGAGAGAATTACTCTAGCGTACAGGTTTTGGTGGTGAGAGGAAACCGTGGGACCAAGAAGAAACCAACGTGAACACGGGGAGAACATGCAAACACCACACAGAAAAGCCTACCTCGTCTGGGATTCAAACCCAGAACCTTCTTGCTGTGAGGCAACAGTGCTAGCCACTAACTTTCCTTCATTTGGCCACAGTTAGATTGCATATAAATACAATGTGTTGGTATTTTTTTGCAATTTCTTAACATCTACTATATATCTACTAAAAGTGGCATAAAAAGACACTTACATGGCATCTAATTGTAGCAAAATGTCATTTCAATCCCAATTTAATATCGACAGATCATTGAGAGTGAACTCTCATTCACAATGATGTCGAGAATAAAAAGGACATGATAAATACAACATTATAACATTATAGAACCAATTAAAAAAATTTAGAGCCACTGCATACTGGGAAGAAAGGGTTGGTTATTAAGGATTTAAATGCAGGAAAACATACAAGCCCTGAGGTAATCTATGCACTGGCGCTGCTCTTGAGGCCGACATACATCCAAAACACATCATTGTTGAACTGAAATGCAATTGACAGGCGTGATGTTCACAATTGTCTTCCATACTTTCGACTGGCCTTCAGGAAGCTCTCGCAGTATCCGAGGTCTTAACAGAATGTTTTAATTTTTGTTTCAGAGAAGAGATGGTATCTAGGCCAAGAAAATGGGAGCCAATATCGAAGGAAAATTATTTGCACTGCCTATAAAATAAGCAGGATTGATGAGGTGTTTGATGTGCCAAAAAGAAGCCTGTCTCTTCACGTCCCTCTTTCCTCTAGCTGACATGACTCATAAGGTGACGGCCTGCACCAACTCAATGCACAGACTGTTTGGGTCTTGGAGCCATTGTGGATCTCTTTTTCATTAGACCACACCAGAAATACAACACATTGCCATCAGCGACAACTTTATTGTCCAATAACTCAAAGACACTTTACAGACAGGCACGACTACATTGTAGTCAGGCTGTTTCAGTTTGGGATGAGGGGTAAAGTGGTGGTTGGTAAAAATGCAGAAGCTACCAGAACGTACATTGTTGTGATAAGGAGAAATCTCTCTCCTCCAGGATGAAAACGCCTCCATTTACAGGACAGGAGGGGTCATCGACAGTGTGTAACAGCGCGTGCAACTGCTTAAATAGTATGATAAAATGTAAATAGGCCAATTGTGCAGGTTTCACTTAGTGCAGTTTTGTGGTGTCTCAGAGTCTTATCTAGCAAGTTTAGATCGAAAACATTTATTTATAAAGAAGAAGCAAAGTGCTTCAGGTACAGTTAAGAAAAGGGAATCCAAATCCAGGAGTCCCGTTAGAGTAATATATTAATGCAGATGCAAAAACACTTGACAGTGGTTCATAAAACTCTGAGACATAGTTGCAATGGCAAAAATAAAATGATCTTTAGGTACATTTGAAATACAGCGTTCATGTAACAAAGTAATCTACAGGGAATGTGAGCTTGCACGTATTGGACTAAACCAGCTTTAACTTTTTTTTCTAGGTGACGCTGCGTTCTTCTGCTGGAACATTGGTTATTTTGATGTATGTCTTTTATATGGACGAGTGGTGAAGGCAGGCAGTTGGAGGCGGGGTCAGCACTGACGTCACACTTGAGGGTGTTGCCCAGGCTCTCAGGAAGTGAGCCAGGTTTTGAAGCAAAGTGAACATAGTGGCCAAACGGTGGAATTACAACATCACGTGGTGCACTCTGGCCTGAAAAGACTTTTTCCTAGAGAATTACTTGGCAAAAAAGATGTCTGTAAACCAGTGGATTGTCGCCAAATGACTCATTGCACCACAGAATTAGATTCATTTGATTGGATAATGTTTGAAAAGTCTAGGAGAGCTGCACGATTTAAAAATGTAATCCCCGTTCAAGTTAAAGCGCTAAACCAGAAGTATAGTCTCTAACGCAGCGGAAGCAGAACAGAAGATGGCTCTATGAAGGCTCAAGGCACCACTGAGCAAATACCATAACAATGAACGGGGCTCCGTGTCCAACGCTGTTGCCCTTAGGCTCTTATGTAATACATTCCTATAATACATTCATGGGGTTTGCCTTGACTCCTTAGGCATAATCAGTGGCATCTGTGTGGAGAGGTGGGAAATTTGGAGCTGGAACGGACATGCCATGAGGGAGATGCAAGACATTCTGGTAAGACAAAAGGCTGAGAAAGTAGTATTTTCACACATCACCACAAACACCTTTTAAACTGAACGTACCCATTGAGGAGCGGCTAGCAGGAAGCGAGCTGGAAACGGGCGGTGAGTCAGAGGAGAGGCACTAGGTTACGGGCTTGCTAGCCATGTAGGCGTTATAATGAGCCTGACATAGCAGTGTAACAAAGGGCCATCACCAACATACCAAATCAGGGTACATAAGAGTTCCATAGCTTTTCAAGCATTCATGCTAAGGAGAACTGAAGCTGTTGGTGGCTCGTGGTTAGTGAGATCAGTTGTACATCAGTACATGCCAACCAGTCGTTCCCATCCTGTCCAATTACCTCTCTTTCACCTCAGTCCTGTTTCAATCTCATGTATTGTATTTTCCATGTTTGCTAGAGAACTAAAATGATAGATCCACACACAACACACAGCGCTTTACAAGATGTAAGTAAATACATTTCTGAATTGGACTTCCTACACCTGTACTGATGTACCTTCTAGTAATCCCAGCCCAGAACAGGTGTTAAGGCCTTAGATGGCCTTATATGTGAGTGTACAAGACGATCTTTACCCCATTCTGAAACAGTATCAATGCTCTAAATGGCTGCCAGATGATTATAAATATGATACAAATTCCTCAGCTTGAGTTCCCTCACCAGACTTGAGTTTTCCAGTCCTCCTGTCCAACAGGATAGCACGTTCTGGATTCCTGATCTGATGTCAGCCTCTAAATTTAATAAAATGCTTGGATGATTCAACTTCAGTCATATATTTAAGTAGGGTGATTACAGACTAGTGACTAGCATTGTGAAATCTGGATCTCGATCGGGGAGTTTGAACAAATCATGCATAATACTTTTTACAATTTGTGACCATGTAATAAAAAAGCTGTTCTGCTTTAAGTTGTTTCACACGTCCTTTACCAACAAAACTTTGCTTTTTCATCGTTCTCTTCCTGTTATCTGCTTTGTTGTTTGTTGTCCATGCTTTCTACTGTAAACTCTCCAACTGCTGCTCATTAGAGCTTGATTATCACTTTGGAGACTGGAGACAGAGTGGATGGATGAGGTATTTTATTCTCATATTTTGAGTGGTGTGACTGCTGTCAACACTTTACGGCTCTCTGGCTCCAATGGGACACTCACCGGTCAACATCTAACCAGGACAAGCTGTTTTCCATTGCCTCTGCACAGGCCAGCACATCATTATTTTGTTTGGATGCAGGCTCTGTCACATGTGTGTCACACTCTCTCGATGTTTCATCTCCACTGTAGCCGCCAGTGCACTTTCTTCCTCTGCCGAGAGAGTTCATGCTCCTGTGACACAAAAGGGTCATCAAATGTATAAATTGTGTTCAGACTCGATTTATAGTATGAGTACAGCGCATTTGCTTTGACAAATAGAGGCTGGGTTAGTGTGATATGGAGGTTTTCATAACCACCCAGGTTCTTTGATAACTTTGTGACTGCGGGTCTGAAAGCCATGTGTCACCTGCCATCAGACTGATGAGTTTTAATAGTCAGAACTCGTATCGTAACAAAGTGGGAGCATCACTTTACACTGAACATGAAATCTCAACATCAAAGAGCAGGCCATGCATGGAGTATGAGATCCATGTGGACAAGGCCATTATATTACAAGTGAAAGCATATGCATGATTAGATTTCGTCTCCTCGCTCAGACAATGTGCTATCGTATTGTTTTCATCAAAGAACAATTACAGCATACATTGATTACATTACATCATGCTTTAAAGTTCTGGTAAAGCAAAAAAAAAAAAGAAAGAAGGTGTTTTGAGTTTGTCACACCACAGGAAAATGGGTTATTAACCACCCAGCCAAATCTGAGTATGTAAAATTAGGTTACAAAATTGTGACAAATAAGCAGTTCTCCCCGCTCGGAGCTGCTGGGCTTAGCTGAAGGCCCTGAGCCAAAGAACAAGCCGCTGAGCATCGGCAGACTCTTGTTGTAGCTGTGTTTGCTAGAACAGGGCTTTTTTGAAACTTTTTTTGTGTGTGTGGACCACTATTTGTAATCAAGAATTTTCTTGGACCACCTCCTAATACACATAATTAAATATGTCTACACACAGTCCTACCTGAATTAACCCGCACCTCTTAATAGCATGTAACTAACTCAACTTCTTTCCTTTCCCGGAGTCTTGTGCTCTCTCGCCCCTCTCGTCTTGTGCTCGCTCGCCCCTCTCGTCTCTCCCCCTATCACTTCCTGCAGGTGTTTCTGGCTCTGGAGCTGTGGTTGGAGTCACCTGCTGCCTTCATGTTCCTGCTCAACACCTTCTGCTACAATTCTCCATATCTCTCTCAGTCTCTCTCTCTCTCTCTCTCTCTCTCTCTCTCTCTCTCTCTCTCTCTCTCTCTCTCTCTTTGTCTCTTTCTCTCACCCCCAACCGGTCGAGGCAGATGACCGCCACCCCTGAGTTATGGTTCTACTCGAGGTTTCTGCCTCTCAAAAGGAAGTTTTTCCTTGCCTCTGTCGCCCAGTGCTTGCCCTTGGTATGAATTGTTGAACACTTGTATATAGTCAAAATTTCTAATTGGGATTATGGGAATTTCCTGGTAAAATGAAGGTTAAAAAACTATTATTTTATATTTTACTTTACTTTTCCACGGACCTCCTGCAGTACCCTCACGGACCTGTAGTGGTCCGCGGACCACAGATTGGGAATGCAAGTGCTAGAACATATATTAAAGGAGTAGCCCACACAGTCAATAGCACAGCACACACACCCGTGAATGACTACTGTTAGAACTAAAAACTATCATTAGCAGCTAACGCAGTCAAACACACCGTCTATGGTAGGCTGGGTAGCCGATTCTGGCTAAAAAGGACTGAAAGGTATGTCAGTTATGGCTATTTTGCCTCTGTTTGTATGATTGTGGCATTTAACCTTAACAATGTGTTTATTTATGTAGCCTATTTATTAGACTAAAAGAGATAAGAGAGCGTGTGTCAACGTGAAAAACACTGATGCTATGCTATGTTCGTAGTAACATTGTTTTTGTACGATAGAGGACGGGTTGCATTAAAGGGGAACTATACTGTTTTTTTTAGCTTAATTTACCTTAACTGAACAGCTTTGGAGTCACTGGAATGGTTATAAGACTTTTGTTGGTGGTCTCGCGATGTAACGAATTACTTACTACTGCACACATACACCCATTCAGGAACCGGCTAACAAGGTAGCGATGGAGTTTTTCACTCCATTGTCATGGCTGAGCCGGCAAAATATTTACACAAAATGCAATATACTGCAGATGCCTTTTTATAGTTGCTTTATTCACACAAAATGAGGCAGTTAAATAGAAATGCCTGAGCACAATGCTCACCACGGGCGTCAGTTTGGTTGGAAATGTGCTGGGGACCGAGATGCATTCAGAAGGGCATTTTCCAAAGTGCTGGGTACAATGACGCATTCATGTTTTTGTTCTCTTTTGCACAGGTCATATTTTGAAAGACGCTGTCCTGTAGCTTACTAATGTAAATGAATAAAAATGTACACAAAAATGTGATGATGTCTGACACGTTTTATGAAGAAGCCTTAAGTTTTCAAAAATCATTAGACACATGACCCACTATGTTCTTCTTCCTGTATGGATCAAGGTAGCATGTTGACAGTGTGACATTGTCATCGGGGGTGGCAGTAGCTCAGTCTGTAGGGAGCTGGGTTGGGAACCGGAGGGGCGCCGGTTCAAGTTCCCATTTGGACCAAAGTACGGAGTGTAGACTGGTAGCAGGAGAGATGCCTGGTCACTGCCAAGGTGCTTTTTGAGCAAGGCACCAAACCCCCCTCAGCCGCTCAGGGCGCTGGTCCAGCTGGCAGGAACTCACTCACTGATCATTAGTGCATGTATAGGACCTGAGCATGTAATAAATAAATTAATAATAATATAAATTAATTATTATAACGTGACATCAGACTCAGAGAGTCCCAACGCAACTAGACCACCAAGATTGAAAAAGCAAAATATGTGTTCAAATATATGTGAACGCTATATCACACCATTCATAACAATATGCATCCATCCAATCAGGCATTGTGACCAAAACTTGAAAGCATCACATCGTCATCATCACACCTATTCCCGAATTTAGCAATAGATTCTAGCAATAATTATACAAGATGCGGACTACTCCGTGATCACCTCCACTATAACAATGCTTGCTGTACGAACGCAAAGCGCAAGTTGGTAGCTAAGGCTAACATTGATGGCAAGAGAAGAGTTAAAACAGCTGATCACAAAAAGTGGTGGGTACAAAATGACTCATGGCCAAATCTGATAAGTACGCGTAGCCACTGTCCCCACCGTCCCCACCGTCCCCACCGTCCCCACCGTCCCCACCATCCCCACCATCCCCACAGAAATCGACGCCTATCAACAAGTAGGATATTTATGATATTTATTGATTTTACTTTTGACGAACTTCTAAGTGTCTGAACGCCAGAAATGTCTTTTTGACTTTTTATTTTATTTGATGGAGTCACAAAGATGATTGCCGCATATGCCACCATTATTAAATATCGTATTTAATCAGTGTTAAAGATGGACCAGGTCTGCACTTCATTTGAAGGGCCACACACATGATGAAGTAATAAAGAAGTAATGTATAGCTCATCATGATAACAACACTACAATTACAACAGATTTACATATGAAGAAGACGTGAACATCATTAATATATCACAAATCATAATGAATGAAATACCTTAATTGATACATTAAATAATGTATTGTTTCTGCATTAAGTCATGCATGAGATGCTATTTATCCTTATACATCACTGATAGTTCATGAAGTATTAAATTAATTTATTCATGCATGAAGTCATGATAATTTGGTCCTGATTAAAAGTATAACAACAATCCTTTTTCCTCTTCAGCATAAAACTGAAATTAATTAATTAACAAAAGGTCACAGGATCAATTTTACCAGGCCCACATTTTGACGTCAAAGATCTTTCTCTTAATCAGGATATGAATAATGAATAATCCTCGATTCTGCCTTTCTACCACGACAGCATCTGATCATCTGAGGGCTCGACCGTGAGTGTTACCAGGGGCTAAATGTGCCTTCCTGTGACTCACGTCCTCACAAATTCATGACGTTGAATCAGTCAACACTCAAGCACCGCCGGCCACACAAGACGTCACACAGGGAGTCAAAGATCAAGGGACAGGAACTAATACGTGCTGGCTTGTATCGGAGGCAGGCAAACCGTGGCTCGACAGCGTCAGCCAAAGATCAGCCCTTCTGACGTCTATTATGGGCATGAATCACAGCACAGTGGCATATCATATAGATAGTCTGCCCTCTTGAGAGTCTGAAATCCTCTTGAACTCTGGAAACAGCGGAGAACAGATTAATCATCTGAATATGTTTGTGTGAGTCCTTATTAGGATTTTAAGGTTGATTTAAAGCTGCAATAAGCAAGGGATGAGAGAGTAAAAAGATACCTTTGTATCATTGTGTTCACTATCTACTGAGATACATTTTCACCCTGAGTTCAGTCCCTCAGACAGCATTTCCTTCCAGGCTATTACCACAAGCTTGACTAATCAAATGCTTGAGGCCAGTGTTACAGACGCTAAGCTAACCCAAAGGAACACAGCTACTAAAAGCTAACTTTAATCCTTCTGTCTCATTTTCCCTATGTGTTGCATTCAACGTAAGGATGAGACTAACTTGCCTGGATGAGTGGATGTCTTTCCTACTTCTAGAGGGGGTAGTGCTGTGTTGAACTGACTCACCCACAATCTGCATGGTTTTGCTTCTGAAGACGGCTTCTATGGGTCTATCGGCGTCTTCGCCGGGCCAGCTCTGCTCTTCCTTGTGGTCGTATTTCAGGTTTAAAAGGTGTATTTACAAAAGTTTGTTTTGTGGTAAAGCATGAAGTCTTTCAGCGTCTTTGTCTTCAGTAATGTTCTCTGTGTGGAAGGCATCTGGTTTAACGTTTCCTGAAGTATAAAAATGTTAAAATGAATCTCTTTCCAACACCTGCAATGTAGGTTAATTAGCGTCACACAAACACGCCCCCTTATCACTTCAGGTGTCAGCACTCCCTATCAAATATCTACTCAAAAGACCTCTCGTAACCCCAGTCTTTCCCAAGGTTGGGGTCGTGACCCCAAATTGATTGCAGACCCGTTTTTATTGGGTTGTCATTAGCAGAATGAAATGCATAACAATGCTTTGAGATGGGACTTACTTTTCGTAATTCAAATAGAAGAAGAGTGATGTTGTTTTCAGCTAAGACGCTTATGTGCATCCCCTCTTCTCTCTCACCTTTTGCTTCACGTCGGTGAAGTAAAGGGTGTTACCCCTAAAAGAACATCAGCCCTGTATGGCAGCAGGCTGACCTATTTTGGGCTTTCATTGAAGCCCGAAATAGGAAAAGTAAAAAAGAGTCAGAAACTTCATCCCACATCTGAGTCCTTTTTCATGAATGCTCAAGTCTGATTTGTTTAAAGTTGAGTTTCGGACCTCATAATGAATGTAAGTGCAATATTATATGTAAGACATGCAACACATGCATGCTGGGTAACTAGGACTACAGTTGAAAATTAGCCGACTGGCTAACACTGGCGCATTTACAGAAATGTTGATTAATGTGCATTGTCCTAATCAAATAAATAAATCTACAAATCTATTACCTATCCTCATTCACTGCTAAATGCTCCACTTTGTTCACCAGCTAGTTGCTATTTTTATCTGTTGTTCTTGGCAGGTAGCATGCAGTGGGAATGTAGCTGTAGCAACCTGCTCTGACAGGAAACAAGGTTGCTGAGAGATGAAAAATTGAACCAAAACAAAATTGTAGGCTGCAAAAAAAAAAGAAAAAGAAATAGCTGAACAATGCTTAAATGCTCCGTACGGCTGAGGGGAACTACAGTGTCAGGCGGTTAGTCTGTTAATCACTAGGCGACCCCTTTAACATTTCATATAGTCAAGACATCACCAATAGATTAAAAAGGTAACAAAAAAGATGAATTACTGGACAGTAAACTATAAATTGAAAAAGCAAATTAACAATGAATTCAGAATGTTGAAAAGGTCTTTGACCCGTGTTACTTCTCTCTGTTTTTTGGGACAGTCTGTTGAGTGCAATAATACAGATAATGTTAAAACTCAGGCTGATGAGAAGGATGTAGGTTTGCACTAAAATCTGGTAGACAATTATAATAATAATAATAATAATAATAATAATAATACATTTAATTTGTAATGCACTTTATATTTGCGCAAAGTGTGCAAGGTGTTACATGATAAAACAGGTAAGTGCTAAAATAAAAACACATGGAGAGCTTGAAAAATTTAAAAATTTAAAAATTTAAAAATTTAAAAATTTAAAAATTTAAAAATTTAAAAATTTAAAAATTTAAAAATTTAAAAATTTAAAAATTTAAAAATTTAAAAAAAATAAAATCATAAGTAATCATAATCATATCATCTAGAGTATTGGGACTGCATTTGTCTTGAGAATCCCATTAGGAATTAGGAATACATTTGCGGTGATGCAAATTGCCATTGCATTCCACATACTGTCCATCTGTAGTCTGCAGTGCAACATTTCGCTCGGAATCCATGGAAAAACATCGATGGTAATTAGGGGTTACATCAACATAGGGTGGATGTCGTTTTTCCTTCACATGGGAACCCAATTTATGGTTGAATCCTGAGGTCGAAATCATAGAGAAAGTGAAGGCAAAGCTGTCAGCCTGGTTCAGACGGGATGACATGGATGGAACGAGGAACACACAGGGTGCAGGCTGCTGCCTGCGTACTTGATCATACCCGGAGGGCCGAGCAGTTCGAGGTCCATATTGAACCCTGTGTGTGTGGGAAAAGCTACTGTAGGCAAGTCACTTTAAGGCACGCTGTTACCATAAAATGTGGGTTTTCTTCTTGTTTGGACCTGCATGCCTCGTAACACAAGTATAATATACAGAGGATGTAGCACATCGTTGATGCATATAGCACAATGCAAAACAGGAAAGAGAGCTATATACAGCTTCATATGATATAATCTTGGGGATCTTGGGAATGGGGTTGAATGATAGGGTGCACTTCAAGTATAGAGAAGGTGACACCAAAACCTCTCACGATAAAACGCCGCTCGGTTTACACTCATCCAAGCATCACGAGCAAGAAGACGACACACGGATGTATCGTTACTACATATTTGGAGGAAAATAATATGCTGAACTCCGTGGGCGATGTAAGCTGTGTGTAGGTCAGTGTCCACACCAGAGACACTGTGATTATGACTGACCTGAGTCAATATTTTATATGGCCAAAATGGTAATTTAGGGATGAAAAGAGGGATAAAAAAAAAAAAACCATGTGTAGTTAAATCAGTGCCATGCCCTTTAAAGCCATATCGCCCTGTACTGCACAGCATGGTGCTATTCAAGGTCTCATAAACACAATAATTAAACAGGGATGAGCAGTCCACAGAGTCCCCAGGCAAGAACAGTGTGCTAGAAATGGCTGATGTTCATCACTACTTCCAGTTAAATAAGAAAAACATTTGAAATACCGTTTTCATATCTTTCTTCAGTTGATCTCAGGGCGAAACGCATCCTGTGGGATGTGAAAGTGGAAGGCGATGCCGTGTCTCGCAGGCTGTCTGGTGAGTAATAGGTATGAATGATACAGCGTGAGTCAGGATACCTGCTGCAGCTGTATTGGCCTCCTCTTATTCTGTGTTACCACCAGGCTTCGAAAAATGGTTTAATTAAAAAAAGAAAAGAAAAAAAACGCCGTCGGGAAGGAGTCATGGGAGACTGATGTTGACGGGTTGCCAAATTATGAAGGCAATGATTCTAATCTGATAATAATGAATCATGTTGCAATTTGGTCTGTTTGTGGCCAAAGCGAGGCTGTTTTTAAGTCTGGGATTTGGCATTTCTAGTTGCAAATTTTCCTCTGTTGCTGTCTTTAATTTGTGACCTCACAGGTTAATCATCTTGCCAAGACTTTATTTTGTTGAATTGCAGGTTTTTCTGTGTAAGTTTGTCTTCAGCTGGTGCTGTACGCTCCTCTGCTGCTCCAGCTGGACGATCAGCATACGGATCCAAGTCTCAGCTAAAAATTCTCCAAAAGAACCTACAGCGCTGAATTATTTCCTGGATCTTACCTGCACTCTGAATCAGTCGGCTGCTTGGCGTGCAGATAGTTGGAATGCGCTGAGAATCAATTAAGGGAAACTTCTCTGCAAGGGAGGCACACACAAATCTATGGGAGGAAAAAAGAAATATTACAAAACTAAATCATAAAGCATCTTAAAAAAATATGTTCCCATTATTCTCTCAGTTAGTTGTAAAGAGTTCTGACAATATTTTAACGTCGCATTTTCCTTTCCCTGCTTGAATGAATAATGCATTTTTGGATAGCGGGCTCTGCGAAGACGCTCTAGATTGCTGGGAAAGTACTGATGTCACCACAAAATCAAACTATTAATCACACTGCACATTCACATTCATTTAAAGTGCATGTTTTTTCTTCGTGTGTGTGTTTGAGAGAGAGAGAGAGATTTTCAAAAGTGTATGCTGGTTTTAATGTTAGCTGGTATCACAAAAAGGACAGAGGAGAGAGAGGGAGGGAGAGAGGAGGAGAGAGTGGACAGACAACACTGGGTTATACTGTTAATGCAGACGCTCAGCTGTATTGAGCTGTGTGCCAAACATGGTATGTGGAAGATGAGAAACAGCCTTCAGTGCAAGTAACCCGAGTAAAAAGGCAGATAAACCCCCGAACACAAAGAAAAACATGAAGAAATGAAACGTCAGACAGATGGGACTGGTGGCAGAAATCAATGGGCTTCATTCATGACACATAGTGCGACTATATGTCCACAGGCATTTTGACACACAAGTGATTTTCCCGCTCATTTTTCAACACATGAATGCTGCACAAATGCCCTGTCTGGTAATGCAAATGTACAAACGTAATAGAAGTGACAACTAATGTGTATCCACCCTTAATTTGGATTTCTTTCAAAATGCAGTGGGTGCTTCTTAGGCCCATGCTACACGTTTCCAGGAGTTTCATGACCATGAAATCAGACCAGTAGTTTTTTTTTTCTGTTATCCTGCTAACAGACAAATCAACAAACAGAGAAAAAGAACTAAAGACATAACCTCACATCAGCTCCTTGTCAGAGGTTATAATGTAATTCCAAACAAGTCAGTCAAGACATTTTTTAACACAACCACCTCGTTCCAAATGCTAGAAACCTGAGAATTTGGAATCTGAATGGTATGACAAAAATAAACAGAGAACATTATTATGAAAATGAGCTTGATTTGAGTTTGTGGTGGGTGTGCGTGTGTGTGCGTGTGTGTGTGTGTGTGTGTGTGAGAGCCCATTCAGATCAGGATTCTCTTTCAGCAGGGATTTGTTGCTAATGCGATGATGAGGCTTGGCTCTTGTGCTTCTGCTTCGGAGGAAACAGGAAACAGCAGTGAGTGCCCATCAGGCATTGCAAGGTATCATAGACACATTCCGTGTATAAGTGCACGTACAGCCAACTTAACATGGAAATCAAGTCAATTTCTCTAAGGGACAACTGATTAATGGCTCGAATTTATTTAGAATTTCACTGATAAATCTGATAATAAGCTCATGTCCACTTTGTGTGTCAACAGTGATAGGGATATTACTCAAAAATGTAATAGATTACACATTACTAGTTTCTCTAAAAAAAAGTAATGCCTTGCTGTACTTCATCACTCACTGCTGAAATTAATTAGTTACTAGTTACATAACTTTTGAATTATGCCATAACATCACCTAAGATGCACCATACCTTACTTGCCAAATAATAATATACAGTGAAACCTCATGTACAATATTACCAGATCAACACAGACCCTTATTATAATAAGGACATACACAAGATATCTCTATTATGCTTGTCACACTGCTCTTTAATACTTTCAACAAAGCAGCCATCTTCTCCTCATTATCTGTATTTTGCACTTTATATTTCGGAAAGACGGCGATTCCACTGTCGTAACAGGCAACAGTTCCTCTACTATGTATGCTGCCACGAGCTTATTTATCTCTGCTTTGTTAACCTGCTATAAAAATCAAGTCTTGGCTGCTTGGCAGGTGTCGGCAACGTGCTCTTTTCAGCCGCGTCTCCGGGTCCGGGGTCCGTAGCAACTAGCTTAGATTGGATGTTGTGTTTGTGGAGGTGGAGTTGTGGTTGTTGGGCACAATTTACACTTTACAATCAACTTTTGGTCCTTTCGCGTGACTAATTTGAAGTAATGGGCATACCTCCACCCCTAAAAAAAGATGTATTAAGTGGTGGCTCTGACATTTTTGTGTCGCCTACAAGTGTTATAGTGGCGCAAACACACACAATAACGGACATTAGATTGGTTATTCTCTCCTCACGTTATGCAGATAGTTGAAGAACCAGTAACGCAAGTAATGATTACTGAACGGCAATGTGTTATATAAAAATAATAATATAATCTGATTACAGTAATTTATAACTTATACTCTTTAATGATCCCCTATGGGGAAATTTCAATTTACACTCTGTTACTACACTACACACTTAGACACACATGCTCAGGTTATATACATGCCCTAATGGAGAGATGTCAGAGTGAGTGGGCTGTGATTGCTGAATAGGCGCCTTGAGCAGTTAAGGAGGGTTTTGTGCCTTGCTCAAGAGCGCCTTGGCAGTGCCCACTCTGTACTTTGGTCCGTACGGGGACTTTAACCAGCGACCCTCCGGTTCCCAACCCAACTCCCTACGGACTTAGCTACTGCCACCCCACCCCAAGCGTACTGTAATCAGATTACGTGTTAACCCCAACACTGGTCATGAATGAAACACATTGATTAGCTGTAATGATGTAAATAGTTTCCAGGGTCAATATACACATCACATAAGAAAAACAAATGCAAAAGATGTCATGCAGAAAGAGCATCTGGTTGGAACTAATTTGCAGAGCACCATCATTGTTTAGGCTTTTACATTCACATTCACAATCCCAAATTCGCATCTGCTTCCATTCTCATTCTTTCAGCACCTAGAGCGATGAACTGGCGAGCGTTGCTTTGCCTGGTTCAGCTGAATAATCATCTTGCATGTAGGATCCCAACAAGATGTCCTCATTCAAGAGGTATTGATGCCAGCCAATCCAGCTGGCAAGCATCTCCGGAGACACTGAATCTTCGATGACATCTTTGTTAAGGAGACACCCCGAAATTCTTGGTCCTGCAGGCAAAAAATATGTAAACCTCAGCCCGGAGGGTGGTGTGTGATTAGCATCAGATGCTAACTACCAAGCATGCTAGCAATCATCTTAAAATGCTTGATTTTGCTTGCAAAATTTAGTATGGTAGTGACATAACTTCATATGGTACAGTATCTTAGCATTAAGTCTCAAAGTACAGCTGAAGTAGCTGAATTTGGTCATTAGCTTTATAGTACTTTTACTATTGTTGAACAGTAGCATTTTTGACCTATTGGTGTAAAAATATATGATCAGAATATTGCTAACGTTGCTATTCTGAGGCTGAAAACTGATAGCCCATAAACTGGAAACATTAATTCTATGGTTACACCGGCACTATATCTAATTTCCTGAAGTCTGATTGCATATAGAAGTCTAGGAAAAATTACCTCAGGAGACATTTTCCTAATGGATTTATGGCCTCAATCACTAGTTTTAAGTCTTCTTTAATGATATCAATTTGGTAAATTATGGTCCTATTTATCTAAAAATAAAATAATAATCATAATAATTGATCCCTGGCTTCAAAATGGCAGCCAAAAACCAATGGGTGACATCCAATTTTTTTTTTTTTTTTTACAATCCATGGTGGTAACACAAAAATGCAAGAACAAAAACAAAAGTCGGAGGCTGGGACCGTGTTTCTGTTGTCACCGACTGTGATGTAAAGCAGCTGTTCGTTCCTCAGCTTTGCTTTGAGCTTAGTGCAAACATTAGCACAGTATGTGTGTTTGCTCACACATGCTTGAAAAGTCAGGTAATCAACAAAATCATAAAGGGTCTAACTTAACGTCAGACCAACACACCAATATTTCCATCCCTAAGCCCCACCACTACGTGGCGGAGCTTATACAGCTTAAAAATATCTGGATGTCACATTTTCCAAGTCAATTCTTTTCCAATTTGTATAATTCCTATTAAAAATCTAATCTAATTAAGTCATCTAACTGAAGATCTTGCAGATAATAATCATGGGGGCTTGGGTTTAGAGTTAGAATAACAGAGTCCGATGAAGGACTGATCAGTAGAAGGTGTGTGTGAGTGTGTGTGTGTGTGTGTGTGTGTGTGTGTGTTTCCCCAAATATTTGCCTTGGGTGTAGGGCCGGTCAGTGGCTGGGTGTTGGGGGGGAGAGAAGGTGTCTGTGGCGAATCGGTGCCTTTGAAAGGAGATCAGAGCAAGTTCTGCCCTAATTACCACCCTGTTTCCACCTCCACATCTGGACCGCGCCGGCGTCTGCTGAGTGACGGGGAACATAGAAGAATATCAAGGGAGCGGGTCAACACGGACAAATTCATTCAGTCAGGGATGAAAACACATGTTGACCAGGAGGTTTAGTGGCTTGGTAATAGTGCAGTTATCTTTCAAGATTTTTAAAGGTGCTGGTACGACATTTTCTTGGTTGGCTTGGACTGGTTCATCCGGTTAATTCTTTAGCCTTTGTCGATTTAATGGTTGAGTACTTTATTTGACGTTTCAGTCCACAGACACACACCCAACACATATTTTAGCTAAAATTGACTTGAGACCTGACTACGGCCGGGTACGAATTATACTTGCTAAGACCAGCAGAAGCCGTGTTTCAATCCCTGACGGCTAATAATGGGCGCCAGTGTTCGTTTCTCTCTCTATTTGGTTCTGTTGGGGTTGACCAGATTTTGGCTCAGGTCTAACTGTCCTTGTGACTCTTTTCAACCATGTTAACAGCAGCTATTGTAGGAACAGCAATGTCAGTGATGGTCCACCACTTTTGGCCAGACTAAACTATTGGATGGATTCCCATTGAATCTGGCACAGACATCCATTTCCTCATCAGGATGATTCATAGTAACTTTCCTTCACTTTTCAGCTAGAGCCATCAAGAGGTCGACATTTTGGAGATTTACATAATGGATTGACACATGTTCTCCGTGGTGGACATTTGCGGTCTTGACGGAAATGTGCTATTGGATGGATTGCTATGAAATATGGCACAGATATCCATGGTGTCCAGATAACTTGGGTGACCCCTTTACTTCTCCTGTAGTGCCATCATCAGACACAACGCTTCTGTTATTATATTATGATATTTTGTGTTTATACATTATAGTCTCTCAGCATCAAAATGTCGGTCTTTTCATTGTAAGCATGCTGGCGTTGATCTCAAAGCTCCGCTAGGCCTAAGCCTCAGGGAGTACAGTTCTAGACCTTTAGTCCTGTTTTTAAAAATGTATGCACATCGGGTTAGGGTAGCTTTTCTTAAGGTGCATTGCTGTAAAGAGCTCTATCAACAACTTGCTTTTTGTATCAGTACTGATAGAGTAGGACTGAAGGAATGATCACCACACAGTCAATTGCGTTGAGTTTAGAAATCCTGAAAAATCTGAGTCAGTTTGATAAAATACCTTTATTAAGACATAAGGGACCCACCCATGTGGACTTATTGACAATCAGTCTCTCAATGCAGATATCTTGGGAATGCTCGCCACAAGCAGAGACGGGAAGTAACGAAGTACAAATACTTTGTGACTGTACCCAAGTAGATTTTTCCAATATTTTTTACTTTTTGTGCAGACTTTTTACTTTTACTGCTTACATTTTAACACGAATATCAGTACTTTCTACTCCTTACATTTTACAAAATTGGCTCGTTACTTTAGTTTCAAATAATTTCAGTGGAGTTACCGTTATTATTTTTCACGTCAATCTAATTGGATGGGAACATACGTTGCACTTAACGCACCATTACAAGACGACTCGACAGATTCATTGCAGCTTGATGGCGGTAACGTGGATGGCGACATAATTGAAAATGAAGAAAGAGATTTGGCAGACAAGCAGCAAGACATTTAAATTATCCTCGGCCTCATCTGAGAGAGATGTTTGAGATAGGAAGCATCAAGAATGACTCCTGGTCAATGTGCCCTAAAAGTATGGGGAACTTCTTAATTAATGTCTGTTTAGTAATTTTAAGTAATTTTATCCTTTATTTTCTTTCCAGAAACCATATTTGAGCACACACACATACATGTAGATTCCTTTAAAAAGAGAAACTGGACTAATTAATATATACATACTATAAACAGAAACAATATAGAGGCATGAGTGCAATGAAGAGGTCAATAAAATTATTTAAATGTGGAGCATAGTGGATAGGATACTGGGATAGTATTATGTTATTATATTACAATATGAACAGTATGAACATTAGGAAATGAGAATGATGAATAAATAACAAATAATAAGTGAGATATGAGAATGGGAATGATGAGTAAATAATAAATAATAAGTGAGATAGAAGCTGGAACAGGTTGTGTCCGGGGTGAGATGGGTCTGCAGTGATGGTTCCTGCCCGTTTCCTGACTCTGGAGGAGGATAAGTCATGGACGGAGGGCAGGTTGGCACCAATGATCTTTTCTGCTGTCCTAACTGTCCGTTGTAGTCTGCTCCGGTCCTTTTTGGTGGCAGATCCAAACCAGACAGTGATGGACGTGCAGAGGACAGACTGGACGATGGCTGTGGAGAAGTGGACCAGCAGCTCCTTAGGCAGGTTGAGCTTCCTGAGCTGGCGCAGGAAGTCAGCCAAAGAAAATGCTATCAACACAAAACCTGAGATTATTGTTCGTCATGCCTCTCTGAGTCTCAATACCAATTCCTCAGCTGTAGTACTTGCTATCAGCATGAAACTTGTGATCCTTGTTTGGCATGCTGCTCTGAGGCGCTGTACCATCGGCCATTAGAGGGCACTGGAGTCAATGTAGATGAGTTGTGGCCCTTTAACTCAATCAAGGTAAATGGGATATTTGCAATGGCAATGTACTACAGAGCTTCCAGCTCACACCTTGCAATAGTTCCTGATGTTTGCCTCCCCACCGTTACGCTCTGGGATCCGCTTTGGGATCCTCGCCGGGGAGGCTTGGACCCCGTCATAACTGCTTGCAGTTCTAGTTTTCTTTAGAACCAATACACATTCATCTAATTTGAGTCATTTCCCAACAAACTCCTGAAGGAGTAACTAAACAAGAAACAAGAGAGAAATGAGAAACTGCTCAATGAAGAATTGTGTTGCCATGCAGCCATCTACACATTGCATTGTAGGGTTAACTGCCTTTTATTCCAGAGTGAAATCTACAGTAGGCTCTTCTTTGGGGTATCATTTCCTGCACAGCTGCCATGCAGTTATCACAAAAACTAAAATTGATGTGAATTAATTCCCCAAAATTATAGTGCAGTGAAAGTGGAGTCCCCTACTGCTAACTCATTTACTCATTTGTGAACCGCAGACAAGTGAATGCGTACAGGCGTTGATTGAAGTATGACTTGTTAAGGAGCCTCAGTGGGGAGCGAAGGGAAATGTCTGCCGGCCGCGCCCACATTTCCTGCAAAAGCCTGCCTCTATGATGGACCCAAACCCAAAACAGCTATTGGCTTCCTCTTATCAGCACTGCCACAGGGAGATTAAAATAGTTTGTTCCCAAAATGTCTATTACTATGCCTTAAATCACCCGTCTTACCCATGATTAGGGGGAACATACACTTGTCTTAATTACAAGCAGCCACAATATTCATCATTTAAGCTATGATTCATTATTATTTATGCAACCAATGTGCCAAAAACATTTACTTAAGCTAAATCCTTACCAGACACGGTACCACAGCCATTCATATTGTGTTGTGTGTAAAACCCTGCAGCAGAACAATCAAGTCTTTCTCACCAAAGAAAATAAACTTTAGCCTCTGGGTTTGTTTTACAGTATCTCAATTTGAACTGGACTGTCACAATGAAAGGATCTGTCCTGAGTCAGTGATGTGAAAACCGTGCATGCTGCAGGCAGCCATTGTTTCCTCCATTGTTCTCCCTGGTGACTTAAATAAAGAGAGTCTCCAAAGCCACGCAGCTCTAAATATGTATCTCTGCTGTGCTAATTAGAGACTGTCCGTCAGGCGGGCACTGAGCCCAGAACGAGCAATGGCTAAATATACCAAAACAAAAACAAAGCTTCCAAATGGAAAATTATAAACATTTAGACAGAAAGTCATGGAAAATAAATGCAAATATAACGGTGGAAAAGGGGACGTTTTTGTGTGCGACTGTTTCATTGAAACAACAGTTTAATGAGTCGGAGGTTCGGTCGCAAGCTGTGAGAAAGTGAACGTGTGGGAGGTTGGGGGGGCGGGGGGGTTGTGGTTTTAAAAGGCCGTACAGGTCACACTGTCAATGAAGGACAATCAGATAGGAGAAGACGGCCATTCCTCTTGTTTTCCAACGGCTCATTTACGATAACTGGTTTCAGGTTTTAGCAACGCTGCAACAATGTGACATTGTTCCAGTTCCCATGGTAACCGTTCATGTCACTGGATCGAAGTAATTGAAGTATTTCAGTGGAAACAAGTGCAAGAAATAATTCATGTACTGTATATAGTAATAATTTGTATTTTAAAGCAGTATTGATACTTTTTTTGATACTTGGATAGCAGATCAAGCTGTAAATGGCTTCCTATACTACAGTTTTTCTATTTACACATCCATCAGACACAGAGACATTTGGAGTTGTGTTTCTATCCACTGGCTACACCGGAGTCCCCAACATATTGGCCGTTACCCCCGGAGACTAAATTGCCGTCACACCGATATATGTTACAGAGTGTAAAAATTGAATTCATAAATGAGTGCTCTTCTTAAATTAAATGAACGTATGATCCACGATTGTTGCAGTGCATTCATATTTCTCTATGTGACACATTCCCTGACAAAATGGAAATCATTATTAGGCTAATATATATTATAAGCAGACCCAAATGATGTGTTTTCAGAGTTTTGTGGAGGTTTTTTGTCTGATGGGGTGGAGATGTGTTAACATTCTGTGTTTTATCTTAATTCTGCAGAAAATTCTGCAGAATATTTTGAGTCCACAGATTCCGGCTGGCCCTGATTATGAGATATCCCCAGGCAATTATGTGGAATTTACTTAAAAGTGTATGTGTGTGTGTTTGTGTGTGTGTGTGTGTAAAAATTCCATGCCAGATTCAATTTCATTTGACAAGCCTCTTAGGAAATTTAGTGCTGCATGACAAAGACGTTCTCAGGATGTCCAGGATCTAAAATTCTGTTCAACTGACGCATTATTTAAAGGTGCCCTGTCACACAAAACCGTTTTTACTTGCATTTTGAAATAATATGTTAGGTCAATATGTGTGCGTGTTATGTGGTGAACGTGAAGATGAACTGCTACCTCCTCTGTCAGCTCCAGCCACTGCAAAGAAATAAGAGGAGAAATCAGACCAATCACAACAGCTGGTCAGTCTGACATCATGCTTCCTGAGCTCACTACTATTCATAAGCTGGGTAAAGGATGCTGATAGCCAGGCTCTCATTGGCTAGCTGCTAGCCAATCAGAGTCAAGCAGCTTAGATCATTGAATATTAATGAGAACTGGACCCAAATGGAGCTGAGAGCTGAGTCGTCCTGCAGGCTTTCTATACCACGCTAGAATGGCTTGAAACAAGGTAACCATGGTAACCAAGTTACAGAGTCCATGGTAGGACTTCAGACATTCCCCCAAAGTCATGAAATACATGTGGCAGGGCACGTTTAAGTGCAACTGCAAACCTTGGGGATGCAATTTTTGTCTAAAATAGCATTGCAAACCGTTTGGAGGTCTTAGCCCATTCAACAGATATATGTGGATTTCTGCTACACCCACAACTCTGCAATAATCCCAGCATCTCAGACAGTAAAGGCATGCACTCCTAGAGATTGTTGTTCACATTATTGTCTGTGAGTAGTACCGGAAGGGTCATAATCTAATTTACTCCTCTAGTGTGATCTCAGCAGGGTGCAGGGTCAGTAGATTACCAGTCATTCACTCCTACTTCGCTCCCAGCTCAGATAGAGCTCAGTGCTCTGACTCAGGCTCCAGGAAGGTGAATGTTTTACTGTTCACACATTTCACCCTCACTGAACTCCTATGACTCCTCTCTTCCCTCCCTGCAAAATAGCGTTCCTTGAGATCCTTCAGCACCGCCGCTCAACGGCACATCTGACACATCTGGGAACCAAGAGTGGATTAAGTGCTCTGTGTCTACAAGTGGGTTGTTGTCTTTTTTTCTTCTGAAACATGAGCGCGTGGAGGGCTGAAAATGGAAGCCATGCCACAAGCCCGGACTAGCATGTTTCACTATTCAAATATGTGACCAGCAACAATTTCAAAGCATAACAGCACATTTCTGAGTTTGATTTGAAGAATAACCAGCTCGTGGTGAAGATAGATAGATAGATAGATAGATAGATAGATAGATAGATAGATAGATAGATAGATAGATAGATAGATAGATAGATAGATAGATAGATAGATAGATAGATAGATAGATAGATAGATAGATAGATAGATAGATAGATAGATAGATAGATAGATAGATAGATAGATACTTTATTCATCCCAATGGAAATTTTAGGCATCCAGTAGCAAGACAACCATAACACAACACACACACATATATCACACATATATCACATATTTACACACATATCACACATACTTAAGAATAACAAAAAAAAATTAAAAATTAAATTAAAAATCACACAGAAACGCAATGACCATGATAAGGTGAGATACTATTGTAGACTGTGTGTTATGATGATTAGTGAAAAAGTGAACAAGTGAACAAGTGAAAAGTGAACAGTGCAGTGGATCATGATAAAATATTGACTATGACTATATAATATAAACATAATAAAAAAGTGTTAAGGGTTTGGTGAAGCTGTCATTGCAAGCTAATAATATTATAACAAACTGTAGCTATAATACATCCTCTGTAGTGATAAGTACTGTGCAATGTTAAAACATCTACCACTGCACATGAAAAAGTCTGTTATGATTTCAATCTGAATGTTAATCTTTCCCTCTATGCCTTTTTAAGCTTTTAATATGAGTATTTTACCCTTGACCTCCAAGTGTTTGGAGGTGAACCACAGTGGATCCAGCTGATAGAGCACATCCACACTCTTTTACCTTTATTTTGAATTTAACAAATGACACCGAATGTAACTGTATATACACATAAAATATAATATACTTATAAAACTTTGAGGACATAACTCCCAACTGAAACTCCAGACCTAAGCATGAACTATCTTTATTTGTTTTAACCTAGATGGTAACATAGTACGGGGTGTGGGACACCCCCACTCAGTTCAGTTCATCAATCACCCCCACCCAAGCCAGAGGCAAGGACAACACACATGTGCCAGTATCTGATTTAAAGCTGTGTGGAATTGGCAGTGTTGTGTGCTAAGCTAAACACTAAAGGGGGAAAGGGGGGTACTACCGCCATTCATCTGCATGTACAGCAGTACAGAAAGTACCGACAACTGGCAGACGTTCCCTTAAGTTCCTAGCTAACGCTAGCACTAGCTACCTAGCTTGATTCAAGATTCAAGATTCAGGATTTCTTTATATTCATACCACAGTACACTGTAGTATGAAATTACGTGAAGTTCACAGCTTAACCCTCATGTCGTCCTCGGGTCAAATGGACTCGTTTTCCTATATCAAAGTCCTATTTAACGACCCAAAATAACATGATTGATTCCACACAACGCTCTTTGGCAAGTACAAAGCTCTACTTTCATTGTGTTTCATGTTTTCGCGGGTTCTGTTTTCGCAGGTTCGATTTTCGTGGGTTCTGTTTTTGTGGGTTCTGTTTTCGTGGGTTCGGTTTTTGTAGTTCTGTTTTCGCAGGTTCTATTTCTGTGGGTTCTATTTTCGTTGGTTCTGTTTTTGTGGGTTCTGTTTTCGTGGGTTCGGTTTTTGTAGTTCTGTTTTCGCAGGTTCTATTTCTGTGGGTTCTATTTTTGCTGGTTCTGTTTTTGCAGATTCTTTTTTCGTGGGTTCTATTTTCGTGGGTTCTATTTTTGTGGTTCTGGGGGACGCGTACCTACCACATTTCATCATGAGTCATTTTGTACCCACCACTTTTCTTGAAAAGCTCAAGACTTAGACAGACTTTATAGTCATTCAACTACACATTCACAATATACAGTTGAGCGAGATTACATTGACACATAAGACAAGTAAAAAGAGAAACAGTATGAATATAAAGTACGTGCAAAAATTATTATAAGACAAGTGCAAATGTCAGTAGCAGCAGGATGTATTGCAGTGAAAACAGTAACAGGAACAATATAAATGTAAGGGTACTTAGTTGCAAATACAGATTCACAGTGTCCCCGTCAGCTCAATTTAGTTCAAATTAATATAGTTCATAACACATATAATTCTTGTGCGACAGATGCCGACAAATCCGCAAAATGTCTCTATTCTCTGAGTCTGACGTCACGTCATGTCACATTTTCAACATGCTACATGGATACCTGAAGCCGAACACAGGAGGAGGAGGAGATTATTTGAACATGTAAAACATTAAAATAAAAAATATATACATACATTAATGCATACATATACTGTATATATAATTAAAATGACAGATAAATAAGGATATGTACTTCTCAGCACCATCTCCCAAGTGGTTCTTAGTGGCTCATATGTCGAATGCTTTCTGAAGACTTTCTTCGGACATCATCACATTTTTCTAGACATTTTTATTCATTTCCATCAGTAAGCTACAGCGTCTTTCAAAACATGACCTGCGTGAAAGACAAAAATGAAATGAATGCGTCATTGCACCCAGCACTTCTGAATGCGTCTCCGTCCCCGTGGCCATTTCGGGTCTACAACACATCAACTGCGAGCTTTCCAGACTTGGTGTTCCCCTCACAGTCAGACTTGGACAGATGGTCCACATTTGGGTCGGATCAACTTTCACAGACAATAACTTGTTGCCTTCACCAAGCTGGAGAATGGAATCGCTGGCCTTGTTTAGTAGGGAACAGAACATCATCTCAGACCTCGAAACAGACTCTCAGTGAAAGCGTGCGAGCCCGACATGCAACACCCCTCCAATTAGGGCTGGAAGTGATTTCCTTGCCACACAAATTAGCACCATTAACGCCAGATGACACTAACCTGCCCTCTGTGTCGGACAGGATGTGATTGGTACACAAACAGCAAACGTCAAGCCCGGCAGCCGGGCCAAATGACCTCCGTTGGACCGAGAGTGTTTTTGTTTCCCCTCCCTCAACTTCACCACCCGGCCTTAGCAACCATCTTTCAGCCCCAGCGGTCAGAATCAAAACCACCCCTTTTGCTTGTTGTAAAGACACCGATGCTTCTAATGAAGGAAGAGAAATTCATAATATCCATTATGTAAGGGAAAATGTCAGGCGCATTTCCATGTGTTTTGTGTTTCAGAGCTGAGTGCTCTGCTGGGCTTAAAGAGGCAGTGGACCACAGCTTGGAAACCCAAACACCAGACTATATGCTGGGCAGGAACCGCATCGGTGAACTAATGTACACGGCATACATTATGTGTGTGTGTGTGTGCGTGCGTGTGTGTGTGTGTGTGCTTGCAGGTAAATGTTTGATGGGGTAATGAAGCTTTGGGTAAATGGAGTAAAAACAGCCGGTGTTCTCCATCCGTCCCTTGTGATTCTAGAAGACACACACTGGAGTTTGTGTTTTTAAAGGCAATTACACACATCATATAAGAGCAGTAGTTTATAGACAGTACATTGAATGCATGCCTGAATATTAAACATAACCCTAACCCTATATATATATATATATATATATATATAAGTTTCGGTTTTGCACAGCAGCAGGATTCATGATATCACAAGATAACGCGACGATTGCAGCATCATAAGATGACGCGAAAATCCAAAAGTAATGCGTTTGTGTCCGAACCACCGCGTCCAATCAGGATCCTGGGAGGAGCTACTGGCAGCTTTGGGGCGTGGTCTAGGTGTGCGCGACAACAATGTAGATAGAATGAGGGGGGGGGGCGACATTGAACTGTTGAAAATTTGGCCCTTGATCAAGCATTCGTGTTTTTTTTTTACTTTATTAGTCTAATTGGCTGGGGAGAAAGCTATGCCATAATCACAGACTATTAAGCCCTTAAAAAAAGGACTAAAAACATCTCTTTTTAGCAGAACCTATGAGTTTTAACCTCGCACAATAACGTCGTTGCACTATTTATATGTATTTTAAACTGATGTTTTTATCTTGCTTTTATGATCTTACCTGTAGCACTTTGAGGTGTGTCTTAAATGTAACGTGCATTACAAATAAAATGTGTTATTATTATTATTAAAGTTGCACAAGTTAGGCCACAAAGTTACTAAATGCTTCCGTGTCCTCCACTCACACGCCTCATGTGAGACATTTTAGAGATACGTTAAAATACGTTCCATACTATCTCTTACTCGCTTCACGCTGTAATGGGTCATGTATTAATAATGATAATAATTATAATTGATGCTTTATTAATCCCGCAAGGGGAAATTAAAATGTTTCACTCTGTTGTTATTACACACAGGCCTGAACTACACACATGCTCAGTACCTATACCTATGCAGGGTCGCACTTTTGCCGCATAAATTGCCGATTTTCATGCAAAATGATTTCATAGTACGCGCATTTTCGTTGTAAAAAAAAAAAAAAGTCCCATATATCTTAGCAGAAAGTTGAAAAAAAAAAATGGTACTTCGCACAAAAGCAGCCATTTTCCCCGTTGCCATGGGAACGTTTTGAAGTGACGTAATTACGACAAAGAATGCCCAACTGTGATTTCATCAAACAGCAGTTTTCCCGCAATTTCATTGCAAAATTTGCATAATTATCCCGCATTTTTTTAAGAAAATGTTCCACATAGTCAAGGATTTTTGCCCCCAACAATCACAAAAAAACTATATTATTCATTAAGATAATCCTAAACAGATTTCTGTAGTTCATACAACTCTGAATTGTAGTTGAGGATGAGTTATAACGGCCCACGCATTCAAAAATTGTCAGGTTTAATTCAGGCTGGGGCTCAAAATTAAGGTCAATGTGTCGGGCAGGGCCCGGGTCGGGTCGGGTCGGGTCGGGCCCGGGTCGGGCTCGGTTTTTTGGGCCCCATCTAAGCTTTGGTTAGCATAGATGCTGCATTCTGAACCGGAGAGCAAAGAACGGCATCGAAGGCTTTCTCGAAGCTCTTTTTGCTCTTCTCTCGAATGCTTTCTGCAAGAGTTTGATAGATAGACAGACGTCGAATCAACTGCCAAGTGTTTCTTTGAAAGTGCCTGCCCTTTTTTTTTCCAAAAACTGCTTCTCAGATGGTTCCGTGTAGAGAAAAAGAAAAAGAAAAAAAAGATTTGTATCACATACACTTCATCATTTTTTTCTATAGCCACACAATTCACAGTGAAGAACTGGCTGCAGTACAGAGAACTAAACTCAAATGGCTTCCTTTCAAAGTCCAACAAAGGCTCGTTGTTGTGATCTCCTCATCACGAGGAAGGAAAAAGCATTCGTCCTGTCTAGCTTCAGCATGTCTTACAGCATGTCTTACAGCATGTCTTACAGCGTGTCTTACAGCATGTCTTACAGTATGTCTTACAGCATGTCTTACAGTATGTCTTACAGCATGTCTTACAGTATGTCTTACAGTATGTCTTACAGTATGTCTTACAGCATGTCTTACAGTATGTCTTACAGTATGTCTTACAGTGTGTCTTACAGCATGTCTTACAGCATGTCTTACAGCATGTCTTACAGTATGTCTTACAGTATGTCTTACAGTATGTCTTACAGTGTGTCTTACAGCATGTCTTACAGCGTGTCTTACAGCATGTCTTACAGCATGTCTTACAGCATGTCTTACAGCATGTCTTACAGTATGTCTTACAGCATGTCTTACAGTATGTCTTACAGCATGTCTTACAGTATGTCTTACAGCATGTCTTACAGCATGTCTTACAGTGTGTCTTACAGTATGTCTTACAGCGTGTCTTACAGTATGTCTTACAGTATGTCTTACAGCATGTCTTACAGTATGTCTTACAGCGTGTCTTACAGCGTGTCTTACAGCATGTCTTACAGCATGTCTTACAGCATGTCTTACAGCGTGTCTTACAGCATGTCTTACAGCATGTCTTACAGCGTGTCTTACAGCATGTCTTACAGCATGTCTTACAGCATGTCTTACAGCGTGTCTTACAGCATGTCTTACAGCATGTCTTACAGTATGTCTTACAGCATGTCTTACAGCATGTCTTACAGCGTGTCTTACAGTATGTCTTACAGCATGTCTTACAGCATGTCTTACAGCATGTCTTACAGCATGTCTTACAGTATGTCTTACAGCATGTCTTACAGCATGTCTTACAGCATGTCTTACAGTATGTCTTACAGCATGTCTTACAGCATGTCTTACAGCATGTCTTACAGCGTGTCTTACAGCATGTCTTACAGCAAGTCTTACAGTATGTCTTACAGCATGTCTTACAGTATGTCTTACAGCATGTCTTACAGCATGTCTTACAGCATGTCTTACAGTATGTCTTACAGCGTGTCTTACAGCGTGTCTTACAGCATGTCTTACAGCGTGTCTTACAGCGTGTCTTACAGCAAGTCTTACAGTATGTCTTACAGCGTGTCTTACAGTATGTCTTACAGCGTGTCTTACAGCGTGTCTTACAGCGTGTCTTACAGCATGTCTTACAGCATGTCTTACAGTATGTCTTACAGCGTGTCTTACAGTATGTCTTACAGCGTGTCTTACAGCGTGTCTTACAGCATGTCTTACAGCATGTCTTACAGTATGTCTTACAGCATGTCTTACAGCATGTCTTACAGCGTGTCTTACAGCATGTCTTACAGCATGTCTTACAGCATGTCTTACAGTATGTCTTACAGCGTGTCTTACAGCATGTCTTACAGCGTGTCTTACAGCATGTCTTACAGCATGTCTTACAGTATGTCTTACAGCGTGTCTTACAGTATGTCTTATAGTATGTCTTACAGCAAGTCTTACAGTATGTCTTACAGCAAGTCTTACAGTATGTCTTACAGCATGTCTTACAGCATGTCTTACAGCATGTCTTACAGTATGTCTTACAGCGTGTCTTACAGCATGTCTTACAGCGTGTCTTACAGCATGTCTTACAGCATGTCTTACAGTATGTCTTACAGCGTGTCTTACAGTATGTCTTATAGTATGTCTTACAGCATGTCTTACAGTATGTAAGTCTGAGTTCCGTTACATTACAAAAACGATACATAAGAATTTTATCCTGTAAATGTACGTGTGACATTTTGGAGAAACGTTAAAAACATTATTTTTTCCAAGTGTTGTGGCAGCTGCATCTCTTTCTTGCTTCACGCTGTAACGGGTCATGTATTATTAATGATAATAATAATAATAATAATAATAATAATAATAATAATAATAATGTATACTTTGTTAATCCCGCAAGAGGAAATGACATTGTTTTCACTCTGTTGTTATTACACACAGGCCTGAATTACACACACATGCTCAGTAGCTATACATGCACTAATGGAGAGATGTGGGGGCTGCACATGGAAAACTGCTCAGTCTGACGTCATGCTGCCTGAGCTCATCACCAGGGCCTGAAGTGAACTTTTTGGACCACCCCCCACTGTCACTTATTACCAGCTTTTTACTTTTTGCCTCATAAAGGTGAAAAGCAGGAATGGCTGTGTCTCTATGAGCCTATCCTGTCCTATTCCATTATAACCTACTAGTGGACATAGCTGTAGGCCCAGTAGGGGGGCCCGCCTTGATAATCCAGCATAAAGGCATCATGTCCTATCCTGGGCTGGGACGCACACTCACACGGTTTGATAAACTCCTTATTGGACTTTAATTTATCACTGCACCTACAATAATGTAGCTGTCCTCAATTTAGGTAATCATGCACATCTCTGCAGTTTTTTTCCTGCATCCACTGCGCGTGTGTGTGTGTGTGTGTGTGTGTGTGTGTGTGTGTGTGTGTTTGGGGGGCGACCCCTAGCTCACCCAGTAAGAGTGTTCGTCCCACGTAGGCTGAGTCCTGCAGCGGGTTTGAATCCGACCGGCGGCCCTTTGCTGCGTGTCACCCCCCCATCTCTCTCCCCCTTTCATGCCTATCTACTGTAATAAAGGGAAAAAAGCCCCAAAAATGATCTTAAAAAAGGATAACTTTGGAGGATTTCCCTGCAAGGCTGAGGCGAGGGGACGATTGATAAAAGCAGTGCCAGCAGTCATTACTGTTGCTATGTATAACGCAAATATGGTAAGGTTTCAATTTCAATTTTATTTATATAGCGCCAAATAACAGTTATCTCATTGTGCTTTTTATAAAAAAGCAGGTCTAGACCGGACTCTGGGATGTTATTTACAGAAACCAATTGGTAAATCTTTTTTGTTAAATGTTAAATATTGATTGAACAATTTGGCATCAGAAAAAAAAAAAAAAATCTATTCAGTGAATGTTATAGAGTAGCTTGAAAAATAAAGGACATATGTTTGTATGAGGATTTTCAGTCAGGATTTAGAGTTAATCATAGTACAGAGACAGCACTTGTGAAAATTACTAATGACCTCCTAATTGCATCAGACAAAGGACTTATCTCTGTACTGGTGTTATTAGATCTTAGTGCTGCATTTGATACCATTGACCACCATGTCTTATTACAGAGACTGGAACATTTAATTGGCATTAAAGGGACAGCTCTTAGCTGGTTTAAGTCTTATTTATCAGATCGATCTCAGTTTGTTCATGTTAACGATGAATCCTCCGTGCACGCCAGAGTTAGTCATGGAGTCCCACAAGGATCTGTGCTCGGTCCAATCCTGTTCACTTTATATATGCTTCCTTTAGGCAATATTATCAGGAAGCATTCCATAAACTTTCATTGTTATGCAGACGATACTCAATTATATCTATCGATCAAGCCGGATGAAACTAATCAGTTAGCTAAACTTCAAATGTGCCTTCAGGATATTAAAACCTGGATGAGCTGTAATTTTCTAATGTTGAACTCAGATAAAACTGAAGTTATTGCTCTGGGACCCAAGCACCTCCGTGACGCATTATCCAAAGAGATAGTTACTCTGGATGGCATCACCCTGGCCTCCAGCACCACTGTGAGGAATCTTGGAGTTATCTTTGATCAGGATTTGTCCTTTAATTCCCACATAAAGCAAATTTCAAGGATCGCCTTTTTCACCTGCGTAATATTGCTAAAATCAGGAATATCCTGTCTAAAAATGATGCAGAAAAACTAGTCCATGCATTTGTTACTTCTAGGCTAGATTACTGCAATTCTTTACTATCAGGATGCTCGAAAAAGTCCATAAAAAGTCTTCAGCTGGTCCAGAATGCTGCAGCACGTGTTCTGACAGGAACTAGGAAAAGAGATCATATCTCTCCTGTTTTAGCTTCTCTGCATTGGCTTCCTGTAAAATCTAGAATAGAATTTAAAATCCTTCTTCTCACCTACAAAGCTCTTCATGGTCAGGCACCATCTTATCTTAAAGAGCTCATAGTACCTTACAACCCTGCAAGAGCACTACGCTCCCAGAATGCAGGGTTACTTGTGGTTCCTAGAGTCTCTAAAAGTAGAACGGGAGCCAGAGTGTTCAGCTATCAGGCTCCTCTCCTGTGGAACCAGGTTCCAGTTTGGGTTCAGGAGGCAGACACAGTCTCCACATTTAAGAGTAGACTTAAGACTTTCCTCTTTGATCAAGCGTATAGTTAGGGCATAGAATTGAATATTGTCCGCCTAACCCGGCCTACCTGCTTCTCGTCATAGTTGTCAGATCTATCTATCATACAATCAATAATATAATAAAACTAGAGGGAGGCAGGGCATACAACCCGATCCGGCTGGGGAGAGTCTAGCCCGATCCGGCAGCTCTCTTTACCCTGTCTCTCCTAGTTAGTCATGCTCTCCTAGTTAGTTATGCTCTCCCAGTTATGCTGTAACAGTTTTAGATTGCTGGGGGAATTCCTTTGACACACTGAGCTCCTCTCTCCTCTATCTTTTTATCTTTCTATCTTTCCATTTGTGTGCATCTATGTCCCAGAAATGCTTGTTACTAACCTAGCTCTGGGGAGTCATTCCCCGGAGTCCTTATGTTCTTTTCCCCCCAGCATGTTCCCTCGGATCAGGAGGCTCCAACATCATGGTAGCAGCTGTAGCCATGGTCCCGCTACACGTCCTGTGATGCCGTGTTCATCCTGCTACGTCCTGCTGTGCCTTGTAATGCCGCACAATTCCCTGCTATGCCATGAACTACTACAAAGAACTACTACAAACTGTTATCTTTTCTGTGGCTGTTATTGCCACTCTTCATTCTAACCCCAACCGGTCGTCAGACACCGCCCACCACGAGCCTGGGTCTGTCCGAGGTTTCTTCCTAAAAGGAAGTTTTTCCTCGCCACTGTCGCACTGTTGCTTGCTCTGGAGGGAACTACTAGAACTGTTGGGTCCTTGTAAATTCTGGAGTGTAGTCTAGACCTACTCTATCTGGTCTAGACCTACTCTATCTGTAAAGTGTCTTGAGATAACTCTTGTTATGAATTGATACTATAAATAAAATTGAATTATATATAATATGCATATACACAAATAAATAAAATTTAGAAAAGTAGATTAAAACATAAAGTACAAAGACAAGATGAGATGGGCTTAGGCGTTATAATTATAATTCCTTAAAATATTGCAGTAGATCAGCTTTATAGATAGTTTTCTTAATATTAATGATTTGGATAGATTCACAAAAGTTTCGAAATTCACTTCAGCAAAGTTTGCTTTATGGATATGAAATTTCCCTGTAGAATTAATAAATTGACAATTGTGTGTAATTTTTCTTCTAATTCAATTTGGTGATTCTTTTGAATATTTACATAATTTCCTTTTTTTCCCTCCAGAATTCCACAGAGAACCGACACTCTCAGAATAGATAATATAATAGTAGGTATAATAGGTATAATAGTTTCTTCCTCAATTTTACAAAATTCACATTTACGATCCACAGCCGCGAATCTTGAAACAGATTTGTTAGTGTTTGTCAGGAAGGAGTTTCTCATTCAGTTATTGCAACAATGTAAGAAAATGACAAACAACTCTGAGTTATGCTGAACTGAAACAAACTAGCATTTTGTCCGTCTGTCCGCCACACACATCATTTATTGCACCATCATCATCATTTTCCACTTCGACCACATGAAAGACTATCCCAGGCTACATATTATAATTAGCTATCAAAATAAAACATCCAATGGATGTTGAATAAATCCAATCCTACGGACGTGTAACGATGCTGTAAAACATGCCCTGACAACCATCAAAATGCACAACAGGCCACATTACAGGCTGAGCGGTTCTATAATGTTCAGTCATCTCTAGGTTGTGCGGTTCGACGTGCACCAGAGCATCTTCACCCCCCGTAGCTTCACATAGTGACCTACCACCTCTGGTTTTGAGTGTTTCATGTAAATATAGTGTGTAATGACACACTGTCAGAGCACAGATGCTATTATGGCCGTCCTACCAAGCAGAGGTCATCTTTGCCACCCCGCCCAAAAGAGGGGCCGCCTCACCGCCGTGGTTAAAGGCCCTGCTTTCACCCAGACCAAAATGACAGACGGGACTTTATCTTTACATTTTGACCAGGGTTTGTGGTGGAGAGTGCTGAGAATCCTGAAACTTTACAAGAATTTAGCAGATCCACGCTAATAGGGGGGAATTGTTTTTACATTGGGTAAAAAACCACCTGAATCTTTGCTCTCTCGCTTGGGACTACTGATTCCGGGTGCTGCAAACTGCCCAAAAGTTAGGATATGTGTCTCAGTGGCAAGGTGAGATGGCGTCCAACATCTCTCAGCGATTATGAGAAACAGGGAGAGAGTATTTGGCATAGAGCCACATATACTGTATATTCCAGCTTTAAGTCAATCTAAGAAAATATTGAGAAATGTCTCCCTTTGTCACTCAATATTCTCTTTTTTCTTAAGCGCCACGATTGGAGTCCGTGTGTTACCGTAGCAGTAAAACATACCACTAACATCTACATTTGGCATATCTTCAAATGCATATTTGTACTTATTGATGTGCCTTGTTTTGTTTTGCTGTTTTGTATCGTTGAACTCAATAAATACATTTGTCAAAAAGAAATGTCTCCCTTTGAAAAGGCCAGTAGGAAAGATCTGGACTGGTCAGTTGCCATGAAACAACGGTTCAGATCTATCGCAACCACTCTAGATGTATTTCTTTTAATAAGCCACAACTCAAAATGCACGCTGTCAACTGGTTTAATTAATTATCCAACAAAACATCCGGGATGCAGTTCCCATCACTTTTAAAAATTGAAAGATATATATACATACGGTATATAGCAGTTATTGGTATTGAAAGCAGTTACTCAAGCAAGTCGAGCGCACTGCCACACACGTCTTGACCTCAAAAACATATTTTCAAATAACGCACAAGGAATACGTACGACCTGAGGAACGTTTGTGATCTAATTGGAAGATTTTCCACATGGCTGTTACATAGGACCAAACCATAGGACTCTCTGGTGGCCACGTCTAGATTTAAGCCATCCTACTCTTCAAAAGCCCAGTCTGTGCCATGGGGAAAACATCACCCTCATAATTCATTACTGGGCACTTTGAAGTCATTCTCACCTTTCTCCTAAACTCCACTGATGGGTTGAGTTCAGCACTTGAGACGCAAATTAAAAGCATAGACCTGGAGGCACGGGGCCATCTGGTCTAGCTGGTCTGTCTTGTGCTTCCACTGTAAATGTTTCATTAGCAGGCTGATTATTCTTTCCCCGCAGGCTTAAAACGACCATAAGAAAATGACCATAAGGTTGTACACAGTAGTCAAATTACATCAACAAATACAAGGATGCTTGTGCGAAAACTGGCACGTAACATATGCAACAAGGAATAAATATGTCATTTTCTTAATTATTCGATTAATCATTTGGTCTAGAGTCAAAAAAGTTGAAAAATGATTATAATGTTCTAGAACCCAAAGTGAACTATTAAATAGGGGTGTAATGATACATTGATCTGGATCAGATTCATTTACCATATAATCAATGATATAATAAAACTAGAGGGAGGCAGGGCAGTACAGCCCGATCCGGCAGGGGAGAGTTCTAGCCCGACCGGGCTCCTCTTTACCCAGTTCTAGACTGCCGGGGGACTTCCTTCCTTTGACACACTGAGCTCCTCTCTCCTTTTTCTTTCCATTTTGTGTGCATCCATGTCCCAGAAATGCTTGTTACTAACCTAGCTCTGGGGAGTCATTCCCCGGAGTCCTTACGGTCTTTGTCCCCCAGCATGTTTCCTTGGATCAGGGAGGCTCCAAAATCCTGGTTGTAGCTGTCACCGTGGTCCTGGTACAGGTCCTGCGATGCCCTGTTACACCCTGCAGTGCCCTGCTACGTCCTGTAACACCCTGCTATGCCATGAACTACTATAACTACTATTTGTAGTCACATTTCCATTTTCTTTATTGTGACTGTTATTGCCACTATTACTTACACCCCCAACTGGCCCCCTCAGACTCCGCCCACCAAGAGCCGGGGTCTGTCCCAGGTTTCTTCCTAAAAGGGAGTTTTTCCTCGCCACTGTTGCGCTAAATGCTTGCTCTTACTATTAAATATTTTAATCGTTTGACAGCACTAGTTGAAATATATGAGGTCCGTGTGTGTTTGTGAGTGTGTGTGTGTGTGTGTCAGCTCTAGCCACTGAAAAGAAACAAGAGGAGAAATCAGACCAATCACAACAGCTGGTCAGTCTGACATCATGCTGCCTGAGCTCATTAATATTCATGAGCTGGGTAAAGGATGCTGATAGCCAGGCTCTCATTGGCTAGCTGTTAGCCAATCAGAGTCAAGCAGCTTGGCTCATTGAATATTAATGAGAACTGGCCCAAATGGAGCCGAGTCTTCCTGCAGGCTTTTTATACCACAGTAGAATGACTTGAAACAAGGTAACCACGGTAACCAAGTTACAGAGTCCATGGTAGGATTTCAGACATTACACAAAGTCACGAAATACATGTGGCAGGGCACCTTTAAAACTTCACAGCAGATGAAAAGTTTGCACAGTGGCCATGATATAACGTTTCCTTAGTTTTAAAATTTGACATATTTAAACCAAAATACTACTTCAACTGAATAATGCTAGCTCTTCATTTTTGCCTGAACGGTTACTGTAAATCTAATGCAGTAAAACATGTCCTGGCAATTTTTTACATTTGCCGACTTTGGTATGGTGGTATATATTTTCCCTAACCCCATGACCAGTGGCAACCCTGTAGGACAGGTAACTTGTTGACTTTGGTATACACTGTAATATCCCAACATATTCAAAGCAATGTAAATCACCAAACCAAATGTTTTCACCAATACTTAATACTTTATTTTCATTAAAAACCACAGATCCACTACATTAGTACAATAGGGTTCAATTAATGTCAAACTAAATAAAGATTAGAGCAGAGCTGGACACATTGATCCAAAGGTAACAGCACAGAGAGGCAGACCGTCACAAATTCAATCAAATACAGTTTCCTCCACAGTATCCAACTCTCAAATCAAATGACGTGCGTGATGTTGAAAGCAGAGTTTCACCAAATAAAGTGGGTCGTCATTTTTTTCCCCTTTGCAGAGGAGCTGTAACAGTCTATTACCTGGATACACAGGGGGATATGGAGCCTATCTGAATTCTGCTTCCTGATTGGATGGTTAACAAAGTGTCTTTTCCTGGCCCCTCTCCACTGACTGGATGCATGAAAAGGAAACAGAGAGGGTATGGAGTCCAGGGCTACCAGAAGTTGGCCCCTAGAAGAAGAGAGAGGTTCAGTAAGTCAAAGGAAATAACTTGTGGCGCACACACACACACAGTGGATGGCAGATGAGGAGGAAAGGTAGAGCTGTGTGGAGGTGTTGAGCAATGAAGATGAGACGTGTTGTATTCGGCGGCTGTGGCTCAGTGGTAGAGCGGTTGCATGCCAATTGGAAGGTTGGTGGTTCAATCCCTGGACCTGCAGTCCCATGTCGAAGTGTCCTTGGGCAAAACACTGTCATCGGAGCGTGAATGTGTGTGAGTGTTTATCTGATGAGCAGCTGGCACCTTGTACGGCAGCCACAGGGAAGATGAATGTGTGTGAACGGTAAAAGTATGACGTAAAAGCGCTTTGAGTAGTCGTTAAGACTTGAAAAACGCTATATAAATACAGCACATTTGTATTCAATCAAACATTTCATCAATGGCTCCTTCCACCTTATTAATCAAGGCCAACATTTGAATGGCTATAACTCAAGATGACACCGACAATGAAAAAGGGATTACGAAAGTATCTGGCAGACTGACAGTCCCATCTCAAAAGGTTAATAAAACCTTCTGGAAGACAAAACCATACCTACAGTAAGAGAGAGCCGTAGGAGATTTCACAAGTAAATATGACATGTAGGCCTTGTTAACACTTGGCACTAAAATCAGTCTTGGGTGGTCTGATTACAAGTTGGCAGCTCTAAATACAGGTGTGAATCCACCCAAAACAGATGCTTCAGGAGCCTTAAAACACTCAAGCTTCACATTGGGTGCCAGAATGTCCCCAGTTGTGCTTATTAGAAGACCGGTCTCTCCCACCACCAGGTGTATCCAAACAAACATTTGGACTCAAGGATAGTTCTCGTCGAGGCCTGATTATTGGTTAACGTTCTTGACAGACTTTTAAATCTTTAATTGCAAGGACTAATTATTATTATTATTATTATTATTATTATTATTATTATTATTATTATTATAATTATAATAAAGTCTTGTCTCATTTTATAATGTATATACAAAAATAAACATAACGGAATGAAATTACTATATTTTTTGTTAATAGTGAACTTTTTTTTTTTAGATTATTTTTTGGGAATTTTTTTAGGCCTTCATTACTGGACAGGTGAAGACATGAAAGGAGAGGGGGGGGATGATATGCAGCAAAGGGCTGCAGGTCGGAGTCAAACCCAGGCCTGCTGCTTTGAGGAGTAAAACGAGATATATATATATATATATATATATATATATATATATATATATATATATATATATATTACAATATTAAACTTCTGAGGAGAACTGTTATTTTCTTAATAAATCGAATAATAATTTGGTCTTCAGAGTAAAAAAAAAGTGAAAAATGGCCATTATAATTTTCCAGAACCCAAGTTGAACTATTAAACTGTTTGTTTGACCAATGGTTACTATCATAGAAGACACAGAAAGTCTAAAAGGTTGACAATGTATTTCCTTTTGATAGACTACTCACTTAATCAGCTAATTGTTTCAGCTCTAGATCCTCAGCTCGACCCGTTATCACTCCAGTGTGTCAATCAGGGAATATCGGACCATTTTGATGAGGGATTTTAAAATTAAAAGGCTTAAATGTCCAAGTAAAGCTGTATTGAAATCTTTTTCAGGCTGTTGAAGCCATGTTTTTACTCTTTTCAGGCTACTCTAAAGGAATCCTCCTGTTAAGCCAGCTTCATTCCAACTCTGGGTGAGACAACACATGTCCAGTGTGTCACTCCAGTCACACCTGAGCAAGATATTTTAATAATTGGGCTTTACAGAAGGAAGATTGTATGTTAAAACGGATATTGTTTGAAGATATGCAATGTAGGTTTAAATATCCCTGTCAAAATAATAGTAATGATTGCAAGTACGACATTAATGGTAGTTAAAAATGTGATATTTAGTGCAGACATTGGTTTTGCTTCCTATTTAGCAGTTGCATCTTTCTACATATGAAATCCAGTGTGAGCTGGGAAAGAAAATACACTCCCACTTGGTTACTAGAGCTGCATCTCAGATACTTTGTCTAAACAGGGCCGTGGAATATGTATAAGCCTGTTATGTCGGTATATGAATAAATTCTATATATCTAGTGGAGGATTATATTAGACAGCTAAGTAAAAGACTGTGTGGGAAAAAGAATTTTCTCTCTAATGATGGTTGCTTGTTACTGATGACAGGTCACAGTTTTCATGTCTTCATAACTACATTACTGGAATATATAATGCAGATTATAGGGCAATGGATGACAGGCCTTACTATACACTAAGTGTTCGAAAATTACATAATATCTCTTCGCCACTTTCCTTCAAAGGAAGCTGTAAGAGCTTTCTTACCTGACTGGGGTTCAGTAGTTGATCATCTTCTTAATTGCCTCAAAGCACTTCCACTTGTCTGGGATGTAGAAGGGTTCAAAGATGTGAGGGAAGGGGGTGTCATAACCGCAGACTCTACTGATGGGAGCCTCCAGGTTAAGGAAGCACTCCTCCTGCATGGACAAAAAAGAATAATAATAATTAAAAAAAAAAAAGAAATCAGATCAGGACAAATACTCTCATTATTGGTTGAATGCTGTCAGTGCTCACAACACAATTCATTCAGGGAAGCCCCGCTAACATGTTCGGACTACCGCTCTGATCCTTAAGTGTTTGATATGTCTGAGAGAAAGAAGGGGCTTCTATCTTCTAGTCAGCTGCATGTCACAAGTGTGTTCGGCCGATACGATGACAAGGGCACATGTGATGTGATTGACGGGAAAATAAGGACTATCTTCACAACCTAATATTTTTATAGCTACAAATGGTTAATATATGGTCCTCAGAGCAAGCCAGTGCTAAGGCAATTTGGCCAAAGTGCAAAACAAGCCATGACTCATGTCTCTATATTGGCTTTTGACCTCTTCCCATGGAGACACTGAAATAAGTGGGCCAAAACACTCCAAATGGGACAAACCCCCTGATGATTTAAATGAACACACTTGGATGACTTGCAGAAACAGACCTGAAGTACCCTCTTTCAAGTGAAAGTGACCTGAAACAACTCAAGCAACTGAAAAACCAGAACATATGGAGTTGACTCAAAGGGAGCTTGCACAGCACCCTCTTTGCGTATTGCCTTGTTTTGCACAGTGCGTCTGACAAACAGAAACGGATTTTGACCCGTTTCTTAGGACACTGACAGCATCACAAACTCAGCCACGTAATCCCACATTGGGAACCCATCAGCTGGCTGCCATGGAGCAGTTTGGCATCGGACAGTGCATGACTTGTATGTTTCACACTGTGTTATTTAGTTCTTATACAACATCTGGCAGAGTCTAGGGGAATGTCACTCTTGATGAGAAGCCGTGCATTGGTACTTTTACAGCCTGTAAAATACAACACAACAGGAGAGGAAGAGAGAGACTGCAGCAGAGGTCTGCTGCTCCATGTGCCTGTGGAGTTGGCATGGTACAGTAAGAGCTTCTTGGGTTGTATCACTGAATTAATGCATTGCCAAGAAGGAAGACAAATCCAGAATGATCAAGGTTGGACAGCTTTTAGTTTAAGTGCACCTAACTCGTGGAACAAAATACAGCACTTAAAATCAACTGACTTGTGGTTTTGGACACCAAATAGTCTCGGGAAGGAGCTCGTTTTGGTAGAACTTTTACACCCCGCAAAAGAAAACGCCACATACAATATTAAATGAAGTAAACCGTGTACACAATAGAGTAGCGTGAGCTGGATCAGGCAATTATCCAGTAAATGATCCGTCGTTGATCCAGACTAACAGCAGTTTAACATTGATCAGCTTTATTTAAAAAAATAAAAATAAAAAAATAATTCAAAACAGCAGAACGATGAGTATAACATGGTCACTGCTGAAGTAGGCTATAAGTTATTCCATCCCCCACAATGTTTTTTTTTTACTTGGCCTTCATTAGCAATCACAAAATATTGTGGTAGGGAAATGAAAGTGGGAATGAAAGCTACTATAATAGAGAATTTATGAATGCAAATTCATTGAATGGCTATTGCTGAAAATGCTAACCATAAATAGTATCTAAAAGAAGTTTGCTTTCATAAAACGTTCCATTCCTCATCCATTCAATACTTTTTTTAAAGGTGTGTGTTGAGTCCCCATCAGACTACTAGTGCAGTTCTTGTTTTAAATTCAGATGCACCTTTATTTTGAACATGAAATCCAGAAGAAAAAGTTTATTTTTTGTTTTTTTTATTGCAGACATTCAGTATGTCGGAAAACTTAATACAAGTAAAATTTACATTCAACTCAACAGGTAAAATGCCAATTTAGTCAAGAAGTTTACCTTAAGTTATATGAAGTTAAGAAATGGCCAACGAGTGAATCGGGCTTTAGGCCATTGTGCGGATGACCACCATTATATAACCTCCTTATTCAACATGGTGGTACCGGTATCCAATTCTCCAGTCTTTTAAAAGAGCCCCTTGTATAAACAAGTCCTTTGAAGGCAGTTTACTGGATTCCCCAATGGAGCCTTTGCATTGGAGGGGACTTGCATGACTTTTACAGTTGAACACCAGACGCCTCGTGTCTACTCTGCGTCTCAGTCACACTAACCCTGACAGACAACTCGATTCTGATTCTGAAGGCATTTACGGCAGAACATATGTAAGTCTTCAGCTTCAGCTCACACCAACTGGGCCAGAGTGGAGTCAGTAGTCTTTGAACCACATCCCAGAACAGTACCACAACTCAGTGGGGCATGCTGGGCTGGATGTTGGACTTCTGGTTTAAATTACACAAATAATGGAAAGTACTACCAGTGGACCTAGAACCAGGCAATCCAAGGGCCCCACAGAGAACTCTGAGGCCCCCTGAGTGGCAAAGCCATATGATTAAATAAAGTCTAAAATATGGCTTGTGTGGAGAATAAACTGTAGTTAAGACAACTTTAGTTACCAAACTACCACCTTTAGTACTATATTGTACACTTGGTATGTCATCTGCACGTTGTATCTAATTGTTCCAAGCTGAGAGTTCTTGTAATACACAGTGGTCACAATTGTACAGCATTCCATTTGGTCTTTGACAACCATAAAGTCTAACTTTTTTTTCCTAAATCCAAATGATCAGCCAGAGTTTGTACTTTTTGGAACCTGAATCAACTCTTGTCAAGTTTGTTGTGGTTTGGTGAGTTAAAGGAAGGAGGGTGAGTCACCATTTCTCTCTGTGCATCCCTGAGGTCCATGAAAGCATTGTCTTTAGCCACATCTCATTCTGCTCTACTCTGTTCTGTCCTACACTCAGGAAAGGGCCTGCCAATGACACATTAAAACACTAGGACAGAAGCCTAAGCTTGATAAAAAGGAAACTTGCCAAGCCCTTTCCTTTGTCTTTATTTAAAAGAGAAACATCCATTAAAAGATCTTTCAGGAAGGGCCTGAGGTGGATAGGTAGTAGCTGAAGCCACTCTTTCTGGAAATAATACTCTAAAGCACTCCCAGGCAACATTGCCTAGACTACACAGGCTTTACTGACAACCAGTTTCTCTTTTTGTGCCTTGATTTTAATCCTGGGAGAGCCACACAATTAAACAAAGAGGTGTGGTACGAGCTAAAACATTTACCATCCACACGGCTGTTAAACTTAATTAGTCCCAGAATCGTTATCTTCCTGCCATCCCATTCTCAAAGCGTAGGATTGTTCTATCAAATTGAAAACTGACATACGGTTTAATGCCAGAACGCTTTCTAACTCAAACATGACATTTCATCAAGAAATGAGAAGGCTGCGTTACACCAGTACGCTTTGAAACATATCAAAACAGAAGGAAAAAAAATGTTAAGATTACTGAATTAAAACTGCTCAAAATGCTGTTATGCTGCACCTATTGACATGACAACTCACGGCTGACGGTTGTCATAGTAACGCAACATACTTTCTGATTTTTCCAGGGGCTCAGCAGTCAGATTCAGCCTTCAGTAGTCTTACAGGACTGAATGGGAGTCAACCAACAGAACTACAATTGCACTGAACACTCCTTGGCTAACAGCTTGATGGACAGGTTTTTGGAAGATGGATATCCATCACTGTCTGAGAGCACAATCACTGGGAAATTGCAGGTTCCCAACATTATATATGATGAAAACAAGATTAAAAAAGGTCAGTGGAGTGAGAACTGTGGCTTGTGTTCTCTCTTTCCCCAGATCAACCGCAGACTTATGTCCCATTTACACGCATGCAACTTTGTTGTTTTGTTTTGGTTGTTTTTGGTGCCGTTTGTCCTTGTTCACCTCCTATTAAAGCGTAACTCACGCCAAAATGTGGCTTAGAGTGTTTTAGTACCTGAGTCAAACTTTCCTTTAAAAGCATAATTAGGATGGAAAGGCCCCTTTTAAGATTGACCGTATTCTCGTTTTTCGGTCAAATGGCCTTTTGAGGAAGTCTCGACACAACATGAGACTTGGCTCAAAGTATCACCAGGGGCTCTACACATGAACTCAGCGTTGACAACATAGTTTGTGTTCACAGAGTTTACTAAAAAGAAAGGTTTTAACAACTCACTGTAGCTGTTGGTGACATCTCGCCAGTCAAAAAGTGTCAATCTCCAAATACGACGTGACAGGGAGGAGAGTAAAGATGGAAAGCTCCTAAAGCTTAGTTCCATTTTGGTGAGAGTTACGCTTTAAAGCCAATTATTTGATAAAAAATAAACATTTTTATATAGTTGCAGTACCATTGTTTTCTGCCGTAACTTAATAGGGGGCAATACGGTTTGGGCCACAGGATAAACCTGGTCATCTAATGAGCACCACCATCCATGCATCTTTTATGTGTGGATATGTATGCATAAAGAGGATTGAACAAATCTTATCCTTCGTGGTTGTCCCTGATGAAGCCACAAGCCATAACTTTTGGTCTAACCGTAAAACTGTAGAAAAAGCTGTATATTAAAAGTGTTGCCGGGTTTTATCGCTTCTGATTTCTCTCTATGGTATGTTTTAAGGTGGCAGTTTGTGCTGGTAATAATAGAAAACACAATCATATTGATAGATTATACAAGACTGGTCAATACTGTTTCATTTACAAATAGCTCCTCAATCATGTTTCTTCTAGTTGAGAAACTCTTTTTTTTCAAATCCAGACATGTGCAGCCCTAAAGCGCAGCCTTCACCACATCCCAGTTATTTTATGGTGAGTCACTGAGATTGTGACCTCACTCTGCTATCTTGAAAAGAGTTAAAAGTAGTGCTCCACCCAGAATCTTATCTCTTTTCCTATCCATGTTTTTAAATGCTTGATTTAGCTTGGTCCTTTGCAGGGTGTGGTGGCAGCAGTTAGCTTGGATTCACAACAGTAACAATATATTCCAATGGTGACCCAGTTCCACGGTGAAGAAAAACAAAACAGCCACAAAATTCTCTCAAACCACTCAAGCAGCATCAACTTTTCTTCCGTCTATCCACAATTTCAATACAGACTAAACATTTGTATTTTTGCCAAAATATGGCTTAACTTCTCACTTATTCATTACCCTCACCAGCAAGAAACATTAAAGATGGCTTTTGGGTTGAACTGTCAACTTCAGTTGAGAAATCTGCTATATCTGAGATGATCAGGTATTTTTAACTGTCTAGTATTGGTCAAAGCTTTACATCGACTAGTTGGCAAGGCGAGATGGGTTATTAATGTGCAGGTAACTGGCCTGGAATTATAAAGCGTTAATGACACTAAATACATCAGAGGAAGGAATATTAGGTACTGTAGGCCATCATACCCATCTGTGAGAAAGCCAAAACAAGCATCTCTAATTTTCTTTGAAGGAAGATACAATATATAATGTTGAGTTTAACAGTGTGTTGGAGGACGTTTTTCTTCCCAGCGAGTGTATCTAAATTGCCTGAGGCAATGTTACAACTGCAGATCAAGGCAATCAGTAAACACACCATTAACTTACATCATCCATAAACAATGCGAAAACATGGAAATAAGGGCAATGAGTCACTGGCCATTTAAGCCCTCACTGATAGAGGAGAGTGCATCTGACTGGCAGTAAATGAGTAGAGGATCGATTGATTTTACTGCTTTAAACCCAGAGTCCATGCACATTATTAAGTAAACTTCTCCAGGAAACACATACAGTGTTGTACATACGATCACTGTGATGACTCTTGAGGAGGTGGGTATGAAGGGGAGAGTGGTACTCACTGCTAAGAGCCTCACAGGGAAAAAACTTCACACATACTGAAGATAATTATCTCACAAAGCAAAATAGATATAAATAGAACGATGAGTAGGGGAAGACTTTTCACCTAGTCATGCATACTAAGCAGTCATGCACACTTAGCTCAGAATTTGTCATCAGCTGTCTCTGGTATGTCCAGGCCTTTAGTATTGCAAGCAACAAGCAGTATTTTGTAGACATATGGATAGTTAGACCTAGGGTATAAATATTTACTCGCAAAAAAAAAAAAAAAAAAACTGTGGCTAATGGAGCTGCTTCTTTAGACCCAATTTTCACAACAGAAAATCCCTGCGTCCCAAAAAAAACAATTTAACAGCGTTGACAAAACATCTCATTTATCTTCTACCAACGTTAGGTTGAAGAACTAATTTACCTGCTGGGCCATAGAGTGAAGAAAATGACACCACCCAAAGCCAACAGGCAGTCCGACTCGCAGTGAGATATCGCTGTTCGTCACACTAAATTTGGTTTATCAAAGACGCTAGCAAAGCAACACAGTACAGAAAAAAACAGCGCGTCAGGTAGGTCGGATCTCCGTTTTAACTATACATCTTTAAATGTCAAAGTTACAGCTGAAAAAGACAACAGATATAAACAAGTTTGCAAATTTCCCATATCTCCGCAATTCAAATCAACGGCCAACTGTCTACTGAGAAGGGACTGTAGTGTTAGCAAGACGTCACAGGGATTTGGCCTGTAGAATGTAATTACTCCTGTAGTATTCATTCATCTTTTAGATCATTATTTTGACTAGTTTTCACTCCGTTCATTCATCTCTCTCAAAGAGAGCTTTCGCTGTAACACTAATTGTATTTCTGTTATGTCACTGGACTGAGGTCGCGTCTGCGCATAAAGTCGGAGGTGCTTAGTAACCGGGATAAGATGTGTAAATGCAACAGTATCGTGGTGTCTTTTGGAGTACTGTAGGTAAAATGTGGGGTTCCCATGAACTAGATAAGGACTTGCAAGTTTCTGAAAATGGGACATGGTGTTTACATGCTTAAACACAAACAGAATAGTCTAAAAACAGCTCCGGTTATTCACGTCCATGTAAACACGCTCCATGTTAATGAGAAATTCGGATAATCACCAACGTCGTTAGGATTCGTTTCTCTGGGCAACATGGAAAAAACTCTATTGATGATGCAACAAAAAAAAGTCTTCAATTAATGGATTTTTGTCCAGGTAATGTCATGGAGACTAGCCTGTTTTAGAACAGATACTCTCCAGTGCTGACACAGTGCTGCGGAGTAAGGTCTGGCAATGCAAGACTACATTTTGGCCAGCTGTCCATAAAAAGAGTAATTTTTGATTTTGAGGTCAAATCTGAAGTCAGATCTTATATCTTTGGAAAGTACAAGTCATGCTGACCCCCACCCATATGTATAGTGAAAAAAGTTAATAGATTTTGTTGATTATTCTTAGTCTTACTTCCATGATATCCAAGAAACCCAAACCGTTTGGAACACTTTCCATGATGCTTTGGGGGATGTAAACAGGAAGTACTGCATATAGTTTCCATGCAGTCAGGTAGATAGCTGTGGGATATCTGGGGCCCCATATTTTTTTTTTTAGCCTGTTTGTTTACATTTTGCAAATTTACACTATTAAATGTATGCATAATTAGCTACTTGCAGCTCCTGTTAGCAATTTACCTGTAGATGTACAGACAACAAAGAGAGAAAGCCGATTCTTCTCTCTCTCTCTCTCTATCTATATAAGAATCAGCGTTCTTTCTGTGACCTGATTAATGAAAGCTTTTTTGCAATGGATATCAGACATATATCCTCATAAAGTATTACACTGCATTTAAAAATATGTATATAATAAGTACAATAATATCATTAACCAGCCACAGCTTTTGCTCCAGCTGTTGACAGTGTTGGTGAGTGGCCAAAACATAGTAACTAACTTTACCGTTGTAGAACACTGGCATTCAGATGTACCTTTTACCTCACGCAGTATCTCTGCCTCACATTTCGCCCTCTGTGCCTCCCTTCAACTCTCTCCGCTCCCCCATGGGGAGGCGCATCTCACAATTTTAAAACTACTGCTCTGGGGCACTCAGTGAAAGGCTATTACAGCTTTATTACAAAGTGGGACTTTAATGGCCAAAATCATTGCAACCCATTAAGACCAAAAGCTTTAAAGACCACCTCCCAACCCTGGGAGCACCGATCCTATTAAACTCTCATGAAACACAGTATGTTCTCTTACACAGACTCACCTGTACTGTTGAGCTGATTTCAGCAGCAAAGCCTCCGGTTATTGGTGCCTCATGACTGATGAGCAAACGGCCAGTTTTCACCACAGACTGTAAAAAAACAAAAAACAAAGACGATTACTGGAGGTTTAGCGTTCCATTCTTTCATCGTTTGAAAGCAGCAGTGCCTGTAAATGATGTGGTTGGCATTTTCTGCTAAATTAAAACAGGGCAAGTTGGTCAAATCAAGCAAATCAAATTTCAAACATAACATTGTTAGTAGTGCGTTCACCGCTTAGCTGAACAGAACCAAATATCACTCAAATCAAGTAAGCCTTTTTATATTCATACAGGAACCTGTGGCCAGTTGCCCCAGTTTTACTCTGCGCTCCAACAACGTCGTCCCATCTTGCTCTTAAGTGTCAAGGTCTGTATGAGTTTGTGTGCATTTTGAATGCACACACGCATTTTGAGTGACACTGCAGAGGTGCAATATCAACTACAGAAGGTGCCATGCTGAGGCTGTATTTAGTCTGGGAGACTGGTGTAACCAAGTCAGAGTGGTTCATACTGCCTGCTGTGGTATTCTATATCTGCTTGCAACCCTTAGGCTGCATGTGTGTCTGTCTGGGTCACTTTGTGTGCATGTATAAAATGGATATGACACAAGAGTATGCGCTGGAGGGCTGATTTAGGCTGGTATACAGGGCCAACGGGACAATCATGCACATTAGAGGTCTCAGCCTCTAAGGCATTTACATTTGGGTTTTCTGTAACCTGACATTACTGCAGAAGGATGCCTCTGCTCCACCCGTTATCTCCCACAGCAATACTATACTATAATCTAATCCACTTGCCACTGGTCCAGAACAAAGCTATGTCTGTTCTATGCAACTTCAGCAAACCTTTCCTCTGCCCAGTAGCTGCATTTAGTAGTTGTAGTGTAATTTCTTTCCAGCAATAAATTAGGTAAACACCTCTGAAAACCAACTCAGAATCCTTACCAATACCCAAGTAGATGCTATTTTCTACATTATATTGAGAATTTTAAACTTTTAATAGGATTTAAAATAAATGTGTAGAGACTTATATGTGCGGGTGGATTCCTGGTCCACGGTTGGGGAATATGCTTTGATTTCCCACTGAAATAATGGCCCTAAACAATACACTCTTCTTTAGAAACACAGCATGGTAAATATCAGATACCTAGCCCTTCCATCAAAGCCACAAACCAAGCCAAAAGCCATCATAAATAAATAACTGACTGAAAAGAAGCCTTACATGTCCATATGGCACAGATAATTTTTCCCTTCAACAGGAGCACAAAGTATAAAACACAGAGGCATTCTGGGGCTTCACGCTGATGCTAAACAGGCAAATGTTTACATTGCTGAGGTCCTGGGTTTGGCTGTGAAGCAATACATAACTGCGGCCTACTGTTCCACTATCACATTCTAGTATTGGGGGCTAAATGAGTCAGGGCTGTGTCACACTACGTCACCAATACTTGATGCAAGACCAACATGCCTCTGTCTGGTGGGGCACATTGGAAGACCTTGTATTTAGAAGCTGGTGTGCAAAGATTCTTGTGTGTTTAATTAAACATTAATATAGAATAGCTAAATTCAATGTCGGTTTACAGAGGCTACACATTTAACCCTCTTAAAGCAGTTGAGGTGAATGAGTTCAGTGTGCAAAAATCACTGATTATATCACACTATCTTCAGGAATGTGGAAGTTAATAATAACACTGAAAGACAAAAACAACAGTTGGCAACCGGCACAGTGGGTAGGAATCAAGCGAGGGGTTGGGAGTGGGGCGATGTCTTAATATGACATGTTGCTGTTAGGTTCGCCTTAGCGCAATGACACATAGAGGTGCGGTGCTCTCCAATCCTTTATCCACGGCCCTGATGCTGAACTCAATCCTCATCTTATACACAAACACACAAAGACATTTACCATAACTTCCCATTTAGACTGTGACACCAGCCATCACCCAGATATCCCTGTTTGTCACCTCCCTGCGGGGAGACCCATCATAGTACTTGCTGCATTAGAAGTGCATTCTTCAGTTGCTTTTGACGCAAAATAAGCATGGCACTGTTTTTACAATATCATGGAATAGAATTTCAGAATCTGGGGCCTGGGGAAAACTCAAAACCCAGTTCATAGACTTGACCCACAAACCATCTGCTTAAACAAAAGTGACATATCTGGCAAAGTGCTCACTAGCTGGCACTAGTTCAGTAGGCTATTCTAAGTTGTGCTGCATGCCAGTGCATTATAATACATTGTTAAAAAATTGGCACAATGCAGTATTGTCTGGGACAGCAATGTGGCACCAGGTGATGGAGCCAGATGAAACGTCAGAGATCACCTACATTTTAGAATGAATTCTCTAGGCAACAAACATTTTGTGCCAAATGTCATGGTAGTCCATCAACCAGTTTTTGAGACACTTTACTTAAAACCACAAATGTCAACCTCATGGTGGCACTAGAGCTAAAGTCAGAGAATCACCAAAGTCGTTAGGATTCATTTCTCCGGGTACCATGGATATAGGTTTTCATCTCAATACATATTTTTTGAGAACACGTTTGTCTCTCCACCTTAATGGAATTCACAGTCTATTCAAAAGGGCAAAAGTAATGGCTTCTATTGTCAGGTTGCAACCTACTCGTGGTCGGCCTTACACCTCACCTGTTCAACTCATGCAACTCACCTCACTGCCTGGGGTTCAGTAACACAGAGTTTCAAAAGACAAAGAAAAGATACACTCGCACTCTGCACAGCTATTGTGGCTGTAACCTTTAACTCAGTTGCTTCCGGTTGCTGGATGGGGTTTCAGAAGACAGAACAATCCACTCTTCTAGTGTGGTTTAACCCTTTTAACAAAAATAATCCATCATCTTTTTTACCCATAAATGCCACCTTTCATATCAGTAAAATTGGGAACGGCGGCAAAGACTTTTAAGACAGCCGAGGAGCTGCATAAAGTACATTGAATGCTATAAGAAGACGATCAGTTAGATGCATCCAATGGGAGAAATGATATGTCTACAGTGAGGACAGAACAATTAGACATGTCATGAATTTTTCAATCCAACCTCAGGAAGACGTGCTGGTAGGGGGATCTCTTTGTTATGGTTTTACACCATGGCCTCGTGCCTGATGAGTTCATCACTGAGTGGCTCCTGTCATGTGAATCAAAGAGCATTCCCTCCCCGCTTTTATGCACAATTTAAATATAGAAATTGTGTTAAAAAAACAATTCTGGTATAAATAACATCAAATAATTTTTCAGTGAACCAGCGGATGGTAGTCTAAAGATAAGTACACAGTTTATTACTTACCACCTTCTGCTAAATTTTGCACGCTAGCTAGCTGTTACCATGTGGCATGTAGCTTGATTGAGAATGCTAATTGAGGAGTTTCCATTTCCATGTTTTCTTTATTGTAAAACATTTATTTTATCAATAAGTTGTTCATTTTAAAAGTTTGCACACAGCCCACACTGTCAGCTCAAAATTATTTCAAAGTATCCTTTCACATTAGTTAAAGGAGAATTCCGATAAATTCCAATACGTAGCTCTGTTTGCTAATTTGGAGTGTTGTCAGTAGAGAGAAAAACTAAACCAATTGGTGCTGCCTACACCGTGTTATCCTCCTGCTAAAGTTAGCACCCAACAGGCTTAAACAGGGCAAGTTTTAAATGTGTTTTTAGCCTCTTAACATGTTCAAAATGTCATTAAAAGTGCCTCCCCATGTGCAGTGATTCCTTCTGAGTGAACACAGAGAATCTGACCACACAGGAACTATACACTGCTGAATTAACACAACTTTCATGCATTTCTTTCCAATCTCCAGCAGTCAGATTCACTGTGTTCACTCACAAGGAATCACTTCACATTTTGAACATGTTAAGAGGCTAAAAACACATTTAAAACTTGCCCTGTTTAAGCCTGTTGGGTGCTAACTCTAGCAGGAGGATAACTTGGTGTAGGCAGCACCGATTGGTTTAGATTTTCTCTCTACTGACAGCATTCCACATTTACTAACAACAGAACTACGTGTTGGCATTGACCGGAATTCTCCTTTAACTTGCAAGCTCACCACATGAAACTTTGTCAGTGTCCAACATAACATTTGTCCAACAACCCTAGTCAAGTATAAATTCTGAATGTTTTCTAACACTGTCTAGCTTCTGAGAAAAGCCAACAATCTCCAAGGAAGTCAGGCTATAAATTAGTCAACTTGCTGTTTACTACTAAAGTTTTCCCAGACAATAATTACATGACAAAACAAGGATACACACCCGGAGCCTTGCTTGATTTAAGTGCCAGGTAGGACACTGTGGCATCACCTTAATGACACCAGTTCAGTAGGGTGGACAGTTGTTTCATGCATCATTTGACTTTATGTATAAAGAAAATCCTGAAAAAGACAGAATTTTCTACTCAGGTTTGACATTCACCCAAGTAAAAAAAATAAAAATAAAATAGTATTTGGGGCCATTCTTAACCAGTTGGCTGGCATTCACAGTAACATTAGATTGTACCCTTTTGGTGAATGTTTGAGGTCAATTATGGTTCTGTATGTACGGTTCTGTAAGTTGCTGGCTTGAGACATCCTCCTACATGCCCTGGCCTGAGCTCCGAGTCAAAACGAGGGATCCTGGTTGGTGGCGGCTGGTGGCAGTTGGGCTGGGCAACAGCTCTGGTGGCTGCAGCTTTACTGCTCATTGTGCTGCAGGGTTGTCATTAGATGCCGGAGTCGTTCCGCTGGCTGCGGTGGAAATGTCATGTTTACCGCCATTCCCATACACACCCAAACCTAATGAGCAACATAGAGCTTGTCCTCCTGCATTCACTCCTTCCTCACTACTTCAATCTGTGCTCCTTCCGTTCCGTTCTTCTTGACTCCATCGTTCTATGCTGTAGTTCGTCTCATCCTCGTCAACAGTTTTTCTTCGGTGCTCCTCTGTCCATCTATCCCTCAAACCATCCATTTACTCTGCTTTCACGAAGCCTATGCTCTCAGTCCCAGTGCGCCCCACCACAGAGAGGCTGGCGGCCAATGTCCTGGCATAACCTCAGAGGCTAAAGTCAGAGCTGGCACTCTCCCATGGTGCGACCAACGTACGGATGGGCAGACAGGCAGACAGACAGACAGACAGACAGACAGACAGACAGACAGACAGGCAGACAGACAGGCAGGCAGACGACAGACAGGCAGGGCGATGGCCAATGGTGAAACACCTACAATGCCTTCATCACACTTATTCCAACCAATGAGGGAACTTCATCACTAAGTGACAGACACTCAGTGACTGAAGGACAGAGTGACAGAGGTTTGAGGTTATAGGCCTGGCCCTAGGCCCTGTGGACCACGATCCAGCCAAAAAAATGAATAAAACTGTGGCATATTTATATACTGTATACAGCCGACTAATTCATTCTACAGTGTACAGAGTATGGGAATGTGAAGTGTATAAAAACAGTCCATACTTTGGAGCTAAACTGGGCTGCGGTTTGACTGGTGCAAAATCACATAATTCTAAAAGTTTTCAAAACAAGGAGTCTTTCCAGAATAAGTTGCCAACACTTATTTGTTGGATCTGTATTTTTACACCACTAAATTGGTCGAGAGCAATTTAAAACAAAAAGCAGCGATGACAAAAACAAAATTTGCTGGGCTTCTACTGTACGCACGCGTGCACACACACATGCTGGACTCTTAAGTGACACCCTGCCTTCCCGTATAGTATGCCTTCTCTTCCCTTAGGCCGTCCATCAAAACGGGACAGGAAGAGAAAGTTTAGTTCTGTGCCGCCACTGAGGAGTCGTCCTTGCCACTGGGTTCGCTGGCTTCGCTCCCTTCCGCCGACCCTGTAATTGTGTGGCCACCACAGGGTCCTAACTCATGCGCCACCATGTGATCTCCGTGACAAATGAGAGTCGGGACGAGGCTTGACTACTTGCTGAAGTCTTTAAAGTGGCACTCTGCGATTAGCGGAGAGGGGTGAGTGCTCGGCGAACCGGAGGTCCTGTTAAATCACTGGGAGGGAAGCAGGGTGGGAGGAAACACAAACACTCACTCACTGCCATACAATCACTCGCTCTCTCACGACAGAGAGAGGGTGAGAGAGCACAAGAAAGTGTAGAACAGCCTCTGCACTGGGCGGAGGGCCAAGCCATCCTCCAGAGGAGCCAGGACGCCAGAGGAGACCTCAGACAGGAATAACTCCAAACATCCCATAAAGCCCCATTAAAACCAATTCATCTCAATTACTCCCCGACACACACGCAGCATGCACTCATTCTCTACCTTTATGGCCTGCAACCAAACTGCACTGCAAATCCCAGTCTCTATCCCATTGTGAGTTGCATAAAGCACATTTTCCATTTCAGAGAAGGGAGTGACAGGAATCTTTGGCATTGGGAGGAGGATTGTAGTTTCACGTAATCAAGGATGTAGCAGCAGGTGGATGGGTGGTCATCTGTCATGGTGGATCTGAACTTGGCCTTCATGGTTTTCATGTGGAAGAAGGCAGATTCACACACACAGGTTGGGGTTGATCCAAATAGGGCTGAGAGGCAAAAGGCACGTTAGGATACTTCTTATCTGAGAGCAGGTGCCAAAATTCCCTCTTTATGTTAGTGGATGCCCTGGATTCTATCTGAACGTCATTCTGGGTAAGAATGTCCTCCTCCACTGCAGTAGTGGCCAGTATGAATAGTGCCCCCAATGGAGACAATGTCATCCACATCAATATCTGTGCCAAATGGGACACATGTATGAGGTGACTGACTTTACAGTGTTCACAAAACTGATCATGTCAATTATAGCTTTGTTTTTTTCCCTCTGCAACTGTAAATTCAGAGCATTCAGAATGCCAGTCAATTCAGTGAGGAATGCCAAGTCCATGAGCCACTGCTCGTCATCAAGCTGGGCATACACTGCATCTTCAGACTGCCTGAGAAATTCTTTCACTTCATGCAATAGCTTGCAAAATCTTGCCAGAAATTTGCCTCTTTAGTATCTTCCCCCTGAGAATGGAAAGCATTCTCCAAAGGTTTCTGCCTTGGATGGAATTTCCAGTTGTCATGCAACACCCATCACGTCTTTCATGTTTAACACCTTCCCGCTCAAAGCATGTTGGTGTATGATGCAATGATAATGGATAAAGTCTGTAAAGAATCGTGTTGTTTACACAAGGCAACAAAACCCAAGACCCTTCATGTGGGGGCCCCATCAGTGGTAATGGAGACTAGTTTAGAAATAAGCAGGTGGACTTTATCCACTAACTCCATGAAGGCTTGGAAAATCTCTTCTCCCCCGTGCACGTCCTTTAAGTGGCAAAATGTCCATTATACTATCTCTGGTACTCACGTTGTCAAACACCATTCAAATGTAAACACACAACTGTGCAGCATCTGTGATGTCTGTGGACTTGTCCACTGAAGCGAGAAACACTCAACAGTCAATGTTATTGTTAGTTGATTCTCAAATGTTCCTGCTATGTCCACACATCTCTGTGTTTCTGGATAATAAAAAAATCCTTGACAGTCATCATGATTGTAATTAGATTTTTTAAATTTCCAAAAAGCAAGTCTGTAGCCTTTAAAAAAAATGCCTCCTCGGTCTTTGAAAGGTCTTTTATGTTTCACCAGAACTTGACTTGTTACTTTTACAGTTCACTTTTTGGCCGGGAAATCGCTCTCGTAAGTTTTGTGCATGGTTTTAAAATGCAGTTCTATAAGAGGAAGCTATGAAGACCAACATAAACCCCGTGCTGCAGAACTTCACAAACCTCCACAACAGGAAGCCTGTTTAATGCGTCCCAGTACCCATGACATTCCTTCAACAGAGGCGACGGCATCTGGCTCCTATCAATACTGAGGTTTTGAGAAAAAAATGCATCCATGTCCCAAATATATTCGCTACTTTTATAAACAGTGACATACCATTTTATTGTAAAAGTCACAAAACAGTCAACTTAAAGTTCAATGAATTTTTTTTTTATAATTTAAATTTCTTCCATTGTTATTGTGCAAATTCAGTCTGTTGAATAAAAGTTGGACAGTTAATTTCCTGGCTCTAAAATGTCAGTCACTAGATGCCATGGGAAACACTCACCCAGAGGCCTTAAGTTAAGGCACGGTTTACACTAATATGTCCAATAGCAGTATTTTCCTTTTATAATGGAAAAATGAGCTTCAACGCTAACTTCAGTATAAAAGATATCAGAGTGCTGGCAAAACACTGAACTCTGTGAAGTGCAGACAAAGAAGTAAAAACTCAAAAAACAGCCAATGAATACTAAAATGAAAGTGTAAGAAACATGGAAGGAAATAATTGAGAGTTTAAATAATTGTTAACAATTCCAAACCTTCATATTAAAAACAGAGAATCAAAATATTGCAAAAATAACACATCAGTAAGTATGTTTTTGATTATTCTTAAGAGCTGCTGTGGAAAGAAAAACAAAACCCTCCGTTTAAGATTGATGAAAATCGTTACTACTTTTTGGTTTGGTTTCAGGTTACGTAGCAGCCTGGTGTCCTTGTGACTTCAGACACGCCGTCTTTTCCACTCAGTCCTGCTATCGGCCTACATGCTGACCTCGATGATCTCAATCTGCCCACACATCTGGCCAAGGCTATTTAACTAAACCGTCCTCTCCAGTGGAAAACTGACGACCTGGCCCAACAAGGCAACAACCAGTCCAATATAAAGTGCATTGTGCTTTAAGAGGGCTTACTTCATAACAAAAATCATCATCGTCATTATCATTATCATGTACCAAAACTGTGTTTAGCCAACAATCATGCATGGGAGAAATAGAAGAGAAAAGTGTATTTTCTCTGCCTCATTTTGATGTTTCTGCCCATTTTCAACAGTGGCTGGTAATTATTCTCATTCTCTGTCTGGGAGACATCCATGGACTGTATATAACTGGAGACATCTTGGGTTGAGGGACAATGTGCTGATATGTTCACTAGCTAGTTGGTCTCCTTGAAAAACAACAGAACAACCATGGCTGCTATTCAGTATGCATCCTATTTCTCAGCGTCTGTCACAGCCATCAGCCTATGTGACTTTTCAATGCGCCGTACTATGGATTTGGCCACATTACTCTGGTGACACTGGGAAGAATTTGAGAAATCTCCAGTGCCTAGCTGTGGAATGTGAGCGCTAGCTACTGCCAGGAGGAAGAATGGAAAAGAAGTCAGTAGCAGACAAGTGGGGGGATTGGAGGAGACGCAGAGGGGGGATTACTCTACCCTAAAAATGTTTGGTAAACCACAAAAGGGCTTCATCAACCAAACATTTTGTGATGTACACGTCTAATATAGATGAATTACCCAAATGCTGGAAACTCAAGTGCTGGTCAGGGGATTATCCATTTTGTAGTGCATTACGCCATACTTTTCACCAGCGACACCAGGAGAGAAAGAAAGAGGAGCTGGAACCATCACAGAAAAACTGAGTAATTTTCCACTGAAACACTGCTGCGGCACGACACATGATAGACTTCTGACACACACATCGGCCAAAAGGCATGTATGGCTCCCTTGACCCCAAAATCCCCACTTCCTGACTCCAATCTTTATCAGGCTCTCTCTTGTCCCAAATTTTCTTTCTTTCTCTCCACAAAGTCCTGCTGGTTCGGTCCACAGAGCTCAGTGTTAACATTGTAATTACAGACACGAGCTACAATAATAAGAATGCAAGGAGTGGGGCCCAAACATATGGACCCTTTCTGCCTGTGCCATTTTCTTCTACTTATTTCGTGTGTGTGTCTGACAGTGGGCCAAAGATATTAGGAGGTGTTGTGGTGGGCCAGTGAGCGGATACTGGCAGAAACCCCACGACTGAAAGGGAAAGACAGGCATGAGCCCGGTCCGTCTGTGTGCTAATCACTACCGGCTGCCTGCCTCATCCCTGGCCCGGCTCCAGACCACAGACTCAGAAGGCAAAGGCTACTCTACAACTATGCTGGGTGTCTATTCTGGGCAGGTATTACCAAGGCCAGGGAATGTAAATATAGGGATATGTTGGCTTAAAATAATAGTAAACATTTTTGTTTTAATAAAAATCAATTTTGGATTCGCACAACATTTGATTTAACACTATTAATTGAATGTACAGTTAGGTAATTTACAGGTTTACATCTGCTGTTTTATTTGATTTTTTTTTCTGCTGGGAACAATCCTTTGGCAACCAGCAGCGGTTCCATCCCATCATTTGAAATAATATTTCTTGAGCACATTTCTTCTTACAGACCAAAAAAGTTCTCAATGTGAAATTCCTTTGTTAGATTTGTGAACTTTTTGATGTGTAAATGGGTAACTTTGAGAACAGTTAGATGATAAGACATCATGGCCAATTACAAATGGGTGCATGATCCTAGACATGCACACAGGCACAAGAGCGTGTAAGAGGACGGTAGGTTCTTAACTTTATTGCACTGCTTTACTTTTCTCGTTGCTCCTCTGTCTCTTATTAGCTGCTCTCACACATGCACAGATCATTCAGTGGTTAAAGTGATCAGGGATTAGAGATAAACTCTACAGGAGTTTGGTGCTCCTTGTATTTGATCCTATGGGTAGAAATTCTTAAGAGCCATTCTTTCGTCGTTGCTTTAATGAAACGGACAACAATGGTGGATTTCAATTCATTTTCATAGGTTAGCTGCTGTTAAAGCCACAAGGACAGAGGAGATGGACATGGATTGATAAAGAAAATCAGACCGTAAGTGACTATATCCACAAAAAGCAAAAAGGCTGAAAATGTCCTTGGCCTTTTTCATATCAATTCAGATGTAACATTTAAAAGACAACTAAAAATAGAAAAATCCTTACCTGCAATGTTAACATTTTATAGTTTACATATTTTTTTTATTCATAATTAAAGCAACGATTTATTCAGTTATTTCTATGCCTTCTATTGCTACTCTTTTGTTGTTCTTGGTAGGGATTGTCTAATCTCATTTGATCAATGATTGCAAGAAAAATAACAGAAACTATGAACAGAAACTCATATGGTTACAATATTACTGACACCAGTGCTACTGTTCAGGTAGTTTCGGAGCAATTTTTTTTCCCCGTAGCTTTACTCTATTTTGAAAAACACTAATCTAAAATACAGTGGATAGAAGCCCTTCATCTTCTTCACAACAGAAAAAGGCAGGCCCTGGGCCATCATCTGGAGGCCACCTGTTGGTAGCCATGATTTGCGGTTCTAAATCATTATGATAATGAGGAGCTCAAGGCTCATTTTTCTATTTATTAGGAAATTAAGCAAAAAGGATAGGTCATCATTGTACCGAACGTTCTTCAATTGGCTTTCATGGAAATGCAAAGGTCATAGAAAGCTGCGGATGATACAAGGATGAAAAGTCATGTCGCCGGGTTCAGATTATGTCATGAGACACTGCCCTATCTTGACTGAAGAGGAAAGATGGATCCCTGCTGGTGAAGTACAATCAGTGAACAAATCTTGGGTTTCAGGATCATTACTGGGGTGACATTTAAATAAAACCTGCAGTGCCATGTTTGCATGCAACATACAAAATAGTATCAAGCATGCTCTGAACCAACATTTACCAGCAGACTTGTTTCAATAACTTTCCATGTGGCTGTTCAGAAACCTGGCTTCATTGGAAGAGCTCCACACATAATTCAACATGACTGTAGCTGAAACACAAGGATAATAATGAGGCTGCTATGAGTGGTAGATGTCAAAGCAGATAATGTCCATAATGTCATGGGTGGGCCAAATTCTCTGGGCGGGCAAAGCACCTTGCTCCTTATGACCTCATAAGGGGCAATATCCCAGATCAGCCCATCTGTGCTTTCATTTTCTCAAAGGCAGAGCAGGATACCCAGGGCTCGGTTTACATCCATCACCATTTCTAGCAACTAGGGGACCATACGCAGGCTGGGGAACACATATTAACCCTCCTAGCCCTAAGGCCATTTTTACAGTTCATTGTCCGTCTGGATTTATTTTATAAAAAAGCTTGTAAAACACCAACCCTGTTGTCTACAGTCAAGATATGAACATCATTTTTTTCAGGACAAACTGGGTTATTAGAATATTTGGGCTGCAGTGAGCTCACTTGCATGTTAAAAATGGTTGTAGGACCTTAAAGACAAATAAATAAACAAAACGGAACATGAATCTTCCAGATATGTATTGATATCACACACAGATCAATAAAACCTAAGCCATTTTACTCTCTAAAACACTTCTCATATGTCTTGGGAGTCACATTGTGAAGAAATAATCATTATAACTTATACAGTTGACAAAATACATGCATTTTTTCAAAGAAAGTCAAGGCGCTTTTGCCCTCATGACATTTACTTATGCCAATAATCAACATAATAATGTCATATTTATTGATATTACACCCACAGCAATGCTACACAAGCAATTGTGTGTCTAAAACAGTTCTCCTATTGGCCTTCCATACAGGCTTTTGGCCTTCCATACACTTTGGGTGACGTTGTCTCCCATATATGGGCATGCACCCCATATATGGAGTCCTTGACTTCCGTACACAAAGGACGGACGGCGCTAGCGGCAGAATTGAGCGAAAACGCGATGAATTATGGACAAAAAGTGGATAAATCTTGGATGTAAAGGTATGGATTTAATGCTCAACGAACCCCAAAAAAGGCAGAAGTTCCAGGCTGGATAGAAAATCACCTGTAGAGGCTAGAAGGACCCGGAAAAGACCTCCGTAACCACTAACTCGTTAGCTTTTAGCCACAATTTTCGGCGAGTTTCTATGTGTTATGGATGGTTAATGATTGAACTATGAATCAGAGGTGCTTTTTAGGCTCGTGGGCGAGTCTCTCGGGTTCAGAGGGTTAATGTTAAAAAACCTCATAAAGTGAAATTTTCATGCAATGGGACCTTTAAGTGGTGTGATAGGGAAAGCATCCAGTCCTTGAAATATAAATTTGTCCCTTTTCTCTGACTTATTTATAATGAAAAAGGAATCTGTTTATTTTTTTCCACTCGACTATCTGACAAAAAAAGAAATGCTCCAAGTTGTGGAATCGTTAAGCTAACATCACCATAATTTACTCTGAAACTGAGCTCAGGGTCTCTTGTGAACAGAGCAAACTCTTGATGTGTACTATGGAGTTATTAAAAATGCTATTGCCAGACATGGCAGAACAATCCTGTGTTAAAATTAGGTAAACAGAAAAACCCCTGGCACATTCTTTCCATAAAGAGAACGGATCGTCAAATTGAAACCTCACTTAACCGCAATCATTCTGACACTCAAACAATTTGATATGACATCATTTTCCAAAACATGTTCAGAAAAGGGCTGAGAAGAGCAATGTTGGGGTTAACAGTCCTTGATATTGCTGGTTTTATTTTCCTAGTGAAGGCTACAGCCTGACTACTTTATTGGTCATACATATTTAAATTATGGCTTAAATGCTTAAAGCAAAGAAAGCCTGTTTTTATTCATTATCAAAAGACTGTTTCCATCTGTGGAAACCAGAATCAGTTTTGCATAAATACAGACAATCTAAAGGTTTTTTAAAGTACTGACTTTTTAATGATTATGTTCCATATTCATGTGTGGTAGCAAATTTTGTAATACTTTCCATCAGTCCATGGAGCACTGCTCTAAGATGTCAGATTATTCAGCCCATATAATTATGGTAGATGGTATTAAAAACAATCCGTCAAGACTAGAACAACATGTTGAACTAGACGTTGAGCAGAAAACAGTGGTTGCTCCCTGAATCTACTGTATTTGCCTTCATGCCTTTTTCCACTTCGGCGCATGACAAACAAACCTATCCGAGGGTACTGTGTCCTGCCTGGCTCCCGCCTGCTTCCATGCACTGCGGTAACCAGCCATCTTTGGCTAGGGACACACATTACAGTTTGAAACCATTAAAGGAAAGCGTGGGGGTAAGTAGACCCTTGATAAGGTCTTATCTGTACAGTGAGTCAACATACTCAGAACATGCAGACACTGCCACCTGCATCACTTCCAAGAATCAGAACAGATGCAGCTGCACACTTCTCCTTACGCAACCCCCTCTTCCCATCCATTTAATTCTGAATTTGTGACTTGGACAAAGAAAATGTATTTTATAGGCTGTAGGTATTGACCTATTGGTGCACTTAAGTGACTCCTCTTGCAAATGTGTTTGAGGGTTGAACGGGTTCAGCCAAATTGGTGGCATCACTGTGAGGGCTGGGATCCAGACAGCGCTGCAGTCACAGAGACTACAGCTGGAGCTCACGCCAAGAAACCCAGATTTTGAAGGAGAAGGTTTATACACATGTAAGAGAAGACAATGAGCTGGAGTTAACCATTACCAGGCGCACCAGGGACACACAGGCCAGCTCAAGTCCTGATAGAACAGCATCAGAATTGGCACCGCACCCAAATATACATACACGGTAGTTGGTTAAGTCCTAACATGTCCTAATATCAAACATTTAATTAAAAGAACATTGGCACGGTTTTACATCATGTCATGATTCTGAGATGTTTGAAAGATATCTGCAACATGCAAAGCAGCTATTGTTTATACATACGGTGGATATAAAAAGATAAATCATGTCAGAACTTTTTCCACCTTTAATGTGACCAATAACGTGAACAAATCAACTGAAAAACAAACTTAAGTCTTTGAGGGGGGAAAATTTGATTTTTTAAAATTAAAAAAAGTTACAATAACATGGTTGCATAAGTGTGCACACCCTTAAACTAATACTTTGTTGAAGTACCTTTTGATTTTATTACAGCACTCAGTCTTTTTGGGTAGGAGTCAGTTAGCGTGGCACATCTTGATGTGGCAATATTTGCCCACTCTTCTTTGCAAAAGTGCTCCAAATGTGTCATATTGCGAGGACATCTCCTGTGCACAGCCCTCTTAAGATCACCCCACAGATGTTCAATTGGATTCAGGTCTGGGCTCTGGCTGGGCCATTCCAAAACCTTCATCTTCTTTTGGTGAAGCCATGCGTTTGTGGATTTGGATGTGTGCTTTGGGTCGTTGTCATGCTGAAAGGTGAACTTCCTCTTCATCTTCAGCTTTCTAACTTAGCCAGAAGGTTTTCTGCCAAAATTGCCTGGTATTTGGAACTGTTCATAACTCCCTCCACCCTGACTAAGGCCCCAGTTCCAGCTGAAGAAAAACAGCCCCAAAGCATGATGCTGCCCCCACCATGCTACACTGTGGGGATGGTGTTCTTTGGCTGATGTGTAGTGTTGTTTTTGCTCCAAACATATCTTTTGGAATAATGACCAAAACGTACAACCTTAGCGTCATCAGACCAGGACACATTTTCCCAACATGCTATTGGGAGACTTCAGCCGGGGCTTGGATGTTTTTCTTTGTAAGAAAGGGTTTTCCGTCTTGCCCCCCTACCCCAAAGCCCATTCATACGAAGAATACAGGAGATGGTTGTCACATGTAGCACACAGCCAGTACTTGCTCCTTTAATGTTGCTGTAGGCCTCTTGGAAGCCTCCCTGAGCAGCTTTCTTCTCGTCTTTTCATCAGTTTTGGAGGGACGTCCAGTTCTTGGTAATGTCTCTGTTGTGCCATATTTTCTCCACTTGATGTTGACTGTCTTCACTGTGTTCCATGTTATATTTAATGCTTTGGAAATTCTTTTATATCCTTCTCCTGACTGATATCTTTCAACAATGAAATCCCTCTGATGGTTTGGAAGCTCTTTGCGGACCATGGCTTTTTACTCTGAGATGCAACTAAGAAAATGTCAGGAAAATCCTCCTGGAACAACTGAACTTTATTTGTGATTAATCAGAGTCACTTTAAATGATGGCAGGTGTGTAACAACTTCTATTTAACATGAGTTTGAATGTGATTGGTTAATTCTGAACACAGCCACATCCCCAGTTATAAGAGGGTGTGCACACTTATGCAGCCAGGTTATTGTTTTTTTTTTTTATATAACTTCAATTTTAAAAAAGGAAGAAAAAAAGAATTTATTTTTTTCAATGACTTTGATTGTCATTTAATTTTACGAGCCAACTGCATCGCAAACGCTACTACTTTCTTCTGTGAGTTTTAAACATAGACTGTATAAAATAGGTTTTAAAGGTCTTCCAAGCGCAGCGATGCTCTCCCTTCTCTTCATTGAAGCCTCTATGTTTACGGGCTTGTGTTGATGCGCAATGTGCCAAAAAAAAAAACTATGTTTGGTACTGCCAGTTTGTTAATGTCATGGTCGTGATATCAAATCTAAGCAAAAAAATTCGGGATTCATATTTTTCACCAAATTGTGCAGGCCTAATATATAGTGCTATTGGGTCTTAAGTAGCCAATTTAACATGAAGTGTCTTCATAGAAATTAAATTGTTTTGTTTGTGCTTGCCTAGCATGTGTTGATTGCTGTCCTGTGGTTTAGTGATACAAACATCATCTACCTTTCATGCATGCAGGGGGTGGGAGTTTGATACTCCAAAGACAGACTTAAAGTATTTTATGGGAGCAGATGGGACTTGCAAACTCACGGGCTAGCACCGACTTGCTAAGAGGCTTTGTGCTCAGCAAGTAACTAAGAGATACAAACACAACACGGGATATAAAAAAAGCTTTGTCTCAGAAGATATGATCACTCCTTACAGTGACAACCTCTTGGCCAAATGCATCTTGTGCAGTTACCTTTTAATGAAAAGCATTAGGGATGTTAAGCTGACCCTTTGAACACAGTTATAAAACAAGGAAGAAAAGTATGCTTTCAATTCTCTATTGTACAATAATGTCAATGTAATGCACAAATGTCATGATCACTTTTTATTTAGTGCTGTCAAACGATTAAAATATTTAATCGCAATTAATCGCATTAATGTCCTAATTAACTCACAAATAATCGCACATTTTTATATATTCTAAATGACCCTTGATTTCTTTTTGTCCTGTTTTTTTCTCATTTTAATCAACTCTTATCTTTTATCTCTTATCAACATGGAAAAGAGGATCGGCTCACTTTGTGCAAATGTTTTTTTTTTATTGAAAACAATATTGGCATATAGCCTACTGTACTACTGTAATGTACAAATCAGATGATTCGCCCTGCTAGCTGCCACCAAGTGAGGCAGCGGAGGCAACAGAAACGACTGGAGCATCGTCAACTGTACAACTTTGTCTACCTGCGTACTTTGCCACACTCATCCTCAGGACCCTTGTCAGGATATTGTAACGCTTTAATTTGAATGCAACCCATCTTGTGTAATCACTATATGGGTTGCATTTAACTTAATTGGAACAAATGATGCCAAAATTTGCTCAAATTTTGTTTTGTCTTGCATCATTGTTGATTGTTCGAGATAAATAAATGAAATGCCAGTGGGTTTGCCTTGGACGGGTCTGGTTAGCCTTGATGGTGGACAGAGCGGTCACGTTGTGGAGATGTTACAGCAAGGGAATAACCACTGAGGGAGGCTTTTTGTCAAGGTCCACAAGCTGCTGCACAACAGGACCTGTGTGTGGTGCTGTGGGAAGTGCCGTCTCCAATCATAGTAAAAGAACTGATAAATGTATTATGGCCCTGGCGAGCGACTGATCAGGAAAACCCGGGAATGAGGCTGAATCAGCAACGATTGACTAATACAATAATGATAGCGGAGATTTCTTTATACTGCTGACTGGCCAACTCAAAGCCAATGCAAACAAACGTGGATACATGTAAGAACGGACAGAAATGTTGGCTTGCCATCTGAACAACAATGAAAGCCATTAAACAACAGGGAGTATAGTAGTGAGGAATCAAAAAGCTGTTATGCAGCATGTGCTCCGATGAGCATCTTTACACAACTACATCTCCACGAGCACTGGGTCCAAGCACGACAGGGAGATTTTCCACAGCATATCATCTGAGCCATTGGTCTGGCAGAGGTAAACCAGCCATTTTGTTCATCCCGTAAAGAACAACTATTACATTTACTGGCGGGTCAAAATAAAATACACTCACTTTTTCTCTGCATTTACAGCAATTTCTGCCCATGATTCCCTTTGTCAGCGAGAGGGTTGAATATATTTAGATCCAAGTATAGCTGGTGGCTGCCAGAATGGATCCCTCAGGAAACAGAAAGTTGGCATGTCCCTGAAGAGCGTTGCCTTAATGACCTCTCATGCTGAAAGACAATTCTTTCTTCATTTATCTTTTACATTGCTACGTATGGATCAGCTCGCCAGTCACACACACACACACACACACACGCACACGCACACGCACACGCACACGCACACAGAATTTTAATTGGCTGCCAGCAGCCGGATGTGCGTCCTATCTCACTGTCTACAAACTCACCGCATCTGACAGCCAGTTAATAAGCGGTACAAAAGGCCAGCTTTACAGAGCCTTGCGCATGCCGGAAAAGCCTGACACCAGGTGTACAATCTTTTGAATTAAGAAGATGACACAATGTCTTGGCTACTCCCTCTCGACAGCTAAAAATAGCACTGGCCCTGGAACGCTATTTATCAGCGGATAACAACCCTAACAAAAGGCTCCTCTTGAACACTGATTTACTACGCCAAAAGGCATGTCAACTAGTGTGAGATTTTTACATATTACATGCCGTGATATAAACATAATCTAGGCTTCGTTATTATGGTCTGCTATCATCATATCATATACACTACCTGTCAAAAGTTTGGAGTCACTTAGAAATTTCCATTGCACTCCATAATAGACAGAATACCAACTGAGATCATTACATTATGTGCTTACATAATTGCAAAAGGGTTCTCCAATGTTTTACTGATTACTTTTTTTAAATGATATTAGATTAGTAAGCAGAATGAACCTTTGCAACATTGGATGAATGGTAGCTGATAATGGCCAATGTAGATATTGCATTAAAGATCAGCCCCCCACTCAGATCAGCTGGTATTCTGTCTATAAATGGAGTGGCATGGACATTTGTGAGTGTGTGTGTGATGACAACATGTATATAAATTGTTATTTTAATATATTTGGGTTTTGAACTGCTGGCCAGACAGGCAATTTCAAAAAAAAAAAAAAATTGGACATTTTGAACTACTGTTTCACTATTTTCTGACATTCAACATAAAAACGGTTTAATCTGTAAAGGAAATAATCCATGCCTGCAACCCTGGAATGGTGCTGCACTGTATTCCACTCAAACTAGTTCTGCATGGGTGGGTTGTTGTCCATCAAAACTCATAATGTCAGAGCCTCAGCAGAGCTGCAGCCACAGAACCATCTGATGTCATGGCAGCCCAGGGCAGCTGTGCAGCACCCAGTACTTAGGGCACCACTGGACAGGGTTATTGAGGACATAATGGGCTGCGTTTCTTATTTTATGCATTATACTTTCGACAGAATGTGCATGCATGGCGGTAAAGGGCTGAAGCACAAGCCCAACATTTCTGCCTGTGAAAACAATCTATGTGGTATAAAAAACATGCATGTTCCTGTTAATTTTGGAGTATATCCTTAAGACAGGGGCTAATACAATAATAATTACATCAGTATCATTCAAGTCATATCATGTGTCAATGATAACATAATCAGCCTAATACCTTTTCAATAAATTTTACGGTATATATCAGATTTACACTGAATGAAGGGGATTGCATTGATTCATGGGCTGCAACTAACAATTATTTCCCCTATTAAATCGATTTCTTGTTTGGTCTAAGAATACCTATCACAATTTCCTGGAGCCCAAGGTGACATCTTCAATTTTCTTGTTTTGTCCAACCAACAGTCAAAAACACAAAGCTATTCCATTTACGATAACATTAAATCACCTAATCTTCAGCTTTAATAGTTTTTAACTTTCACATGTAAAATAATTCATAGAACGGATTGATTATCAACACTGTTTATCGTGATTACATTTCTATTAACTGAAATGAGTGAATGATCTAACTCATTCCATGATTTGCTAAACAGACTGAAACAAAACAGAGATCACACAACCTAACCCTTTTTACGCAAGTTAGAAAACATCTGCAACCCACAGGTTCATTTTAAAGAGGAGGCAGAAACACGGGCAAAGTTCATGCCAAGCGTTGCAAATAAACAATGACAGACATGTCTACCTTTGGACGCCAGCGGTTATGTCAGCGTAATGCATTCAGCCTTTTATGCATCAAAAGGAACAGGACAATGCTGTATATTGTATTGAGGATTTGTCACCAAACCAGTGTTAATTCCACCACCTTTTATATGTATTGTCTTATAAAAACTAGACAACACCGTAGCATTAACATTTGTTTTCATTCTGACTACTGCACATCTAGATATTTGTCTATTCGATTCAGATTAATTAAAAGATAAAATAAAGGCTCTTAATGTGCAACCCTATGCAATATGCATTAGTCTGGGGCGATAAGAATTATGGTGTAACCTGAAATTAATGACGATAATAAGGTCATAAAAAAGAAAAGCTCTTTCTGTGATCATCCAGCCAACATGGCAGGGAAAAAAAAAAACACTCTAGGGATACTCGCCTATCAGTGTACTGCAACAGTGATTTAACTGCTGTGTGTGTGTGTGTGTGTGTGTGTGTGTGTGTGTGTGTGTGTGTGTGTGTGTGTGTGTGAGTGAGACAGCGTTAAGGGAAAATTGGTTTATGGGTTTGACATCGAGGGCATTTAGTTTGAGGGAATGACAAGAAGAGAAGTTGTTGACGAGGCCGAGGTGGCAGGCCTGGCATTAGGACCACTGAGCAGCACATAAACACTCTATTCCATTTCACGGCTGTGGTTTTAATGGGGAGCTACTTCAAGAAAAAAACCACATTCACTTGAGACGTCCCCACTTTGAGCAAACAATCTGTAACTGACTACTGCTCACTTCAAGTTGAAAGTCCTTTAGCGGCAGCACAATACTACAGTCTCTGCCCTCAGATCCAATGGACTCCTTGTTAAATTACTACCCTCCTACCACAATTTCATCCTGTGCTTTAACTGTTGGTTATAAGATTTGCTTGGCAGCAGTGGCAGCGTGGTGCTCAATGACAACGTTGTATGTTCCACCAGAGGAGCATGACCATTGGACAATAAATGTGCAAAATCAAAATGTATCCGGTGATTAAGCTGCAAAAAGCAGCCGTGTTGGCACAAGAGGACACATGCCAGTATGCGCCAAAATTCAACAGCCATTGGAAAAGCAGTGTCCTGAAAGAGTGGAGAGGACGTCCACAGTGTGAAGCTCCTTGAGGTCTGCCTTAAGACACACCATGGTTTTCATAACTAAAAAGGTATTTTCAAAACAGAGTCTCTCATGCAAGTTTTGTCTACTGACACTTGCCAGGGGTGACCATGAAAGATGCCACTATTCCCCAAACTGTCTTGCGTTGTGCTCCTTCCCTCATTTCAAAATAAATAAAGATGGAGAACCCACTGGAAGGCATCTCAAAGCCTTCCCAAATAAACTGTTTTGATTTGGTGAGTGCCATAGCCTGAATAAAGCTGCGGCAACATAAACTAAGAGTCAAGCCTTACCAGCTGTGGGAAAAATCCTGTTTATCAGGCACCAAAAAGAACCACACAGTTCAGAGGAGCATTGCCTCTGCACCACAATAAACACATCTACAGTAATTCCAATTAACAACTTTTCAAAAGGCAACATTAATCATGCCAAATGATGATCTAAATTATCTATTGAAGTGTTATCACTTGGGGTGCAGAGCATGGATGAAAGATGAAAATAAAGATATAAACAGACCATAATATGAGCGTATTTTTTTTTTAGAAAATTGATCAATAGGCACCAGAAAAAAAAATGCTACAAAAAGGACGTGTAATAGTTCCTCAGCAGACAATGACTGTGAGACTCCTCCTTTACTTGATGCTGTTCACAGTTTTGAGGTGCATTTTTTTCTGACTGCTGTGTTGGGGATTGCATGTGTGTTTCTGTTACCTTACAAACAGTTTCAGTGTCCCAGGGCAGGATGGTCTGTAGATCGATGAGCTCGCAGGACACTCCCAGCTTCTCTTGAGCCATATTGGCCACCTCCCTCATCACATGGATCTAAATGGAAAAAGAAACGAGGAAGAAAGCCTTTAAATCTATTCAGCTAATGCGGTTTAGTTTGACTAGGATATCACTCCTGCTACAACATAAACTCCTGTCCTACATTAGTTGTGTATTATGGCTTTTAATTGTAGCAGGCATACTAAAAAAAAAAAATCATGTGTATTGTGATTCTTTTTGCAACGATTTTTAAAATTGATTCTTTTCCCTAGAATCAATATTTTTTTTTAAACAATGAGTCCCCTTAATATTTTCTGTTTATAAGTTACCGCTGACAGCGACTACTACTACTCCGTTTCCAGCAAAACAGAGCGAAAGCAAAAAAAAAAAAAAGAAATCCATGTTATTTACTTCTTCTTCTGCAAATGAAATACATGTCAAACTGACTGACACGTGATGTGCATTCTTCTTAGAAAACACTTAGATTTTAGAAATGTCTCATGATATAATATGGTCTCTAGAAGTGTATTTTTCAACTTTTGGTTTTGTTGAAGGAAAAAAAAATTGCAATACTATGGAATCGCAATACCTCTAGAATTGCAATAAATGAAAATCACAATTTAAATTGAATGCCAATTCAATTTGATAACCATGTATTGTGAAAGAATCAAATCCGGACATAAGCATATTGTCCCAGCCCTAAGGCATACACTAAAAAAGGTGACTGGCATTATACATGCTCATGTTACTTTCAGATGCTGCAAAACGTATTAGACGTCAAGCAGAATGAATGCAAAATGCCCCAAAACAAACTAACCTTAAATCATGCAAAATTACTCTCAGTATCCATTGTATAACACTGCAATATGCCAAACCATATTGAGATACAAGTATTGTAATTGCATCATAAACTGCATTACGAGTTTGCTTTGAATTTGGTAGTTTACAAAAAAATGCGTATTCTTTCCTCCCAACAATGTATAAAAACAGTTTCACAGCCCTACGATGTACTGTATATTACACAATGTATGATAATATTAAAACTCACTGCTCAAACAGGTATTTTGTAACTTAACATTCATGTTAGCTACTTTTTAAATGCTCTGCTGGTACACAGGAGGTAAAAAAGAGAATCAGGATAAAGCATTGTTTCTTTTATGTTTTTTTATGTTTGTTGGCTGCTGAGGAATGCACAGGCGCTTGGCGATCAGTGCCTGATAAACAGAAAGTTGAAAATAGCTGATTAAACTCAAAACATGTGCTTCCCATTAATTCATCATTTGTGGACTCAGTTCATGTTTATTAGCAGGCACTCTTGGTTGCTTCAAAATAACCACCAGGATCAATCTGAATTATCACAACTACAAGAGTTTTCAACAGTCAAGCCAGTTTGAAAGATACAGGCCCTGGGCTCAAGCTAACAAATAACCTCAATAACTGTAAGCATTTATCATGGAACGGTGCTGCCATTACATTATTTCCAGGCAATCTTTCTGAGGGAGAAATCATTAATACAGGGACTGTTAAGACTAGGGGGAAAACATCCTCTGTTTGGGTGATCAGAAACTCAGGACTGGGGCCTCATCCTCACTCTGTGAAAGTTGTTTTCTATACTCTCATCAGGACAGGGCTGACAGATGAGGGGAGTAATGAGGTGGAAAAGAAGAGTGGCATTAAAAAAAAAACAAAAAAAAGGAACGGCATGCTTTCCACTACTTCACTGGATCCCCGTTCTTCTCCGTCCACCCTTCAACAATAATACCGGATTTAATGGAGACATTTTCCTTCAATACCCTCAGACCCCCCTCCTGTGCTCCAGGTACATTATGGCCTGGATAAGCCTATTGAAGATGCCGGGTACAATCAAAGTCAGAGATGACTCCTGGTGAGTTACAGGCACCGTGATACAGAGCTGCAGAAAAAAATCTCTCTCGGATGAAAAGAAAGGCTACAATGGAAAGCGTGCGGCAGAGGTGCTTGCCAAAAACAGCCTTGATGATGTGGAGATGTCTGGGCAGATACAGCCACAGACTGCTATCTGTGAAACCCCGCTGGGGTGGGGGCTTGTGATAGACAAAGTTAATCCACTGCTTGCCTCTGTGGCTTTAAACGTCATTAAGTGGAGATGAGACTGGACTGCTTTTTTCCTGTGGCCATGGAAAATGATCCAAAGATAGATGACAACTTTATACTGCTCATGTAACCCACTGAGTCTGCCAGTGATGCGCAGGAACGCCTACCTGTGTGCCCCAGGCAACCAGAGTGACATCACTTCCTTCCTGTAGGACCTCGGCCTGCGAGAGTGGGATGGTGTAGGGCTCCACGGGAACCTGCTCCACTGAAGAAACACACACACACACACATCCAGTGAGAGATTAATACTCCATCAGTGCTAAAGTGCAAACACATTAGAGGCAAGCTCACACGCAAAATAAACATGGGTCAATTCTGAACACAATGCAACCTGTGGTTTTCATGTGAAATGCTCGGAACCCAAACTGACTGGACCATAAATAATAGACTAGATGACAAATGGGTGAAATGACAGACTGTCAAAGAACACAATTACTACCCTACAGCATTTTATCTGGCCCATTTCAAATGTTTTTTTCCAGAACCTCATCTCTCCCCAAAGGCCGAGTGCATTTATCAGCACAATCTGATGCATGACCTAATGATATCTTTTGCCAGCAACAAGCTCATAACCCTGCTTAATCTTCACAACAAAACATTGTTGGGATGGGATATCGATTAGAAAAGGGCCACACAAATGGGGCAGTGGTCCAAAAAGGGAGGCCTCGCAGCCAGTCTATCTTTGAACACAAGTCCAAAGCAAAGAGCATGTAAAAATATGGTTTGAATAATAGTTAATCAAGTCTTGGAAAACTGAAGCATGGTCATGGGAATCATTACAATACAAAAATGCATCATGAACCCAATCTGCCATAACTTTGAAACATGCCGCTGAATAGCAATATTTATACTGCCCAGACGCCACATCTTATCACTAAATGCTGTATTTTACCTATCTTTGAATCTCATTCACCATTATGGTTTTGGCTGCAAAACTCACAGAAAATGGGATTTTAAAGTGTGAGTGGACTCTGAACTGAACTGCTGAAAGCATTCTTACATGGCCATGCATGAAGTCAAATTTACAATTTGGCAGAGTAATAATACTGGGTTTGAGACCTTTCTGGAAACCTTAAAAAGGACTTCCATGATCCTTTCAAGCCTTTGAGAAGCTGTAAAGGAAAGAAAAATTGCCCATCCTGACATCTCACTATATTAAAAGAACATAAAAGGCTTGAGTGAATCATACGCAACTCCTGATTTAGGCTTCCAGACGAGACAGAAAATAGGCCCTTAAGAGGAATAATGAAGAATGTTAAAATTGAATTATAAAAAACTATGTTATGGTGTAATAAGTGGAATGTCAGGCCCCACAAAACAGTATGGCCTTGATGAGACAAATGTGTGATTTTTGTCCTCTTCTTCACAAGAAAAGAGAGGCTGCTGCAATTAAAAACATGACTTCATTATCCATGCACAGATCATTAGGGACATGTGGACCTGGCATGAGAGCTGGCTCACTCTGCCCCTTTAGGAAATCAAAACAACTCCTGAAACCCTACCGGTACTAATAAACCCCTGTGAGAGATGGAGATGGATGAGTGATTTGTCTTACAGCTTTCAAAACATAAACACCCTTTTCCATAAAACTAGTCAGAAACAAAATAGGGAAGGGGCCATGTGTTAATGTTGGTGGAACCATAAAGTGATATGTTGCCATAAGCATCTGGTAAGTAACAGCAGCATCCTCTTGAAACGTGTGTCAACACTGATGCTGACTGATCTATATCTTGATCCTAACTTCTACTGTATCTACAGTATGTATTATATTTGGCATCAGTTCTTTCGGAAATGCTGTAAGAAATTACATGGCAAGCAAGATCTCTCTTACATACAGCATATTACTGATGTATCTCATCACTTCCCAAGAAGCTAATAAACCGAGATCCGTATCAACTGAGCAATAATGCAAACAAAAGCATTGCCAAGAACTCAATACACCTGGTCTTGGCTGCCTTGTTGAACCACATCAAAAAAACCGCTCCACAAAGAAGGACTGATTGGCAGAAAATTATGAGACAATCAATCTTATTTGTCATATTAAATCATACAAGGTACAATTCCACTGAAATGTTATCCCATCCTTGCACTAGTGCAGGATTCACCATGAAACAGAATGTGGCCGTCAGATCGGCACACAGAAACAGAGTAACCCGGTTGAATGGCACCGGCTCTCCAGGATCCAGCCAAGTCTTAGCGATAGGCCAACACAGTTTGTGACTTCCCGCTGGGAACAGACACAGGCACGGAGGTCGCCCGGCTCAGCGTCCGACGCCTGGCTGCTGGCTAGCAGGACGCCCAGCAGAGAAGCCACAGTGGGTGTTCAACTCCTCCACGCCTGCCTTGGCACATCCTCTGATGCAGAGACGGAGATTGACACAGAGATGGTCAAGGTTGTAGCTGATAGCATCACCGTTACCTCCGTGTCTACTCTGATGCTCACACTCAGAACCCTGACTGGCCAGGCTGGCAGAGTCAGCAGGAGACTGAGGAGTTGATTTCTCTATCCTGATGAGCGACTCCTAGCCATGAGTTGGCCGCAGAGATGGGGCTAGCTTGACCTCATCTTCACCATATTCTCCATCTTTACCTTTTGTTTTAAAAGTAGCTAGCCCAGGTTAGCAGTTAGCAGGAGACTGGAAAGTTAATTTCCCGATTTCTAGCTATAGTAGTTTGTTTTTTTTGCCTTCCTTTTACTGAGTAGTCACTACGTCACAAAGCTTCTACAACCAAATATATAGGATGACTAAACTAATTTTGCTGTGAGCAGGACTTAAAATGTACACATGTTGCGCTTTGATTTAAATAAACTCAAGAACTGAGGGAGATGTGATGATCGGAGGCACTTCATTTGTGCGGAGAAAGGGTTTTTAATGTCAGACTGCACTGTAACATGAGAAATGTTTCGGACAATGTTCACTAACCTACTGCCATAATTGAAACAATCTCAGCAGTGGGCTGTACTTTTTCCCAATCTAATCTGGCTGTTATCCAAGCGGGAAAATTAGAGGTATTACCAATTTGTTCTGGTTGTGCCTTTCATTCCTATAAAAAGGGCTTAAACATTATCTTCAAGCCTCCAATGCTGTCTTAATCAAATTATTATCACGTAACAAAAGCAGCGCTGTTTTGCAACAGCTGCCAACAACTGTTAAGAGTTTTTACGATTTGGATGGACACCTTTTTACAGTGGCAGCCTGCCTAAAGCCATGCTGGCCTTAACAGTGATGTTCCCTACACATAGGGAGGGGAGGGAGAGAAGATTTAACACTCAGCCCATTTAGACGGTCTGCTTCACACTTGTGGTCCTGTTGATTGAACGCACATTGTTTGCAGTCAGGCATATTTTTGTTTGTCTTGCATCACACCTCTAAAAGGGAGAACATTGGTTTTCAATAAGGTGACCACACAAACAAACAAGCGACTTCTCCAGTGCTTTTAACACCATCCAGCCTTTGCGGCTCATAGTGAAGCTGGAGAAGGCTGGTGTGGACCAACACCTGGCTGCATGGACAACAGACTCTCTCACCAACAGACCACACTATGTGATGCTCCATCACTGTGTGTCTGACAGGGTGCTCTGCAGCCCAGGTGCCTCTCAGGGTACGGTGCTCCCCCCATTGCCACATCCAGAAGTTCTCGGATGACACAGCCTTTGTTGGATGTGTTTCTGAGGGGAACAATCTGGAATACAAGATGGTAATCAGTGACTTTGTCGGCTGGTGTGAGCTCAACACCAGCAAGGCGAAAGAGATTATTGTCAACTTTAGGACGAAAACATCCCACTTCTCACTGGTGAGCATCCAGGGATCGGACATTCAGGTAGTGGTGAGCTACAAATTCCTGGGTGTTCACCTGAACAATAAACTAAACTGGACTGATAACACCCATGCTCTATACAAGAAGGGCCAGAGTGGCCTCAATCTGCTGAGGAGATTCAGGTCCTTTGGAGTGTGCAGGACTCTTCTCAGGACCTTTTACCACTCTGCGGTGGTCTCTGCCATCTATGCTGTGGTCTGCTGGAGAGGGGGCAGCTCGGACAGGGACAGGAGCACACTCAATAGACTGATCAGGAGAGCGAGCTCTGTCCTGGACTGTTCTCTGGACTCCATAGAGAAAGTGGGGGAGAGAAGGATGTTGGCTGACATCCATCATGGACAACACCTCTCACCCCCAACATGACAGTGTGGGGGTCCCTGAGCACTCCCTTCAGTAACAGACTGATCTCCCCCAGTGTAAGGAGAAGAGGTACCGCAGGTCATTCATCCCGACTGCTGTCAGGCTTTACACCTGCACCACCTGATGGCTCTATGTATATCTGTACATATTTGTATTTTTACATTCCGAGTACTTATATATGTAATATTATTTATATTATGGCCACACTTCAATATAATTTATATCATGGTTACTTACTTTTGCTATATTGTTTAATTACATATTATTCTAGTCAATTTAATTTCACAGCACGTACTTACTCACATTGCAATATTTTTCGTACCAAGGCAACCTCACTTTACTTTAAAATACTTTTATATAATGCTACTTTACATTCAATCAGTATTTATTGCACATTATCTGTTGTTTGCCTGTTTGTTGGTTTGCCTTTTACTGTGGAAATACTGCTGCTGTCGCAAGGGAATTTCCCCATTATGGGATGACTAAAGTATTATCTAATCTAAATCCAGGGCCACCGAGATGCGATGCCGAATTATGTGCTCAGTTACATGTCGGCTTCACATACAATCGCGCTTACCTGCGGCTCTGTACAGGATCTTGGGCTCAAAGAATATGCAGGGGTTCTGGTCAGCAATGCAGGCAAGTAGCAGCCCTTTGGCCTGCACTGGACTACGGGGTATTACAACCTGTGGAACACATGACACACTTTATTAAACCCAGTAATCATGTTACAGGTGCCCTGCCTGATTGGCTAACAGCAAGTCAATGAGAGCCTAGCTATCAGCATCCTTTACTCAGCGCAACTGGGCAAGCTCATGAATAGTAATGAACTCAGGCATCACATGTAAATGTTTAATGAGGTAATAAATCAAGTGAGAAGTGGGTCCCTTTCTCATAGACTTTTACAGAAACAGACCTCCTTTTGCAACCGCACGTGTCGCCCCCTGCTGGAATTCAGATAGCTTGCTGGTTTAAGGCACTTCCTCATTTGCAGCACTTTGCCGAATTGGATGCTTTTTCCATTAAATATTAACAGTTTATGGCTGGGAGCTTCATGGAGGCAGCTAAAGTTAATGTTAGCTGCCCTACAGCTGCCAGAGTTAGCTTTGACTTCATACGTTATCTTCTAACAGCTGGATTCTCTGTAACGTGACAACTCTCAAGAAACAGATTGCTTTTAAATCACTACAATAGTAGCGGCAGCACCATTTGCCTTAGTTATCAATGCTGTTAGCATGGTAGCTAACACTATTGTGACTTAGTTTATGACACATCGTTTGGGCTGTGCTTTCTAACATGATGTCATTGTGCTAACCGAGCAACGGTAGCCTTTCCAACAGAGCCGCTTCACTACACTTGCTAAATAATGATTCATTACAGCGTTCTCTGATTTGAACTCTGTAATGAATCACTTCTGATTTTTGTTTGGCGTGTCTGTGTGCTTGGTGGAAAATGAAGGGGACCTATGTCGCATTGTCTTTCTGGCACGCCACTCTCAAGGCCAGACTGATGTTAGAAGTCCCCCTAGTGGACAGGATGTATAACAACAACCACATGCTTATAGTGGCATTGACGCCTGAGTAGTGTAGTACATATTTATAACAGGCTGCATATGAGCATTAAATATTCTAATATTATCCGAACATCAAAACAAAAATAACAAATGGAATTTGAATGGTTTTACAGAGGAAGACTGACAGCTCTATTGTCTTGATGATATTGCAATTGTGTCACATATTGAATCTCTTAATGGTATTTAGATCGGAGTTCGAGTATCATGACAACTCTGGGCCAAAGCTGAATCGAGCCTGTCAGACTGTGTGGTGGGACGGACCCTCAGATGGAGCCAACAGTGCTGATAGTACGCACAAAGATGAACTTTTATCTGCCTGACCTTTGCTGGGAGACAACCTGTTTATTGCTCTCAGTGTTGGTTACTCACAGTGGATGAACTGTAGCTGTAAAGCATACAGTCACTGCCGGTCTGTGGCATATGAGACACTTTGATGATGATTATACAGTATGTATGCTCAGTGAAAACACAAAAGCAGGGAGGGATGTTATATCTTGACATTTTAACTTGTTTACTTTGAGCATATGCTATTCATTTCATCTCAGTATGCTATCAGTGTTCAGAGAACAGTGTATCCTGTAGCAACACATCTCTATGAGAAGTAAGATTTCTGTGTCTGAAAGAATATTTTTTCTCTTTTCACACATATAAACTCAGCGTAGCAGGCTCTCTCTTGCCTTTTTACATGCCTGAAGCTTGCAGGTGTGTTTAGTGTTGAGTACCAAGTTTATAAACTATTCAAATTTATATGACTGGACAGTTTTTAAACAATGTTGCACAACCAAGTCGTTGCCCAGTGATCCGTTTCTCTTTTTTTTTTTCCTTCTAAAGATCGCTTTTCCTATTCAAGTAATCATAGCTCGTTAAAGTTATATCATACAAGCAACACGTCAACAACAAGTAACCTTTACTTAGTTGAGTTGGAGAAGAAAACTGCTTTGTTCCATTAGGGGTGGGGAAGAAAAAAAAAAAAAAGTATATATATATATATATATCTATATATATATATATATATATATATCTCTATGTATATATCTATCTCTATCTCTATCGATAGATAGATAGATATAGATATATATAGATATATATATATATATATATATATATATATATATATAGATATATATCTATATCTATATCTATATATATATATATTTTTTAAAGGTGTTCACTTTTATTTAAAAGTTACTTTCTCCAGACATGTGCACATCAGAAAACAGAGTGACTGAAAGATGATGGGTTAATGGACAACAACTTAAAGTTTAGGCAAGAGTGCAGAAAAAGGAACAAAAAAGTTTTGCTATATACACACGATCTAATAAAAATACATAAAATAATTAGGCAAAACACATATAGGCTGTTGATCTACTTTATCACAAAAAAAAAATGTTGCATCAAGATGCATTGATAATCCGTTTAGAATCCAATCACAAGGTGCCAGAGATTCCCACCCCTAGTGTTTCATCTGTAAATGGAAGTAAAACGAGCACGATTGGAGAGAATCACCAGAGAGACTTACAGTGCTGCTTATTGCAGAGACTGGCATGGGGTACTTTCCATAAAATTGTCTCTCAATGCACACCAAACCAGCTGTTAGGCTAACAGAAATAAAACCATACCAAACCAGGTATGGTTAAGGGTATGTGATGATGGGGGTTATTTTAATTCCAAAAGCCAAGGGAACTTTATCAGGATGCATAGTATCCTGATCCATGAAATAACTGGCCTTTCATAATAAAACTGCCTGTGTCTATGGGAATTTAACATAGGGGTGTCTATATCACGCCCCCTGTATTTTAAGAAAGAACTACTGACGATATATTTTTCATTCACAAAGAAAATTGGTGTCCTTAAAGGTTGGATTTTTCCTCTCTTTTTTTTTTTTTAAATTTAGGCATTAAGATCAAATTCCAAAAAGATGTTTTTTTTTTTTTTATTTTTTTATTCCTCTTTTTAGTCAACTTAGCAGGGCTTCCTCATGAGTAGCACTGTACATAAAGTTGAACCTGGAGTCTTTGGGCTAATTTTGAGATGCTGTTGCCGGGATATTCTTTAAACAGACTGATTTCATGAAATGGTGTATGTATGACACGCCAATTTGTGTTATCAAGACACATACTCGCTTTTTAGCGTGTTTATCAACGCCCTTTGGCCTCCATTGACTAACATTACCTTGCGATTGTGTGTGAATTGACGCCGTAGTGAGTAGTATGAAAGGGCGACCATCCGCATAGGGAGGTTGGTCGGGGGTGGTGGATGGGTAAAACACAGGACTTTCATCCAGGAGACCGAGGATCCCGTCCAGCGATTGAACACTGACCTTCAAATGTATTTGTATGAATTGTACTTATTTCTCCCATTCCGTGTTTTCTCTCTAGATGTACTTTCAGTACTATGGTTGTATTGGCCAGACTATACCTAATGACTAAAGATTTGGACTGCACTTCACTAATCACACCACTCTATACACTCTGTATTCTTGATGTTCTGCTAGAACATTTTTGTATATTTTTTGGGGCAAGGCATGACATTTTAAAATTGCACAAACAAATACAGGAGGAAAATATAGAAATGGAAACAAAAACAAGTCGAGATTTTTAACAAACCCATGTCATACCTTGATGCCAGGGCAGTGGGCAAAGAAGGCTTCAGGGCTTTGAGAGTGGTAAAGTGACCCGTGGCCAACACACCCCCACGGAGCCCGGATGGTGAGGTTGCCGCAGTCAAACAGGTTGCCAGAACGGTAGCGGTACTTGGCTGCTTCATTGACTATCTGAAAAGACAACCATATAATTCAGGTTAACACACATTAATAGTTGACATAAGAAGATGAAATTTTACTAATTGTTATGGAGCACCTGGGTGACAATTACAATTACAACGTGTTGTAAACATTATGAGGTTCTTTAAAGTGCTCAAATTATGCTTTATGGCTGCATGTTATAGGTTTACAAAGTGAAAAAACCCAAAGTCTTCCCCAAAGGTACCATCTCCAACAGAAAACACTGTTCACAACCTGCTCCAAACAGCTCTATTGTAGTCCAGCCTTCACTTCAGAGACAAATGTCTGTCACTTTGTAACACATGCTATAATGCTCACCTAGCTGATAGCGTAGCACACCCTCATACTCTGCTTCTGACTGGCTAGTAGTCCTTACCTAGATACTGTAAGGGCCCACCCTCATAATCTGCTTCTGACTGGCTAGTAGTGCTTACCTAGGTACTGTCAGGGCATGCCCTCATACTCTGCTTCTGACTGGCTAGTAGTCCTTACCTAGGTACTGTCAGGGCCCACCCTCATAATCTGCTTCTGACTGGCTAGTAGTGCTTACCTAGGTACTGTTAGGACACGCTTTTAAACTCTGCTTCTGACTCGCTGGTATACATGTTTGCGTGAGTTTGCTCCGGGTGCTCCAGTTTCCCCCACCATCAAAAAACATGTACTAGTTAGTGCCCTTGATCAAAACACTGGCTTAGATCTGGAGTTGGTCCCTGGTCCCTGTACTTTTAGGGTGAAAGGAGGAGCTTAAGCAATGTGCAGTACAACAAAAATATTTATGGAAATATATTTTGGAAAATGTAAATGTAAACCCTATATCTATAAATACAATTACAAACCTGAAAGTGAGCATAATTTGAGCACTTTAAGTGTATGCAGAGTTAATCAATTGCAGATCTATTTAGCAAAAAAGCACTCTAGAAAACGGAGTGCTCGCCTTTGTTTTATGAATAAATTAATGGACACTGGATGGACACCGCATGTGCCAATCCATTCTCTCTGCTATTCCCCTTAAAGCTTTCAAAAACCTTATTTAAATTTTTAACAAGCAAAATCCTGTCCGGTTCCTTTTACCTCTTTCTACACTTTCTCATGCTGGGCTTCCTCCAAAAAAGGTGTCCCAAATTTTCCTTCCTGAAACTCAGGTGGGCTGTTAATCCAGCTTTTCTTACCTCTCAGGTCAGTTTCAGACTGCACCATTTTAAGCGAGAGCACAGAAGGAGGATCGGATCCACTGCTCTAAATTGCAGGGACTCACATTCATCTTGTGGAGGGTGAGAAGACACTAGTGTCAGCCTGTATGCATGGTTAAACAGCTGCGCTGCCCACTGTCCTGCTCAGCCAATCCTTTAGGAAAGACTCAAGAGTAGATGGACATGGGTAAGAGCTCCTTTTGAGATTTTTCCCAAATATGAAACAAACATTTTGACTTTGAGGTCTGTATCACGCAACAAGGAACATCATATATAGATGAGACTGACGGGCACCCAGATAGCTCAGTTGGTAGAGCAGGCGCCCATATATGGAGGTTTACTCCTCGACACAGCGGGCCTGGGTTCGACTCTGACCTGCGGCCCTTTGCATGTCATCCCCACCCTCCCCTCATGGCTTCAGCTGTCCTGTCAATAAAAGGAAAATTTTGGGTGATTCCAACACGTAGCTCTGTTGTTTGTATATTTGGTGGCCTGTCACTAGAGAGAAAAACTAAACCAATCGGGGCTGCCTACACCGTGTTATCCTCCTGCTAGATTTAGCACCCAACAAGCTTCAACAGGGCAAGTTTTAAACGTGTTTTTAGCCTCTAAACATGTTCAAAATGTCATTAAAAGTGCCTCCCCATGTGCAGTGATTCCTTCTCAGTGAACACTGTGAATCTGACTGCTGGAGATGTGGCAGAAAGGCATAACAGTTGTGTTAATCCATACCTGTTTATTTCCTGTTTTCAGTCGATTGTCAAACTCATACAATCTAATATTCCAAAATGTATTTTTTCCACACAAAAAAACAATTTGCCGTTGTTATGTCCTTAGTAATGACTTTGTAGAAACAGGCTGTAACCTGACACCACAGTGGAGCCAGGAGAGAAATAAATAGAGGTTTGAATTAACACAAATTTCATGCCTTTCTGTCACATCTCCAGCACTCAGATTCACACACTTTTAATGACATTTTGAACATGTTAAGAGGCTAAAAACAAGTTTAAAACTTGCCCTGTTTAAGCTTGCTGGGTGATAATGCTAGCAGGAGGGTAACACGGTGTAGGCAGCACCGACTGGTTTAGTTTTTCTCTCTACTGACAAACCTCCAAATTCACAAACAACAGAGTTACATGTTGAAATTGACCGGAATTCTCCTTTATAAATCCTAAATGCCTAAAATATATTAAAAAATAAAAATAAAATAAAAATGAGAGAGACGACAAGTAAGAAAAGTAAAAAAAAAATCTTGTGGCATATTGCATAACATTTTTTCCCCCCCAATCCTTCTTTCTTTCTTTCTTTAAAGTGTTTTGATAGATACTGAATTTTGCATCTTTTGCATGGAGGTCCCATCACTCCTGTGCATATAAAACTCCATGTACATAGGGAGTTATCACATGTATACTGCTGAGAGTCAAATTGATGCAAACCAAAGATATGTTGGATAACCATACTCTTTCCATCATTCTTAATATTCTTCAGGTTCAGTAACTCCAATTTATTTGTGTGCAACAACAAGTAAAAAACGTACAACCTAGCGTTATACGCTTCATTCCTGCAACAGAGATATAAGTAGCATAGTGATTTCAAACTATACTTCACATAAATTAAATCATTCTATTAAAGACATCTGGGTTTTTATTACCTTTAAAAGACTGTTTTTACTCTGGCCTATGACTTAATCACTCAATGCCTTGGCTAGCCATACACTGTTATTTCCAGGAATAGTTAGGCCACGTAGATGCCATCACTTAGCATGCGAGTGGTACTATATGATGTTTTGTTTCTAAAATAAGACTAGCTGTGCTAACGGGGCACAGCTCGTCTTAATTTAAAGACAAAACGATTGATCAAGACAGAAAAAAAACAGCAGATAACTTGATAATGGAAGGAATCATTCGTCGCCGCTGTACTTACCTGATCAAAGGCAGGATAGATGTAGTCAGCAAACTGGATCTCAGCGATGGCTGTGGCACCAGCAACAGCTGCACCAATACCGAATCCCACAATCCCCTGCTCACAAAGGGGAGTGTTGAAGACTCTGTCCTTACCTGGGGAAACAGGAGTAGAGAGGAGGAGGAGGAGAAGACTCAGAAGCCAAAGTACTAGTTATGGAAGGCAACGAGTGGCTACTGGGTGAGGGAGCTAACTGTTGTATCAACCTACTCGGAGAGAAAAGTTCACACAGGGGCTTAAGGTGTGGCAGCCACTGACCAGGCTCATCTTATTTTTTATTTATTTATTTATTTGGGACCACTGATCACAGTCTCTAAGGAATAGTAGGCTTTTTTCTGATGACAGAGCCCATGCCTCACACTTCAGTGATGAGAACACTCTTAAAAATGCCCTGCAGTCCTAAAATAAATGAAGTGACAAGCTGACGCCTCCTCGGCTGTAGCAAACCAAGCCTGTGATGAACACACAAAATACACAGAGTAAAAACAGAAAAAAAACTTCTTCCATTCTTCTTCCATTCTCCACCCTATAATCTGAAAAAGAGCCACAAGACTGGGACTCTAAAATTGGGTTAAGAGTGTTATTTTTGCTCTCATCTTTGTGTATTTGCCAATCCAGTCTTTTTCTGTTTTGCTGGGAAATGTGCTTCTCAGCAGTGAAACTCTGCCATGTGCCCCGCTCTGCGCTCCCAAAGTTCAGTTAGCAACCACAGCACCAAAACCCCTTAAAGCAACGAACAATTAAGAGATCAAGCTTTTACGTCGTGCCATTCAGACTGAAGCCAACCTCAAATATGCAGCTTCATGTGAAAGTGACAGTAAGAAACACATGTGTGTGTGCTTCTGTGTGTCATCAAAGCAATGAGTACTAAGTCAATAAATGATGAGAAAAATACAATCGAGACATGTAACAATAACAGTGGGTGACAATGACATGTATGTTGCGTTGACGTTTGGGCCTCAGTTCACACGAGTCTAGAATGCATATTTAAATAGACATGTTTAGGCAACGTTTACAGCCGGTGCTGCCTGGTCGCTTCTAATAAAAAAGGCTGCACATATCAGTGAGAGGGAGAGCTAGTCGGAGCATAGGGCCAACGTGTGCTGTTGTTTTCAGAGAAACAGCCCTCAGAGGCAGCCAGCGGCGGGAGAGCTGGACCTCCGAGGAAAGTGCATCCGCCTCGTAAAAAGCCTTTCATACAGTATCCGCCCTGCATTAACCTCTGGTCTGTATAATGCCTGTGGGTGGCAGAGGTGTGCACCACCCCTGTCAATAGTGAGAGGGATAAAAACAGCTTTGTGCTCATCACTGTACACAAGGATGAGATGGAAAATAATCATCCCTCTCCAAAAGGTCAGCACTTCTGACGTCAATGAAAACAAAAGGCAAAGCCAGCGACTGGGGGTGGATTTAACACTCCTTGCTATTTAAAAGAAATATACGTACAGTATATGTAGAAAATTAACTGAACATGACTTCAATACTATACCATAATAAACAAGAAAGAACTGTTGTGCTGTGTGTGTAGTTTTAGAGGATCTGAATTAAGCCGGAGACACATTTGGTTGCTTCCTGCTATTTGGAGAGACAATAAAGCCTGCAAATGGTTGTACCGAGATTTACTGAATGAAAAAAATCTATTTGATCCATATGTTGTAGATTTTTAAATAAAATCGAGGGGAAATTGGTTACAACCACTAACTTTTCCTCTACTCAGCATCAATCTTGGGCCTGATGCTCATAGCGTATTTTATTGTGGAAAGCAGCTTAATGCCACTGCCTCGTCTTTGGTCCGTTCATGTTTAATGTCTGACTGTCAACTGCAGAATCAAGCAGGAACTGCCAGTTTCTTTTGAAAGGCAAATCCCCACTAATGGTTACCATGAAGAAACATACATGACTAATGTAATGAACGGCAGATGCAGTGCTCTCTGTGGGTTCAAACGTCAAAGCAAGTGGCAGTAGCAGCTACATCCCAAAACGCCTTTTCCACTTAAGACATTTTGACATGTTACAGCAGGAAAAGCAAAGGTGTAAATAATAAAATGAATGGGGGCATAATTCCATTTAGCTGCTCCAGTGTCACGGTCCTGGTGTTGTGCACGGTGGCACACCGACCCCGCTTACTGGGATACTTGAATAGAACAGAGCCCTCGTTTATGTTATTAGTAACACCTGCGATTTTACTGCTATGACAAGTGACAATGTCTGCGGTGGGAAAGGGGCCTATCAGTGGAATGACCTCAAACATGTGTTTGGTGTTTCTGCACTGCAATTACTTTCTACTTCTCAGTTGACACATATGCCAATTCTGATATCGGAGTAATAAAATAATATCTGCCACAACGCCTGCCAGCTGGAAAGAATAAACCCATAGACAACACAGCAGCATCAGTAATTCACAGCTAATTTACCCTATAAAAAAAGCCCTGACAAGATAATGCAAAATATTCAATGGGCCTAAAATACCATTTTAACAATACCTCTGACAAATTCTCAGAAGCAAAAAGTGACCAAGAACATATCACCCAGAGGGCTAATAGGCCTTTACTAGGCCTACCTAGCGACATTAACTACTATCATGGCTCTTCTACATGCAATTGTACCAGTAAGACATGCTTGGAATGGGAGCAGCCTCTAATAATATTATGATTATAATAATTACTACACCTGTGCTTTTCCTGCTATAACATGTCAAAATGTCCATCTGCCTGGTATTCCTGTAGGTATATAATCATACACTGGCTGTGGCTCAAACCGCCTACTTGCACACTTCAAATACTTAGTTGTAAGTATATAGTGTAGATAACACAAAAAGTCTGTGCAATCAAAGTACCCGGGTGACCCCCCCCCCTCCTAAAAACAGTCTAAACGTTCAGTGTGGAACGATCATAGACAATTAAAGAAGTGAACCAAAAGATCCCGTTGTTCTGGACGGAGACCAGTGAAGTCTTTAAGAAGCTCTTTCCCAGTGATGCTGAGCGTTACTGCGCAGCCTCCAACTGAGCTGGAAGACGTAGATGTGACGTGAGCAACCTGTCTGAAAGCTGTAAGTCTTCTGGTAGCTGTGCAAGAGAAATCTCAATCATTCCCAATCAGCAGAGACGGAGAGGTAGGTATATGTTAGGAGATAACATAGGCACAGGCTAATTATTGCTAACTAACTAGTTAACTAGTTAACTAATGCTAGTTAATATTAGTAATCAAACCTAAACAGCTAACGGACGCCCAAACGGTCTGCTTGCTTCTCCTGACAATATGGTGATTTGTCACGTGGTTATGATGCAATAGTTAGCCTATTTTTACAAAAACGTCTACTATGGAGCCATAACGTGAGCTACAAGGTAATGGAGCCTTTTATACATCGTCGTGTTTCTTTAGAAATAAACAACGGACAAATAGAGCCTTGACATGCTTCAGATATAAAAAATGAATGGCAGTCAATGGGATGCTAACTGCAGGTGATGGCTTAGTAGCATTAAAATGGCGCCATGGGAGCAATGCTTAGAAAGGAGAGGCTCACCCCCTTGGAAAAGATGGACCCTACTTGCACTAAACGGGCGCCATCTTGACTACAAAGCGAAAGGGAGCCCTTGACCGGCAGCTGATTGGATGAACGCGTCAAGTGGGTCTGGCTGCTCCAGAGTTTCAAACCGACTGTTATGGCGGCTTGGACGGAATCTCGTATTTTACAAAAATAGTTCACCGAAATGTGTTTCTGAAAACATTTTTAACGAGAAATACACCATACAGTCGCTGAATCGGTCTTCATTTTAGATCGACAAAAGGTGAGTTTGAAGTCGGCCACTCCTCATTTGCATAGAGGAAGGCGGGCTGGAATATCACGTTCACACGCGCTGTGATGTCCCGTTTGTCGTGTTTATCCTGCTCGTCATTTCCGGAAAGTGTTGTAACACGAGTGTTCATTTTGGGACAATACTAACCATCAAGAGTGGGCACTAGCAGCGTACTGACAGAAGTATGCGGAATGAGACCCAGCCACTGAGTGTTTAATGTACCATTTTACATTTATGCAACATAATCAAAACAGTAGATTCCAAAACAAACTCACAGCAGTGAGCGTTGATATGCTATATCAGCTTACTGCATCACGTTTGTAAGGCTAACCTGCTACAAGGGACAAATAAGTGCAACCGGATCCTTGTGGTCCTCTCGGTGAACAGTAATGTGACTTTGTGAGGGAGGAAGTGGTTTGATTTGTCACAGTCCTCTGCTGCCACCTAGTGGCATTATCGTGTAGCACAGGAAGAAGAACAGGTTGCTGACTGACATGCTCAGCAGTCGAGCCTTTTGAATGGGTGGACTCGAAGAGGAATGAAACAGCTTACCATATTTGTCTCTGAGACCCACTGTGCATCGGAAAACTCCACCAAAGGCAACATCTTCCCCAAATATGACTGCAGACAAACACACAGAAAAATCATTCAGATTCTGTTCTTTAGCATGTTAGAAGAGAAAAGGCATGAACAATTATTATTATTATTAATTAGTATTACTTATACCCGTTATGAGGAAATCATAACATCTTGATTTGAGTAACACTAAGGACTCAATACTATGAGGATCCAACATAAGATTTAAATATTTCCTTAAATGACATGATCCCACAGCTGGCTACATCAAATTCATTCTATTATAATTATGCAATAAGGTCCTTTTATGAAGATGGCTTGTAAAAAAAGGACCATTTCTACATCATGATGTTCTTGTGACAGATCAGATTATTTTAGCAAGACAATCAAAATTATATATATATATATATATATATATATATATATATATATATATATATATATATATATATATATATATATATATATATATATATATATATATATATATATATAGTCCTATATCTGAAGTCTCTTTATATAGACCTTTGTGGTCCCCTAATACTGTATCTGAAGTCTCTTTTATATAGACCTTAGTGGTCCCTAATACTGTATCTGGTCTCTTTTATATAGACCTTAGTGGTCCCTAATACTGTATCTGAAGTCTCTTTTATATAGACCTTAGTGGACCTCTAATACTGTATCTGAAGTCTCTTTATATAGACCTTAGTGGTCCCCTAATACTGTATCTGAAGTCTCTTTTATATAGACCTTAGTGGACCTCTAATACTGTATCTGAAGTCTCTTTTATATAGACCTTAGTGGTCCCCTAATACTGTATCTGAAGTCTCTTTTATATAGACCTTAGTGGTCCCTAATACTGTATCTGGTCTCTTTTATATAGACCTTAGTGGTCCCTAATACTGTATCTGAAGTCTCTTTTATATAGACCTTAGTGGTCCCTAATACTGTATCTGAAGTCTCTTTTATATAGACCTTAGTGGACCTCTAATACTGTATCTGAAGTCTCTTTATATAGACCTTAGTGGTCCCCTAATACTGTATCTGAAGTCTCTTTTATATAGACCTTAGTGGACCTCTAATACTGTATCTGAAGTCTCTTTTATATAGACCTTAGTGGTCCCCTAATACTGTATCTGAAGTCTCTTTTATATAGACCTTAGTGGTCCCCTAATACTGTATCTGATGTCTCTTTTATATAGACCTTAGTGGTCCTCTAATACTGTATCTGAAGTCTCTTTTATATAGACCTTAGTGGTCCCCTAATACTGTATCTGAAGTCTTTTATATAGACCTTAGTGGTCCCCTAATACTGTATCTGAAGTCTCTTTATATAGACCTTAGCGGTCCCCTAATACTGTATCTGAAGTCTCTTTATATAGACCTTAGTGGTCCCTAATACTGTATCTGAAGTCTCTTTTATATAGACCTTAGTGGTCCCTAATACTGTATCTGAAGTCTCTTTTATATAGACCTTAGTGGTCCCCTAATACTGTATCTGAAGTCTCTTTATATAGACCTTAGTGGTCCCTAATACTGTATCTGAAGTCTCTTTTATATAGACCTTAGTGGTCCCCTAATACTGTATCTGAAGTCTCTTTTATATAGACCTTAGTGGTCCCCTAATACTGTATCTGAAGTCTCAGATCAGAATTACAGCCACTAGAGACAGTCCCACAATGACCTTTTCTTCTTTCAATGCTATTGAGGAGGAGACTGGGGGGGCAAGGTGTGGCCTTGACCAACTGCCACTTTTCTTGTTTGAAAGCCATAATGACATTCTCTCATGGGTGGGCTAAATTCTCTGGGCGGGCAAAGCAGAGAAAGGGAAGGTAAGCACAGTCCAGATCAGCCCATCTGAGCTTTCATTTTCTCAAAGGCAGAGCAGGATACCCAGGGATCGGTTTACACCAATCAGCATTTCTAGCCACGGGGGCGTAGGTAGGCTGGGGGAACTCATATTAATGTTAAAAGAACCTCAAAGTGAAATATAATAAAATAAAAAAAAACTCCCTTTCCAGTTATAGCAGCCTACCTGCTGTTGGATCACTGGCAAGAGTGTTGTCCAAGGCACTTGTAACTGACTGGAACAAGTTCATCTTCTGGGTGGGACCTAAAAGGTCAAAAGACAAAGAATAAATAAAAAAAATAAAAACATTTTTAGAAGAACTTGGCACCAGCAACAATTCATTATTTTGCATTTGGATTATACAAACACATGCAGAAGTGGCCCTACCAGTTATTGCAGGAAGGAAACTACATTAAGGAAACTCGGCACAGATTCACAACCTTCAAACATTAGGACACACACTTTGTTACAGACAAGGAACAAATGACATTCGTAGTTTCTCAATACGGGCTTTACGGGTTTCTTTCTGTTCCAGGAAATATGTTAGCAATTATTCGGGTGCCAACATCCTGGTGAAATGAACTGTAGGATGAACAATGAGCTCAAAGCTCATTTGGGACGACTCAGACTCAGACACTTCTCTCGTGTGATAAAGTCACATCAAACCTTCTTTCTAAGGCTGCACAATTAACCGCAATTTTATTATTATTATTATTTATTGCGCAATATATATCTTAAACTATTTATTTGTCATTATAAATGATTGTATTTTATAATTGGCCATTATGAATGCAAATACCGATATATTGGTCTGGCTCTAGTCAAAACAATCGCAATTAGATACTTTCCTAAATCCGTGCAGCTATAGTGTTTTCATTTCAATAAAAAGCCAACCTTGCCAATAAACTTGTTTGGTAATTCCCCCATCCCCTACAACCTTTAAGTCCACAGCCAGCAGTGTGAAACACAACGTTATTGTTCAGTTATTCAAGTAGAAAATGTAGTAGTGAGCCTATTAAGGCAGCATTAAGGTTTTAAAAGTGGAGTTTGGCATTAGCTCTCGTTGTACCAATGTTTATCCATACAAAGTGGAGCAGATATCAGCTGCAGTAAAGCCAATTTCAGCCGCCTTCAGGCTGAACAGGAAGTGACAGAAACACCATGCTGCGATTCCATTTTAATAAAATGTTATCAGACTCCCATATCAGCTTGTACACACTCTCTAGTTGTTTTAATTATGACATGTGATCTGTTGCTGATGTTAATTAACAACACACTGTAGATGGTCCGTGATCTGAACAGATTTAGTCTCTCTGACTTCTGAACGTAACTATCAGCCACACAACATGTGTTCTGCACAGAATCAGCCTTTAAATCAGACAAATAGCAATTAAAATCCCTCTGATTCAAAATCAATAAAAAGGTTTATACAAGACGTCATCATGTTGAGTCGATTGTGAACCAATCAGCTGTTAAATCAGCTGAGAGGCCGGCGTTTCCCAGCATTCTCTGGGTCCGCATGGGTCTTGCAGTCGGTGAAAAGCAACTGCGCCGCCTGCGTCTCAGACCTGCGGCCGCCTTGCTCTCGTGAGATTATCGTTGCCTACGTATGCATGACGTCAGAGCGAGTCAGGATCAAGTCGGACACAAATCTACCCAGCATGCAAAGGGCGCCGATCGCCGGTGATCGATTCTGCGCAGACCTGGCTCATCTCGAACGAGCCTAGTACCTCTGCACTCAGTTGGATAGACTTACAACCAATCAGAGCAACGGATAGACCTACAACCAATCAGAGCGCCCCATCCTCTTAGCCACCGTCACGGCCAGCTGATCAATTAGGATGGACAGCAAAAACATCTTTCGATCAACAAACACCTTGATCGCGGTTCTCTGCTCCTCTTTTTAAAATGAATGTGCTGTTGATGTCTCCTATAACAGACGCCATGGAGGGATCTACACATCTCCATTGTCCCGGCAGACATCACCAAGCGCTCTTTTGTGACGTGGTTGATTGCGTTACTGTTGATCATCTGTCCGTCATCGTATAAAGCCCGCCATGACAATTTGATTGGTCCGAACAGCTCTGGTTCGAGCATAGTTGCTCAAGTCCAGTCTGTGGGCGGGGCTAAGTCCGGCTGGCATCCAGGTTAATATCACGATATCTACAAGTTAAGACGATATCTAGCCTTATATAACAGTGTCGATATAAAATCGATATATTGCTTTAAAAACAGTCTCAAACAAGCCATGATGTTTCTCCACTATACCAGAATAGATACGTGGTACTGACAGACAATGAAGATAGGTCTGGCAATGAAAGACTAATTATGGTCTAATATATTTATAAAATTCAAAGTTTAATGTGAAAACTTCCAATGCACATCGACTGAGAACAGTGAAGTGGGAGACATTAGGTCTATTAGTTAAACTTTTGAGATAAACAATACTTTGGATATTCATAGACTCTGAGGGAGGAGTAGATGTCGGTTTAAACAACGTTCAACTTAGTCATTGAACTTTTGTGGAAGACACAGACACAAAGACACAAACTATTATTCCAAGAACAGTATTTTTTTTCTTTTTTGCAACTTTACAGTATCCAGTCTTGACTGGAGAGATATCTCAAACAAAACCCCTTCATATCTCATAACCATAAACTGTTTGCAATGCCAACTCCCTTGTTGTCTTTGTACAGCTAACGTTAAACTGGGAGACTTCCACTTCTAGCTACATAGGTTGTTAATGTAGCTAGCTAGCTAACGTTAACATTAGCTAGCCGGCTAGCCAGCCACTCACCATATTGAGTTGGTTCGGGGTCAGGCTGGAAGGTAAAGTGCGCGGCATGTCTTCGTTGTGTTTTTGTACGGGAGTTGGAGCTCGGTGACAATTTCAGCAGAGTTGCCTCGAAACAGCTCTGAGCCCCGCTGCCAACACCGGAGACGGGGAGTTTCAAGGGTGCACCTCGGAGGAAGAACCGTGCTGCGGCCGCCATCACTGTTGTTATGACTGAACAGGAAGGGCAACGTGCAAAGATTGTCTATATAAAATGAAGAGGTCATCACTCAGTAGAGGAAACGAGATACTGATATCTATTCACAAATGTCTGGGTTACATTTTTTTTATTATTGGGCCTCTTTCATCAGTCTTTATTAAACACATGATACTGGAATTTGTTTTACTATAAATTGGTTTAACTTAACTTATGTATTGGCTAATTATATTTCAGCATTTTGTTAGTATTCAACAATTCTATCCCATAGGCATAGTCTTTCGAGCAATATATTTAACATGTCTCTATGTTATTATTATATTATTATTAGATATAAATGTATCTTACAATATGGTGACAACCCCCATTTTAACCTTTATCTTATAAAATGAACGTCGAGAAAGTAAAATAGAGGCACGTTTAAGAAGGGAAAGCAACTTCGGCTCTCTGTGGTAGCGAAGTGAGACCTCTCGTTTTTTTTTATTCGCCATGCCGCCACCATGAGCACAAAGGCTTTGATTGGTCGAGGAGGAGGGCGGTGTGTGTGCGTGGTAGAGACTGCCCAATGTGAGGCGAGTGCAGATTTGAGTCGCGCATGCGTCACTTTGCGACGAGTGAAGCTGTGAGTTGCGCATGCGTGACGCCGTAAACCGTTTACAAATGAGCATGCGCGACTTAAATCTGCACTCGACTCACATCGGGGAGTGACAACCATTAACAGGTAGAGACTGGATACGGATTTTTTATTTAGGAATCAATTTACTAACATTCAGTCATCACAGCTCATGAACATAAGATTATAGATGAATAAATTCAAATGATATAATTTGAGAACGTGATAAGTACATTATAATAATGTATACTTTATAAACACATGAAGAGAAAAAAATAAATATAAATAAAATAAAAATAGACTTACAAAACTCGTTAATATTAAGTTATTGATATTACGTTACTGATATAGCTTTCTTATTTGTTACTAATTTAAGAGACTCAAAATATGTCAATTTCAATTTGAATGGTGTTGATTTGGAAAATTTTGATTTATGAATATGAAACATACCTAATAAAATAAAATTATTAACAATAGAAAATACATTTCTAGCTTTACATTCAAAATACGCAATAATTTATGTATTGACTGGATTTGCTGGGTAGGTTCACAGTGCACTCGTTCAAATGGCACGTCGACCAATCAGCGGCTTTCTTGGCTCTGCATCTCTTAATACATCCATGGCGTATTAATACATTCTCTGAAACATCCATGCTCTGATGATTCATTTCAACTTTAATTCCAGATTCAGACACAGTTCCCTATCGGTAATAAAATAAGGTTTATATGTCAGCAATCACGTTACACACTTGATATGCCAAGAAAAAATCTGTAAATGTATAAAAGAATTTACACTATATTACACATCAAATATAGCATATGTGACGTCACCTAATTTGAAAATACCGTTTCCGTAATAGATTTGCTAAGAAGCGTGGCCACCATCAAATATGTATAAACCATATAAATTGTCTCAGTAATTATAGCAATAAGTGAATCTTCCTGTTGTTTTCTCACTGCGGAACGCGTATCTATATTTTAATAAAATGACATTTAGTAACACAAACTGGCCATAAAATGGTGCAGTACAGAAAATTACACTACCAATCAGTTCAAAGTATAGAGGGGATTGAACTTTGCATATTTCTATAAGCAGCCATATTCTAGCATGAGCAGCGTTATGGTAATTGTAAAAAGGAAGAACTCAATGACGCTATGACTGAATCAGCTCCTTTTTGTATTATTGTCATTTGAGGCTAAGTGTCATCAGGGATTCGGGTTTTTTTAATTTACCCAAATCAGTACTTTATGAGTATATCCTCTCCTCTCCTCCTCCCTCTCTCCTCTCAGTCTCTCTTACTCATGCATGCATTTACTTATTGGCAGTTTAAAATAAGTAGGAGCAAATGATCCCCATCATGTTTTCCTTACTGTTTTTCCCCCTTTTCAATTTGTGAATATTTTGATTAATTTAACATATACTGGGGTGCCCAGATAGCTCAGTTGGTAGAGCAGGCGCCCATATATGGAGGTTTACTCCTCAACACAGCGGGCCGGGGCTCAACTCCGACCTGCAGCCCTTTGCTGCATGTCACCCCCTCCCCTTTCATGTCGTCAGCTGTCCTGTTAATAAAAGGCGTATAATGCCCCGAAACTATATAATTTAACATATACTTCCTGTTTTTCTCACACGAAATGTGATAAAATAGCCCACCTTGTCAGGTACATTTATCCTTTGTATCAGCTGAGACAAATGAACCAACCACTCCTTAGGATACAGTATATTTATTTGACTATGTATGCTTTCACTTATAAGAAAACACATGTAAAAATGAAGAAATATAGATTTTGAAGGGGGAAAAAAAAGATTTGTTAAATCTACATCTTTAAGAACGTATTGTTACTGTGCTTAAGAGGGGTCTAATATAGTAATAAAAAGGAATATTGACATCACATTTGTCCAGGATAGTTAGGTTGAGGACTTTGCACATTCTGCAACATCCAACTTCCTGCCGCTGCTGCACATTTTGGCCAGATTCTGTGGAAAAGCAGAGTTATTATTTGAGAAACGCATGGAGACAAAGTGTAAAGTCCTAAAATAGTAAGTCTTACATTAGCAGCTCTAATGATGCTGTTTGGAGACTGGAGGGCTGCGAGGTCAGTTAGGATCTTCTGGAGATCACGGCTACTTGGACATTCTGAAACAGGTGAAATGGGTACAGGTCACGGCCGGGCCATATGGAGAAAATCAGATATGGCGATAATCTCGTCTTAATACCTTGATGTCGATATTGTGGCAATATTCTAGGGTTGACAATTGGTGCTTTAACAAAATAGTTCACAATGAGGTTTAAGATAAATAATCTTCAGTAATGTAGATATGGACCCTTTGCAAACACGTGACCACGACCACGTGACCACGCCATGACGGACGGCAGAATCACCGGAAGCACACGCTAGTTTCATTAGTTTCAATCAGTTTAAAATACATATTATATAAACTGTAATACTACTACTACTACTACTACTACCTTTTACTGGCCTTTTTGAAGCTAGTTTCCGTGCCATGTCATCTTTAATGTAACCAATATTTTTGTATTTGTGTTAAGTTAAATGATCAGGGCTTTCTTTTTGGGATATGTCGGTCAGTGAATTACCGATGATAGTTATGTGGTCATCGCCGGGTTAACCGGTTAGCAGAAACCGCTGGTTAGCACAGCAGCTAGCTGGTTGAGGATACTTTTATTATTATTTATCAGTCATTTAAAAAAAGAAAGGCAAGACATACACACGCTTGTGTTGGTGAGGATTACGCTGCAGATTGTGTATGTGAGAGCACGACAAACGCGTACGGCTTGCCGTCGATAGCTCTCCGCCGTCCATCATGGCGTTCGTAATTTGCGCGAGTAGGACGTGACGTCACGTGCAAAGGGTTTATAATGACTAAGTGGGTAAAGCTACAAAATAATAGAACAGTCTGGTAACACAGAAAATGACATCACTTTACTGTAATGTAGCCTTTAAAACCAGGAAAAGACAACACTTATGCCATACTACGATCTTACGATTTCCAAAATCTAAGGCTGATATATTGCCCAGCCCTAGTACAGGTCATGTCAAAGGGGGCTTCCAAGTCTGCAGACTCATTTGTGTACCTGTTGCAGGCGATACTTGTGGCTTCAGCTGCAGGTATGGGTGCTCCAGCAGCTCTGCAATGGAGATTCGTTCTCTGGGATTTCGTACCAAGCATCTCTGGAACAGCCGGACAATAAAAACAGCTTATTTAGTAATTTATATTACTTCAACAACATCTGACAACAACAGTGAGTTCATTTTTGTTTAATTATTACCAAAAAGGTCTTGTGGAACAAAATCAAACTAGCCCCTCAAACACATCTCCCAGCTGACGACAGAGGAATTGGGGGGAGCTGTCACCGCCGCCGCACACACACACACGTGGGCAGATATATTGGCAATCGCCACCACTGGTTGCTAAGCTGACGGTGGCCAGATGGAAAATTTTAAAGTATCATCAAACCCTACCTAGCACACCCCTGTAACCAGTGTAGCATTAAAGCATTGTGGAATTAGTTAACTAGCCAGTCGTCCCCGAAAAACAGGAAATTCCTCTTTGTCACTGCTGGGTTTTTTCTGCCATCCGCTTGTGCGCACAACTGTAGTGACATAACTATGACGTTCACTTTAAATTGGTCTATAAACTACGGGTGGGAATCAGCAGACGCCTCCCGATACGATATCATCACGATAGTTGTGCCACGATACGATATTAAACATATTGCAATTTATAACCTTTTTCCCCAACTTCTAATTTTTCCCAATTTCAAATGATGTCCCCAAAAAGGAAACTTTGTCAACATCTGTTTTATCTAAAAAGATATATTTCTCGGTTTGTTCATATCAATTCAATTTTATTGCTGCAAAATTCGGACAAACTGACCAACACATATATAGTATAATAAAAGAGCCATACTTGGCGCCTGTGTATCAATATAGTATTGCCACTGAAAAACATTGCAATACTATATCAATTCCCCCCCCCCTATCCCTACTATATTGTACATTCGTGCATGGAGACACAAGTGCAAGCCCAATAAAGTGTTGTAAGAGGTCAATTAATATGTGAACTTTATAGAAGCAGAGTCCATTCCTAATGCTGTTTAGACCACTTGCGCTCACATCACACCGATATGGTTTAGTCGTGGCCTCTCACCTTCAACACATCCAGCAAATCCTTCTCCGCGATGTCAGGAAAGTCTATCCTATGGGAAGGGTCGATGATGGCGTGCATCTTGGCAATCTGATTGGTGATGCTTTGGAATGGAGTTTTCCCGTAAGTCATGCAGTACAGGATACATCCAAGGGACCACACGTCCCCTTTGGGACTGATCTTGAAAAAGAAAAAAAGAAAAAAACAAGTTTAAATAACGTTGCAATCAGAAAACGATTGCTTATATTGTTTTATTGACTTGTTAGGAGTACCTTTGAGTTTGCTTTCCCCGCCTTGGATGAAGGGTCTCGGATGGCTTCAGGGGGCATATAGTTCAATGTTCCAACCTGTGTTTGACAAACAACCGTGTATTACATGAGTACAGCCCCTCCCGCCTGGAGTGCACATTAACTACACATGTAAGAGACTTAATATGTTCCTTTAGTGTATGACATACATCTTACCTGTGAGTCCTTCACAATGCTCGTTACATCTGGCTGGATACTGTTTGCGATGCCAAAGTCAATCAACTTCAGTGAAGCATTCACTATGACAAAATTTGCTGGCTTCAAGTCACTGTGGACAATTCCTGCGCAGAAGACACGGAGGACATATATATATTTAGAATGGTTAGAATTCCATTCTAAAAGATCATTTTTGTGTGCCATTTAGTAACCCCTGGGAACATTCGTGAGAGATACAAAGACAGAGAACCATGTTTGTGGATGGTATGGACGGCCTCCAGCATGTTCTTCCAGTAGAACATCCGTTCATGCGGATTCACAGTTTTGCGGTTTCGCAACCACGTGTTCAGATCCAAGTTTCCACACTCCATCAGCATGTAGATGTAGCTGTTGGTTATTTCACTGCAAACACAACAGTCATGGTAGTTGTAACCAAAGTCATAAATATAATTTGTATCTTTTTCTGTACATAAATACGACCCAACTGTAGGGTTGGGTACCGAAACCCGGTTCCACTATAGAACCGGTTCCAGCGCAACCTGTAGGAGCCAGACCGGATTAGAACGCACATCACACTCTCTGTAGTCTACCGTTACCTAGCTACCATAAATGTAGGCTACTTTTAAAATGCCATATTTCCCCTCTGGGCAAGCGTACCAACTCAACCTTTATTTTTGTTATTGTGTTTTTGTTCAAAAGGACTTTAAGTTCCATATCTTAAGTTTGGATTTTTATACATTTTATTTATCATCAGAACTTTTATATTTTGATGTTCCTCTGTTCTGTAGTGACAAAACAAACTATATTATTTTAGTGAGAACTTATAAATAACTACAAATGTACAGTATAACTAACCAATGTCAGGTAAATATGTTTTTTGTTATGAGTTTGTTTTTTTAACCCTTGTGTTGTCCTTGGGTCAAATTGACCCATTGCAAAGTGTTTATATCAGAAATATGGATTTCTTTAAACCAAATTGCCTAAAAATAACATGGATTAACAATTGCTTTCATTGAATTTTTTGGGTGTTTTATTTAATTAAAAAAATATATCGGCCAATGTATCGGACTTTTAAACAACCAAATTTTTGTATCGTATCGGCCTTAAAAATCCTTTATCAGTTGGGCTCTATCTGAATTGTTTTAAAAGTACTAGTTCGGCATCGGAATTGTAAAAATCCAAATGATACCCAACCCTACCTAACTGCTGCAACATCCAAACTTTAAAAAGAGGACAAGACTATTTCTTACATTGTCTTTTTGTCTCCTAGACCATGTACTTACTAGTCATACAGCTTGATAATTTGATCGCTGTACTGCTGCAGGTGGTTCAGATGTTGAATCTCATTTTTGTAACTTTCTACTGTCTGAGCATCTGCCTCCTCCAGGTCGACATATTTCACAGCAAACAGCTGCTTTTTGTGATCGAGGACCTGGTAGACCTGAAACAAACAGAAAACACTAAGAGTAATCAGACTGCGACCTTTAGCCCCTAATCCATCATCTATGGGCTTTTCCAAATGTTATGCAACTAAAGAAAGACATTCAGTATTTACAAATTATGTTTTATAGAAACTGGTGTTATACATATCACATTCACATCACAATGATGGGTTATTGGCCATAACAACAATGTAAATATCCGTTATCGGTATGGGCCCATAATGTTCATATCAGACTATTTACAAATTAAAATCTGAGAAAAAAAAAAGGAAAAAAAAGGAAAAGTTATTGCCATTGTACTGTTGTTATTTTACAGTTATGACTGACTGTCACACCAGATGACTATATGTACGTGTGTGTGTGTGTGTGTGTGTGTGTGTGTAAATATAAAATATAATATAATAAAAACAAATAAAATATATATAAAACACACTGGTACTCTATCAGAATCTGGAAGAAAAAGACTGGTTTCAAAACCGGCCTTTCTTATAGGATATCTGAAGACATGAAGGGGGGAGGGGAGAGGGGTCGGAGTTGAACCCTCGGCCACCGCGTCAAGGACTAATATCTTTATTGATTAGATTTTGCAAACAACCAAACCGAAGTGAATGAATATTATTACTAATATAATTTCCCTATCAATGATTAGTTTTACCTTGCTGGATCCACCGCGGCCAATCATCTTCAGGATGAAGAACTGCTTGCCTTTAATGGTGATGGTTTCGTTTGACAACGACGCCTGAAATGAAATTAAAGAAAAGAATACTACCATCACAGTTTAAAAGGATTCCTTGTGTAGGTCATTCCAAACAGAATAGGGCCTTTCAGCCTTTTACACTGCAAGACAAGCGACGTTGCTCTCTACGTGTCCTGTTATTAGGGCTGGGCGATATGGACCAAAAATCATATCTCGGCATTTGTGGGCTGAATGGTGATACACAATATACTGCATCTCTCTGTAAGTGTAAATTACATTTTGTTAAAGCACCAATGGTCAACCATACAATATCATCGCACTATTGACATTGAGTTATTCGGTCAGGAATATTGTGATATTTGATTTTCTCTATATTGCCCAGACCTAGTCACAAGCACTCTTATTAAAACAGACCGTCATAAAAAACAAAATGCTAAGACAGAAGTTGCCCCACATCCGTCATGTCATGAAAACCTCCTCCTTTCACCTTCCCAACATCACCAAAATCAGACCCTCTCTCACACCCCCCGCTGCTGAAAGACTCCTTCATGCCTTCATCTCCTTCCGACTGGACTACTGCAACTCTCCTCGTCATCAGATCTACCAGCATCAGCCGACTCCAACTGGTTCAGAATGCAGCCGCCCGCCTCATCACCTGCTCCAAATCCTGGCATCACTCCAGTCCTGAAACAACTCCACTGGCTCCCCATCTCCCACCGGATCAACTGCAAAATCCTGGTCCTCACCTACAAAGCCCTCCACCATCTGGACCCCTCATATCTCACTGACCTCTCCCCCTACCAACCCTCACGGTCCCTCAGATCCACCTCAGCCGGTCTCCTCTGCAACATTAAGTCCAACCTCTGCAGTTCTGAGGACAGAGCCTTCTCCATGGCAGCTCCCAGGCTCTGGAACTCCATCCCCCAAGAGATCCGCGACTCTGAATCCCTCACCATCTTCCAGTCCCACCTCAAGCAGCTCCAGCAGGGGACCCCAAACTTCCCTTTCCCAAGCCACATCAACCAGCTCCGACTGGGGGATCCCGAGGCGTTCCCAGGTTGGAGATATAATCTCTCCACCTAGTCCTGGGTCTTTCCCGAGGCCTCCTCCCAGCTGGACGTGCCTGGACCACCTCCCTAGGGAGGTGCCCATGAGGCATCCTTACCAGATGCCCGAACCACCTCAACTGGCTCCTTCCGACACCGAGCTCCTCTCACCCTATCTCTAAGGGAGACGCCAGCACAACTATTGTGCTGGTAGAACAACAGTTACAGACTGATTTTGAGGGGGAAAAAAAAAAAAAAAAAAAAAAAAGAGAGGGGGAGAGAGAGAGAGAGAGGACTGAAGTGCAAAAAAAATTCTTTGACCATAAAGTGGATTGTTACTGTACAATTCTCAGATTTATCAGTCAAGTGTCTGAACTACACTGCAGACTGGATTCTCTACTCAATGAGTGACGGCTGACTCATTAACGGGTCCAGTGCGGGTTGCATGCACCGTCCGCAGTGCTACAAACGCCAGGTGTATTTAATGTATCATCACCGCGCTGTCTGTGTCTTTCGCAAAACACTGGTACATGTACAGGTTATCCTTCAATGCTTAACAAAATATACAGCTGTGTTTATAACAATATAGAAGAAGCGGGTCATGTAGTGCAACATTAAACTACGTCATAAAAACAGTGTTGACCAATCCCATATCTCATTTGAAAATATATTGATATAATGTAAAATATTGATACCGCCCAGCCCTACCTGATATATAATACATTTCATCTCGGCTCAATTATTAACTGAGGGTGTGAGTAATGCTGTAGCTTTAACAGAAACATAAGTACCCGTTGGTAGGATAAAAAAAAAAAAGCTGCTTCACTTCATATAGTTGTTGGCACTTCTATCTCAGTAACAACTCGGTTTGCTGTAAAAACCACCACATAAAAAACTGGCTATGACAGGTGTTTGGTGTCCTTTTGAGTCTAAAAGCAGGTTTAGTATATAGGATAACAGCAAAGGGAGCACATAACATGCTGTACCTGTGGAGTTTGGAGACATGGTGTCTGGTTCAGTGGTGTGCATGGTTGCTGAACGGGTCCAGCTCTGTGTGCTGCCACTGCAGAGGAAAACACTTCAGGGCCTTTCTTAACAACAGGAGTAATAAAGCTGAGGGAGAGAAAGATGGAGAACGATGGAACTGGACAACTTGTATGATGGCACAAAGCAGCACATAAAGAGACAAGGGAAGCCCATTAAAGCACGGTAGTACATAAGACCTCTGTGTAGCGACTGTCTTTAAAGCGAGCCGTTTAAAATAAGGAGCCAGTCCAAACGTACATAAGTAGGCACACTTATGGAAACATGACGCTGAAAAGTGCTTTGCACGATTTAAAAGAATAGTGGGAGTTTGCGACTTTTAACCCCCACAATACCTCGGCCCTTAATGCATCATGGCTAGTAACATTGGAGATTGTCCCTTGTATTGTGCCTTGAGTCCAGCTCGTGAGGGAAGAACCTGCAATCGCCGTAACGTTGGGCGTGGGAGAGAAGAAGCTAATGATGGGCACACTCAAGCCTTCACGCGCAGCCACAACTGCCTGGTGATTGGCCCCTTTCGCATGGCTAGCTAGCGCTGCTTCTCCAATATTAGACATGGGAATGATCTTAGAACATCCACATCTCGCTTTACTTGGGTCCTGGACCTTCTCGAGCCACTTCTTGTATTTGTCCATGTGAAGCCAGACATAGTACATAAATTGACCCCTTCTGGCATTTCAATTCAAAATCAGTAAACACCGACTTCCCCTCAGGCTGCATCGCAACAAGTGAGGTTTAGACAAAGTGAAAAACATTTTTTTCTAAATCATATTATGCTGTGTTGAAAAGACAATTCCATGACTTTTCCAAAAGTCTTTTTTCCAAAACCTTTCCAGGCCCGGAATTTTTTTTTTACTTCCATAACCTTTCCAGGTGTTTTCAAAATGTACGAACACTAAGGTACTATGTGGAATTTTTTGAAAATTCTTGTTTTTAATGACACCTGAGAGCGTTAAGTGAACTGCAATCAGCATCCTGTTGCTCCCACTCCACTGGCGTGATCTAGCATCCTAGGCATCAGCCAAAACAGTGACCTCGTTCACATACACGAGACTGAATGGGAATGACCGGCATTATGTTGATGGATGGGTCGGGATCCTCCAAACCAAGTTCCCTTCATAAATCAAATGCTCTGCTGATGTTGACCCTAGCTTCCTGACGTTTGTTGCTGCAGATTCCATTCCTAAGCTAATGTTAGCTAGCGTTGCACGCAGCTGCTAGAGCGCTGAGTAGAGCAGAGTCCCAGGTTCTTTACATAGAAATCAATCCACAGAATACATAGAAATCACTCCACAGGTTATAAGCAACTGAAAAGGGGAAGGTCTCAGGTTTGATAAGTTACGCTGCAATCCCTTTGCACAACAGCAACACAAAGCGTATAATACATAATACATTGTTTCACATGGTACCTATATGTGCTACAGATTATGTTCCAGACCAGCGGACAGACACCCAAGTCAATATCATACCTGTTGGCACAGGGGTTTCTGGAGCCGATGGGTGTCTGACACACTGTTTGTGGGTTCAGTCTTGACGGAGGATGAAGGGATGGAGTGGGAAGTGACTCAAGCAGACGAGGAACAGGTCTGGGCTCAGGAGGTGTCGTGCGTTTATCCTAGGAAGAAAAGAAATGTCAAATGACTTGATCAGCACTAGGCTAAGGTTTTTAGACTGAAACGTAATTTGGTTCAATTAATAAAAAGGATTTGAAGTAGTCATCAACTAAAAAGTATCAATATCAGAATGAAGACGTGGGAAAAGAGAAAATGGGAAAGTAGTTATGGGTGCCTAGATCTGACAGCATGGAACCACTGAGTGTTGGTTTTCTCACACACACAAGTTTACATTGTTTAATTTTCAGAAAACATTGGTGCAGCTCCTCTTTTCACCCTGTGTGTTGAGCTCTGTTTTAGCTACAGAGTGAGACACCTCACTTCTTTTCCATCTTTGTTGGGAGTCGCACATGCTGAATACCTAGGTAAGGACTACTAGCCAGTCAGAAGCAGAGTATGAGGGCGTGCCCTGACAGTACCTAGGTAAGGACTACTAGCCAGTCAGAAGCAGGCTTTGGGCTGTTTCACTTTGTAAACCTATAACATGCACAAAAAAAGATATGCAACACAATAAAGGAAAGGGAAAACACCAAAAAGCATAATATGAGCACTTTAAGGTTTGTAAAAACATTACAATTTTTGTTATAAAACATTTTCAACCATTTGCTCTGAATGCTTTGAGACATAGAATGCCATCAGACCTCTGGGGAAACATTGCGGTAGACAGGAGTTGGCATCTTCCACTCTGATAAGGGCTCCTTGCTGGCAGGTTTAGGCTGTTCCACGGACCGCTTCACAGGGACGCGACCAGGAAGCTGAACATCCTGGTTTCTCCCACAAGCAGACACACTTACTGGAAAACCTGTTTGCAAATCTGCGAGAAAAACAGTAGAAATTAGAAACACTTCAGTCACAAATCGTGTCCAACTGCGTTCAGTTTAACAATGCCTATGTACCTGTGGGAGGTTCCTCCTCCGTGAAGGGCACAAGCTGTTTCTCCCCAGCTCTCAGCTTCTGTATGGCTATCTCCAGGAGCTCTGCTGGCTTTGAATGTAATGCCTGGGCTTTGAGCAGAATTGAAGTCGCTTTATTCACATTACCTTGAAATGGAAGAGAAGAAGAAAAAAAAATTGTAATTTCACTGTTTAGAGAGTGAAGTGAATTATTTTCAGCCAACCTTTCTATAAAAAAATATATATATATATATATATATATATATATATATATATATATATATATATATATATAATAAAGTCAAAGGTTGTAAGAGCATTTCGTCTGTCTACATACAGTATATCAGATTTCTGGAAACAAACCAATACAAAGTTATTCTTACCTTGTGAAACCTCAAACTGGGCATGTGCTATGTGGACAAAGGCAAAGCCTTTACAGTTAGATCTGGCAACTATAAAGTGGTCTTTGGCTTCATCTGGGTCTTCGATCCTTTAAAAGAACAAAGAAAGGAAGAAAGAAATGTGGTTGTATTTAAAATGACCCGACAAAGTTTGTTACAAAAAAAAAAGTTAAACATGTTCAACATTCTGCCACCAAGCCCTTTTGAACGGCAGTATGCACATATTTGAACCTTACAGAGCATGAACAGAAAGACAGACTTTTTCCACATGAAACATGCTGATATTGGTTGTCAACATTTATTTAATGTCATACAGAGGTAGGAGAAAATCAAATATCACGCTATTTGTATACAAATACTTCAATATCGATATTGAAGTGTTGACTATCGGTGCTTTCACATAATATTTACACAATGAGATTTTTGATAAATAATCATCAGTAATGTGGATTTAATGACTAAGCGGGTAAAGGCCAATAGAAAAGTCTGGTAAGTTCAGAAAATGACAACTTTACTGTAATGCAGCCTTTAAAACCAGGAATAGACACCACTTATGCCATATTACGATATCCAAAATCTAAGACAATATCTAGTCTCGTATCACGATATTGATATAAGATCAATATATTGCCCAGCTCTATACAGAGACACCAATTCATCCTCTCTATATCACTAACACCACAACACGCCTGGGCAATAATGCATTTCTATTGTCTGGTTTCTCTCCATTTAATTGTAGTATAACAACATATCCAACAGGATTCAGTGTAATAATATATTCATATACTTCATTAATCACGTTATGTCTGAAGGATACAAATAAAATAGGTTACCAAAATCTTTCAGTGTACAATCTTAAATACAATTTTATAAAGTTAAAGCTGTGCTTCCTGTAAAAAGACTGAAAAATCATGCGACATAATGGGATAAACATTTTATCGTGTCATGTATTATTTTTCAGTACATATAAACACACACTAATGGAGATAATGCTGTGGAAACAAACACACCACAACGTCCCAAGAGATGTACGTACAGTATTTTATCCACACTCACCCCTTGAGTTCTGCATATCTGACCAGTATTCTGGCATAGCTGGCGTTTTTGCTGAATTGCCTTATTGGCAGCCTGGAGAAGATTTTGGAATAGCAGTCCTTGAGCTTATTGAGGAGGTTGATGTCTGTGTGAGGGTTGCCTCTTTTCTCCAGGTCCTCCAGATATGTCCAACACGACTCAGGGGAATTTGTATTGACGACCTGGTCGAAGATGTACGTTGGATCTGCCAGGGGAAAACTAAATGTCATCAAAACTGTCAAAACACTACATGCGCATTGTTCACACCGCTCTACGTGTCGTATTGCCTACTCAAACTGCAAAGCATGCACTGTAGCATATTGTCATGGTTACATAGTACCTTCCATTCTGCAGTCTACAGCTGCCAGGTCCTCCCAAGGGCAATACTCTGGGCTGACAGCAGGTGGCTGAGAACACATCAATATAAGAGACAGATAGTACATCTCTTTCTATGACCCAAGCAGAACATCTTTGCTTAGCAGAACCCTAATAATGAAACCCAGAGTTGTTGTTTCTAATGTTGCTAGACCCAAACTACTGTAGCCCATCTATACTCACTTGAAGATCTCCATCCACAGCATTTTTCCTCGTGGACGATAGGCCAAACACTGGGTTTACGCTTGAACCAGATCTTTGCCTGAGACAAAATTAAACAAATTAAAGCTATAGTGTGTAGCATCTGCCGTCCCCATGAGGAATTCTAAGTAACGACAAAACTGTCACTGCGCTTCAACATGAAACAAGCCTTCCGTGAACGCGCACCCCACCCAGTTGCTATTAACCCAGGAGAACACGGAGGATTAAAAACATAACGGACTCTTCAGAAGAAGTCGATAACTTCTGCGTGAGGAACTCACCGGACTACACCCGTTTCTGAACATAGTCACACTGATTAATCCAGAGAGAGTTGTGTGGAGCTGATAGTCTTAATGAGCTTTGAAGCAACTCATTTGGCAACGGCTTGAATGTAACAGCCATTTATTAATAGGGTTGGGGTAGGGAGTGAGTCCTTACCCCAAGTGAAGGAGTTTAAGTACCTTGGGGTCTTGTTCGCGAGTGAGGGGACTATGGAGCGTGAGATTGGTCGGAGAATCGGAGCAGCTGGTGCGGTATTACATTCAGTTTATCGCACCGTTGTAACGAAAAGAGAGCTGAGCCAGAAGGCAAAGCTCTCGATCTACCGGGCAATTTTCGTTCCTACCCTCACCTATGGTCATGAAGGCTGGGTCATGACCGAAAGAACGAGGTCCAGGGTACAAGCGGCCGAAATGGGTTTCCTCAGGAGGGTGGCTGGCGTCTCCCTTAGAGATAGGGTGAGAAGCTCAGTCATCCGAGAGGAGCTCGGAGTAGAGCCGCTGCTCCTTCGCGTCGAAAGGAGCCAGTTGAGGTGGTTCGGGCATCTGGTAAGGATGCCTCCAGGGCGCCTCCCTAGGGAGGTGTTCCAGGCACGTCCAGCTGGGAGGAGGCCTCGGGGAAGACCCAGGACAAGGTGGAGAGATTATATCTCCAACCTGGCCTGGGAACGCCTCGGGATCCCCCAGTCGGAGCTGGTTGATGTGGCTCGGGAAAGGGAAGTTTGGGGTCCCCTACTGGAGCTGCTGCCCTTGCGACCCGATACCGGATAAGCGGATGAAGATGGATGGATGGATGGATGGGTACCGAAACCCTACGCAACTGGTAGGAATCAGACCGGATTAGAACGAACGCAAATTTCAGTTCCACTGAATGTGTCGACTGAAATATTTTCCCTCTGTTGCTCTGAAATGGACATAAAAAATATCATGCTTTCTCTGTAGTCTACAGTTAGCTAGCTACCGTAAATGTAGGCTACTTTTAAAATGCCTTAGTGGTCCCCTAATACTGTATCTGAAGTCTTTTATATAGACCTTACGGGGGTCATAGGCAGGCTGGGGGAACTCAGAGTTAAAAAAAATCATAAAGTGAAATTTTAATGCCATGGGACCTTTAAGGGACCTTGGGTGTTTCAAGTAGTAGGACAGTTAAAGTAATCTCAACCTGTCATTCTATCATTTTCAACATAGATAAATGTGATATTTATAATGAGTCATACAATTTCCCTAAAGACATCATTCAAATTAACACACATTTGTAAATAATTCATATTGGTAAAGGAGGTTGCACTTCAACAATCCAAAAAATGTGAAACGGTAGCGCATCTCAAATGTCCAAGCCGATGAGGACAAAATACTCGCCTTTCAATTGTTTTATTAGGCTCGCATCACAACATAATTACTTTATTTGGAAATGCACGTTGGTATAAATAATAAACTACCTGGAAAAACTGGTGAGGATTGATGAATCACTTCTCTTTGGGGGCTTCCCATGAATGTAGCCGTCATCATCATCTTTTTCTGGGATTGAGAAAGGGACTACAGGAACTCTCCATGGCTGGGATACAAAACCGAAACTTCAACAACTAGTTGGTCATTATTTCCATATACTCATTGAAAGAAAAAAGAAAGTTATGTGAGGACTCAAGCAGGATGAAATGCTCTCCCCTGCAGTGTCTACTTGGAGATAGCTCCCTTTTGCCACCAGAGGTTTCTAAGCAGAGTCCGCTCTGACACTGGTTGGGTTTGTCACTGCAGTACGAATCATTCTTAGACACTGGAAAAGCCAAATAAGGCCTACTTTTGCAGCCTGGATGGTAATGACAAGCACAGCCTCATTTGAAGATCTTATTGCCAGACTGAATGATGGCAGGGGTAAATTCTTCCAGGTCAGGTCTCATTTCCTGTCTCTTAATTCCCCATAATTAATAGGGGTGTGCAAAAAAAATTACAGATTCCAAATGGATTTGTTTTTGGTTTTTTGGTAATGGTGTGTATACTATGACATGGAAAAGTAACTGCATTTACATACTGCTAATCGTTAAATTGAGAATCGTTTTTGAATTGAATTGTGACATTTTCTCAATTGTGCAGGCCAAATTGATATTATCAAACTAATTCAATCTCAGCCAACACCCCCCCACCCCCTTTTTTTCCTATGTAACTTATTAGTTCTGTGTATGCGTTTTAATTGTGAATTTTTGTGGTTATTATTCTTATTATCTTTCTTGACCAGATTGCTGTATAGTGAGTGTTCAGTGCTGTACATGTTGTTAAATGAGGTGTGTTTCTCACATGGAAAAAACAATAAAAGTTTGAATTAATAAATTTGATTATAAAAAATAAATAAATAACTAAAAAGTAGGATGAAATGCAACTCACCATGCCCACTGCTCTCTTGCAATGAGATCCAGATCTCCAGCCGTGTAGATGCTCATCTGACGGCCCACCGTGGAGCTCTGTTCTGCAGGACAGAGATCAACATAAGAGGACATTATTACCAAAATGTAACAGGGGCATTATTAAATATTGAAAGCTGTTGGTTTATTCTTACCCTGGACCAAAAATGCTGGAAAGCTGCAATTCGCCTGTTCCATCTGATATTCTGCTCATTTTTTGGAATTCTGAGCCTTTTTTGACGGAACCGTTCACATCGCTGTTCGACAAGACTGGAAGACAGAAAACACAGCCAAATCTTACCAGGCAATGAACAATTAATAAATCAAAGTATAAGATTGCATTGTAACAGTTTTCCAAATTGCTGTGCACAAGTCAAGTAATCTAATCATACAATTCCATGAAATAAAACCTTACATGGCACATTTTCCTTATCATATGAACAGGAGAGTTGTGTGTTCCCTGCCTGCATGCTTTGCAAGGCAGCTTCCAGCAATTCCTTTGGTTTGGCACCCAGTTCAACAGCATTCTGCAATATGTAAATGCCTCGCTTTGTGTTGCCTAGGGAGATAATATAGCAGACACTAAAATACCCCAGACTACATGTCATGAGAATGTGCTTATATGTACAAGAACAAACAAACCAACCTACCTTGAGAATGTTCAAACTGTGCATGCGCAATGTGAACAAATGCAAAGTTCTGGCTGTGGGATCTTGCCAAGTTGAAGTTGGCTTCTGCCTCATTGACATCTTGAATTCTATTAAATGGAAAACCGAAAAGTAGAGTAAATGCACACTGTGCGGTTTTTTTTTTTTTTTTTTTTAAAGCATTTCATAATCTGGCCTATTCAATCTACTGATGAACAAAGTATTATATATATGAAGAAGACAAAAAGGTCTTTGATCTACAAGTTACAACCTTGGTTACTCACGCTTTAAGCTCTGCAAATCTGACCAACATCCTAGCATAGCTCTCATTCTGAGCATGTTTTCCCAGTGGCATACTGGAGAACACTCTGGTATAAAAGTCAATAAGTCTGGTTAGGTGGTAACGATCCAAGTGGGGGTCCCCTTTCTTCTCCAGGTCTGTCAAATGTGAGAGGCATGATTCCGGTGAGTTTGAGTCGATGACCTTGTTGATCTTGTCCGTGGTATCTGCAAGAAGTGTTGTGATGACTTTATGAAGTATGCGCATATGGATGCTGATGTGTATTTCAGGACTGCTGGGGCATTAAATTACCTTCATTGAGACCCTCTTTAATTTTGTTGATCTTTTGAAAAAGCATGGCAAGCTGCTGCTTCCTGTCTGTGTGCTCCTCTTCTTCCATCTGAAATTGACGAATAACGTTAGAAACATAACATTCGCCAAGATTAATAAAAAAAAAGTATACTTTATTAATCCTACAAGGGGAAATAACATTGTTTTCACTCTGTTGTTATTACACACATGCCTGAACTACACACACATGCTCAGTACCTATACATGCACTAAATGGTTATGCCTGGTCTCTTGAATTAATATAACAGTTAGATAACGTAATATACGCCAAGGAGCCACATAACAATGTCAAAAGAACGACGAGTGAATAATTCCCTATTTTGATATTACAAATTTGCATTGTCTAACGTTAATACACATGACTTCAGACATTTTATAACCCTTACAAGACACTCCGGTAACGTTATAAGTGGCATTTAACCTATCAGCAACGGTGTGCTAAGCAACTAAAACAAAAAGTACAATTGTAACGTTAATGTTTCAGTGACGTACTGCTCTGTGCGTCGTTCATATTTTCTTATTAACTAATTTCATTTTCTTGAAAATACCTGGTGTGTAGATTTCGAGTTCAACTGATTTCAAAACAGATTATTGGACACCCTTCTACCTTTACAAAAATAATTTAACTACGCGTTCGTACCTTCTATCCGAGTAAACACTCAATCCCCGGGTGAGTTAGCTAACTAGCTAACGTTGGCTAACATGCTATTGTCGCTGTTAACGATAAACTAGGTTAGCGACTTGGTGTCGCTATGGGTGACGTTAACTCAGAAGATGTTAAACGCCTATAAAGGCATCTTCGTTAACTTTAAAATCTATATATATATATTACTATTTAAGTGCATCTCACCGTTTTTACGCTGTGAAGAATCTTGTTTTACTTATGAAGGATGAAAAAGGCTCGCCTCAACGGCCAGTTTTCAAATATGCCACTTCCGTCTTCAGTTGTTTGTTGATTGGATAGTTTTTCTTCTTCTATACATTTTTTTGGCGGGTTGCAACCGTTACTCATAAAACCCACACCGCCGCCTAGCTACTACTGTACCGAAGTATGTAGTGTGCTGGACTACTTTAAACCTTTATAAATGAAGTAATTTAATGGTATCATTACAAATAATTAAACAAAAAACGCCCAAAAAACGTATTGTTTCTTGTTTGAATATTTCACAATCGCTGTTTTGTGTTCTCTGTAACATTATCCAAAGCCAGCCCTGGCCAATTTGGTGCCCTAGATCCTACTGTGGCCACGCCAAGACCCGCCCTTCAATAGCATTCACACACTACTATTGGCCAGGCGTCCCTGCCTACACAAGCCCTGTCCAATCGGTTAACCGCTCCAGGTCAATGCCTAAACCCAACCAATTGAGCTGCTATTGAAGGGCGGGTCTTGGCGTGGCCATAGTATGATTCCTAAATTCGCATCCAGCAATTGTGTTCATAGACTCATATAGATATATAGACTCATACAGAAAATGCATAGCTTTATGTCTTTAGGGTCGTTTTTAATATAGAAACATATCAAAACACATTTGATGGGACCTGAGGTACCAAAATATTAGTAGTATCAATACATTATGATACTCAACAAGAGCAGTGTTCTTATCTCAATAATTATTTTAGAAACATTACAGAAAAAACACACAAAACAGTATTTAATAAACAAGTGACATTACATGAATTAAAAATAGCCTATAATATAAAGAAAGTATTGTCCAAAATACAACATTAAATAAACCAGTGCAAACAGAAAGATGCATAAATATGATAACTAAGTAAACATCTCTGTCTGTCCTATTTAGGCCTGATCTAAATAAACGGAGCTGGATTTCCAACATTAAACTTGAGAATGACTGCAATCATTACTGATGGTGGTAGGGGAGTTAAACAATCATTCTCCAGCTGATATTTCTCTGATTTAGTCTTCATTGCCCAGCCAAAGCCATTAGGCTATGGGGAAAATATATTTGTTCAGACACCAATTTAAAGGATTGTACCAATCTGGAATTGCTCCTAGGGAATTCCGAGCGTTTCTGACGGTCCCTGAATGCAGCAGAATCACGCTGTACCGCACTTCCCTGTTCCTGCTCCTCCCAGCTCAAAGATGGCAGCCATGGGACAGAGATGAGCGACGACATTAATTTAGGAGTTTTGTAATGAAAGCACATGGGGGTGTACAGCTGTTACATGCATGATTTTAACATGACAGCGATATAGTTTGCCACTGTCAACGTGTCGTCTTACGAAGACAAATAAAGGATTCAGAAGATCATGTTTTCCTGTGGGCTAAGCTAGCAAGCAGCGGTTAGCAAATACATGAACTTGTCTCTTGTGCCATACAAGAAGAAAACAGCTGCTCTGAACACGGTCTACTGACATCTTGCAAGGTGAGTAACGTTATTTGTGTGATAAAATGTGCAAAAATCGAATGTGAATTCCTAATTCCGGTGCGTTAATTTAGCATAACGTTACACATTGGTAGAACTTGGATCTAACGTTACCCTAAGCTCTATTTTTTTGTTAAAAAAATTGTGAAAAATTCCGTATTAGCCTAACCAAAAGTATAACGTTTGGTCTGTATAATTGTATTTATTATTGTTACATTTCTACACAGTCTACTAGCTAGCTAAGTAAAGTGTATCTGTAACGTTATCCGTTTACCTACAAGCAGGGTAACGTTAGCATTTTAATAAGAGACTAATGTTAGCTGGTGTCTTCAGATTATGAATGTTATGATAATCTCATTAACGTTACGACAGCATATGTCTTTTGTAAGGGCTGATTCCTGGTGGCCAACTATCTCAGTGTCATGCTAATCTGCATATGTATTGGTCTACTGGAGACTTTGCTTTACTATACATCCTGTTTTTGAGGCTAAATAAGTCATGGTCATCATTTGCTGCATGGCACGGCACGGCTCTACTAAACTCTGTTTTTGGGTTTCCATTAGCAAAAGTTCTTGATAGTACCTGGTACTTTTTGGTACCCCCTCGGTCTAGGGTCCACAAATGGGCTGTGCCGACACTAAGAGGTGGAGTTAAAGCACTGAAGACCACTGACCGGTCAGAGAATCATCACTATCCTGCACAAAAGCCTGAATATCAGTTCCCTTATAGTGGGTCAGACCAATAATCAGTCATTAGACCAGAAGTCGCCATATTGGAGGTACTGCAATGAGAAGGTACTGTTGTGAGGGCGGGCACTAGTAGATCCCGAACGTCATCAAGGAAAATGGTTATTAATGGTTAAACCAATAGGTCAGACCGAGGAAAAAACATTTGGAATATTATCAACTTCCAAAGGGTATTAAAAACCAGGGAGAGGAATGCCAGTTGTCATCGGAGGAAAGGAGGCGCTTGTAGTTGGCAAAGCTCAAACTCACTCAGGTAGTGTACATGTAGAGAGCAAACTGGGCTCTTTGAAATGAAAATAACCGATTGAGAGTCACCTGGCTACACCTTGAGTACCGCAGTGATGTCATTCAGTTAAGGTTAGGTTGATTAGAGACGTTATTGCATTACTTACTTTGGCCTTTATAACACAACGGTTGTTAATGGCTTGGTACTGTGTCTCCCCCCCTTCCACACACCGTCTGGGTATAGGCCTCCTAACCTTTGTAGGATTTAAGGTCTGCAGCTGTGTATAGGCTCGGAGAGAAAAGCAGGTAGTAGACTATATCGAGATCTGCAACTGAAGGAAGAATCACCGGTCGTCATGGATCCAAGAAGAGAGAGACAACTCTTATGGATCTGCACCGCCAATAAGCTGTAATTTCTGGAAATATCGCGCCTATTCTTGTGGTCCAAGTCTTTCCCTACATGCCTTTGCATCTTGGATGCTTTTCTGTGGTTTAGACATTCACTTAAAGTATCCAAAGTGCACAATACTCCACTGTACTCCGTTCAGTTGTTTACACTGAGTATCTCCAATATTGCCACGCATCCGGGTTACTGCCCAGTACGTGACGTCGGTAAAAACCCTCAATTTGATAGCTCTTCTATTAAACCAGAAGTGTTCTGGCCCTCCTTCGTGAAGGGCACCACAAAGCTGTTTTTCTTGACTTGAGGAGCGAGGATCAAGGATGAGGGAGGGATCTCCAAGGAGCTACGAGCGAGGATACCCAAGAGCAGCCGTCCTTGAAGCCCTGCAGCCTAAAGCCGTTGCTAACTCCGTCAAAACACCTGACAAATTCATGTGAAGTTACAGAGGAAAGGCAACTCATCCGTCTAAGAAACACATTTCCTCGTTTCCTCTCTATTCGCATGATTTTGTCCGTCTCTCCCATGCTTGGGAGAAGAGGAAGGCAAGCAACTGGAGGAACTGTAGATGCAATTTAAGGAAAGTGAGATTCAGCCTATATTGTACCCAGTGAATGACAACACGGGCATATAGTGCAGGTGCCAACACAGCTGGTTGTCAAAATGCAGTGCATTACAACTACCTGGATGCTGCACTCAAAAGGTGGAATGCTGACGCTTCTCGCCCTCAATGGTCGCCATCTTTGCTATGGCGAGCAAGCCACAGGACCACCAACGTATTTTCAAACTTGTAAAAATGGCGGGCGAAAAAGCTGCATTGGTTTTGATTGAAACAGCAAACACCAAACTATACGAATGTAATTTATACAGATGGTTTTACCACTATATTCTAGTCAGATATTGAGAAAACAAACCGGTATATTTGGAGTGTGATAATAGGTGGCAGTAATGCTCTGCCCGGCTGCAATTTACCATTTAAAAAAAGAAGAAGCGTCATCTCCGGTCAGTGCATAACGGCGGTGCACAACTTACTACCCTGCGAGTACATGGTGTACACCAGTGATGGAGTATTCAAGCCCTGGACACAGATTCAAGACGCTAGCATCTGGACTCATGACTCGGCTTGGACTCATGCACTGATGACTTGGACTCGAGAATTTATGAAATGGGACTCGGAAGTTGGATAAAATCTCAGAATACTTTTATGCGTAATAGGTCAATGCAAATTTTTTGTCTGTAAGTGTTTCACGCAGAGGCAGGGCGTGTGTCCACCTGCGACAGTAGTTCATGAAGTGCATACGCCCCCTACTATGTGTTCACATTTGAGAGATGCAGAGGGATGGGTAGTGAACTGGGACTCAAACTCTTTTGTTGACTCAGGCTTGAACACTGGGGACTGGAGACTTTACTCAGACTCGACAGTTGGTGACTCGACTACTACACCGGTGTAAACGGTGCAATACAAGTAAGCTTACCTTTTTGGGTATGCTCCAATGGATGGCAGCCAATATATGTACATATCTTTTATTTTTTTGTATAAAATATATTCTGACCCAAGGCCGACTGCAGACCCTTGAATTAAACCAGTCTGTCATCCCCCCGTTTTGTGATTGTGCACCAGCTATTGAGCCTTTTGACAAGTGCAGACCAGATTTTAGTGTGCATGTTTTGTACCCCAACGATATGACGCAGTGACTTGTCCATTTTTGCCTCCCAACACAAACCTGCCATTTTTAAATAGCCAAGCTACCGTAAACCAACCACAATCTATTTTTTTTTTTTTTTTTTTTATTCACTCAAACCCAGATTTGTTTTTTAAAAGGCAGCGAGCAATACCCCTACGCTACGTCGTACACGTGACGGAAGTGCAGACGTTCCTCTGTTGGTTGCCGATGAAAGGACTCAGTGAGTGTTGCATTGAAGATGATGTCACAGCAGTTTCACACTACGTCGCTATGACGATCCATTTTACAATTGATTGTAAATCCAAATGCTAATATTTTCTCTTTCCTTCCCCACCAGCTCAGTTTCATCATGGCCATCACTCAGTTCCGTCTTTTCAAGATCTGCACATGTCTAGCCAGCCTACTTTCTTTCTTTAAAAGGTTGATATGCAGGTGAGCGCAACTGAACACTAATAATAAAATTGCAATGGCCAGTATCCCTGAAACATGCTATTCTCTTTTATGTTTGATAACAATATTCTATCAGTTGCTATTTTTTAACGTTAAATCAGTTCCTTTCTTTTTTTCCGCCCATTGTGTTTATTGAATTTCAGATCACATCAAGTTATACAGTGTACAACAATTATACAGAACCCAGCAAACATTTTTCACATTCTTCTCCTCCCGTCGCCCCACCCACCCTCTGGATACAAACATAGGAATTACATACTGTATATGCCACATATGTAATATAATGTATATAAATGAAATGAGAAGTAAAAAATGTTTTTTAATCTCATTTCTTCTCATATATGAAAATGAAAGGGATAATATAATAAATTGAAATTAAGATAAAGGGTGCTTTTCCAATCAATATTCAAGATCCCAGTGCTACCCTACTCCCCCAGGGCTTGTTCCTTCTGAAGTAGTTTACCAACATTAACATGTCTTGGGAAGTACATAAAATATTTAGTTCACATCTAAGAGTATACGTTTCCTTTTCCATTGACATGTTTGACACCCTTCCTTTGATCCACATCCCTGAGTCTTGGAGGGAGTTCCTTTCTGGCTTGTTATTTTGTTGTATTAACTCTGCAGGAGTGGAAGGGGCCGCAAGCTCAGTGGGGATCAAATAACTCTTCCGACAACGGTGGACTTTTCATCATCGGTACCAAAACAGGTCAGTTTTGTGTCACTCAATCAACAGCACCAACAGTTCAGAGCCTAGCGTTCAATATTTGGAAAGGCAAACTACAGATATAATCACTGGACCAAAATATGTGTACTTATACATGCAAACTACACAAACTCCTCTTAAATTCTATAAATACATTTGTCTTCAAATCATGTTTTATTGTCTCGTCTGCACAGCCAGAGATTGAAGAGTGGAGCTCCTGGGATGAAGATGCCCCTACGAGCATTAAGATTGAAGGTGGCAACGGAAACCTTTCCCCTTCACCCAACGAGATGGACGAAGAGCCCGACTACTTCAAAGACATGACTCCCACCATCAGGAAAACACAGAAGGTATGTCCTCAGACAGTGCAGCTGATCCAGTATTACCCAGCAGATGGAGCTTTAAAGGTCCCATGACATGGGGCGGTTTGGATGCCATTAATAAATAAATAAATTCCAACCCACTCACGTACCTCTTGATAAGACAGCACATAAGTTCCACAAAACGTCTCGTACTTCTCAGTACAGTAACAGGTAAGACCAATGAATAGGTCAGTCAACAAATCTCTTGTGAAACAGGAATAACAGCTGACTGATTTGAATGCTTCCTTCCTTACCCTTTGCTAATTGTTCCTGGTGCTAGTTTCCTTGAGATGCTTGTAACGTGTGCACATTATTTACAGTGGGGAGAACAAGTATTTGATACAGATTTTGCAGGTTTTCCTACTTACAAAGCATGTAGAGGTCTGTAATTCATCATACCTATATCATAGGTACACTTTAACTGTGAGATACGGAATCTAAAACAAAAATCCAGAAAAATCACATTAGCATTTTATTGCATGCATAAGTATTTGATACATCAGAAAAGCAGAACTTAATATTTGGTACAGAACCTTTGTTTGCAATTCCAGAGATTATACATTTCCTGTAGTTCTGGACCAGGTTTGCACACACTGCAGCAGGGATTCTGGCCCATTCCTCCATACAGACCTTCTCCAGATCCTTCAGGTTTCGGGGCTGTCGCTGGGCAATACGGACTTTTCAGCTCCCTCCATTCTTCACAGTAGGCATGGTGTTCTTAGGGTTGTACTCATCCTCCTTCTTCCCCCAAACAAGGCGAGTGGAGTTTAGACCAAAACGCTCTATTTCGGTCTCATCAGACCACATGACCTTCTCCCATTCCTCCTCTGGATCATCCAGATGGTCATTGGGTCTGGACATGCGCTGGTTTGAGCAGGGGGACCTTGCGTGCGCTGCAGGATTTTAATCCACGACGGCGTAGTGTGTTACTAAGACTGAGACTGTGGTCCCAGCTCTCTTCAGGTCATTGACCAGGTCCTGCCATGTGGTTCTGGGCTGATCCCTCACCTTCCTCATGATCATTGATGCCCCTTGAGGTGAGATCTTGCATGGAGCCCCAGACCTAGGGAGACTGACCGTCATCTTGAACTTCTTCTTGATTGCGCCAACAGTTGTTGCCTTCTCACCAAGCTGCTTGCCTATTGTCCTGTAGCCCATCCCAGCCTTGTGCAGGTCTACAATTTTATCCCTGATGTCCTTCCACAGCTCTCTGGTCTTGGCCATTGTGGAGAAATTGGAGTCTGTTTTTGAGTGTGTGGACAGGTGTCTTTTATACAGGTAACGAGTTCAAACAGGTGCAGTAATGAGTGGGGATCAGCAGGGCTTCTTAAAGAAAAACTTACAGGTCTGTGAGAGCCGGAACTGTTACTGGTTGGTAGATGATCAAATACTTATGTCATGCAATAAAATGCAAATTAATTATTTAGAAATCATGCAATTTGATTTTCTGGATTTCTGTTTTAGATTCCGTCTCCCAGTTGAAGTGTACCTATGATGAAAATTACAGCCCTCTACATGCTTTGGAAGTAGGAAAACCTGCAAAATCCGCAGTGTATCAAATACTTGTTCTCCCCACTGTAGATATTATGTAAATGCATAAGAGCATGGCATAGTTAATCATCTACAAGAGGCGATTATAAAATACCATGTAGTAAAAGTAGTTTTGGACAGGCTTTTCCTTCTGAGCAGCTCATATATGGACTACCATACCCACAGAACTAGATCTACATCACATCTATCAAATCCTTCTCCAAATCCATAAAACATTGGTTATTGACTAATCAAATATTCTGCCATAATCCAGAATAATGTGTTTGACTTTGTCTTTGTCGCTGTAGTAGTGTCTCTGTGTGTGCTAGGGGTTGTGTCATTTTACTTGTCTATACCTATGTCTTTCTTGTTTTATGTGTTGCATTGTTGTAGCCTGTCTGTTGTTTTAAGCCATCAACCTGTTAGGGACTGCAGATGAAAATTAGCCTGCATGGCTAAATCTGGCAACATTTACATATTGGTCTCTGTACTCCATGTTGATTATTGTGCATTGTGTATATCATTATATTTGATCTAGTTTAAAAACTACAAAAGCCTAAATCTGTGCTTCAGCTGAGGTTCTAGCTCCTGTCTCTGTGGTTTCTATGATGCAGATAGTGCTGAAGAAAAGGGAGCCGTTGAACTACCTGGTGCCAGATGGCTCAGCAGGTTTCTCCAGCAGACTGGCAGCTTCTCAGGATATGATGACCTTCAACCCACCCTCAGTAAGTTACACTTTTGTGCCGTCCGGAGCCCAAGCCAAGGTTCTACAGTCTGTAGAGTGGTATAAAATAAAATGCAGTCCAAATACATGGCCATATATAGTATATTTCCGCAACAAATGTGTGTGTGAAAAATCATTTAAAGTGCAAAGCAAATCCAGAGTGGACTGGAAAATGGTTAAAGATTAAATTAAACAATGTGTATGCAAACCCAGTCTAAAGGCTCTGACACGGCAACCGATCATTCATCTCCATAACAGCAGACAGCGCTAATCTGTATTGTCGCCCAAAAAAATGAAAACCAGAAATGACGAAACATCTTTCTAAACCTCGTAAACACAGAGCATGCTGTCGTCAGTCATTGTTTTCACCACAGAGTGTTGATTGTAGTCAAGAGGGATCGTTGTCATTACTCACCGAACGGAAGAAAACACGATGGCTAGTAATAAGAAGATACCATGTTGTCGGCTCCGGTTTTCTTGTGCACTGATTTGCTAGTCAAGGGCTAGCATTCCACCAATCAGATTGGTCATTGAGTCCAACTGCCCACCGGCCGATTTAACAAGTCAAATCTGCCAAAATGGATACCGACGGCTCCTCCGACTGACGACGGCACGGAACACACCGAACAGACTCGAGTCACCGACGTCGCCAGACTCTCTGACGACAGATAATCGGATTGGTGTGTCAGCGCCTTTAGTCTTATGTATGAAGACTATGTAGCTTATAAACTCTGTGCTACTTTGCAAATGCATACTTATCAGATGTTGTTAAAAAATGTGAATGGGGTAATGTTGCTTAGATATAAAAGGAAAGTAAAACTTGGTGTGTAATTTGTTAGGCTTGTAAAGAACTTTGTTGAAGCTGCAGGAGGCAACGCTAGAATGTAAGAAACCATATCAGCAACGAGCATCATATCGCATTTTTTTTTCTTCATCCTATTGATCATTTATGGACATTTGTCATAGAGGGCCATGAAGTAGGCCACGAAGGCCATGGTCAATGACAAATCAAACCTTTTTAAAATTAAATGTACACTCTTAATGGACCAATGAAGTAAAAAGTAAGTTTTTGTTTAATGATCATGAGAGGAACTAGTTTGTGACAGATGTTTTAAAACATAGAGTTTTAGCTGGCAGTAGAAGTGCTGTAATTACCTCCGACAAGGAGGTTATGTTTTCCGCTCAGTTATTTTTTTTTTCTTCGTTTGTCAGCAGGATTATGGAAAAAACCCAGACTTGCCCGATTTCCATAATCATTGGTGCAAGGGTGTAGCGTGGGCCAAGGCAGAACCCATTTAATTTTGCAGCGCATCTGAATATACGGGGCTGAAACATATCATTTTTCAATTCTAGTTAGCATTGCAAAAAAAAAAGGGCTGTTGTGCTGCATTGATGTGGTGTAAGAATAATCACAAAAATGAGCCTCTGACTGGGAAAATTCACACATTGTGAGATTAGGCATGCCTTGGCGGAGGCCTGCACTTACCAATTGCCCTTCTAGTTAGAGTAGCACTTCCTAAATATAATGAAGCTTTCGTTTTGTACAGGCTGAACTGGGAGAAATGGACAACTGGCAGGAGGACACAAATGCCTGGGAGGACGAGTCTGATGCTGCCTGGGAGGCAGAGGAGGTGCTCAGGTAATATTTCAAGAATATACACAGTACAGAGACGTGCACTAGCACCAGTTTTTCAGTTTTTTTCCATTGACCAAGTTCATTATTTGTCATTATTAATGCACCAGTGAGTTAATAAACAGTTACAGGAACATGTGCATGCATTCTGTTTTGTTTGTAAAACAAAGGGAGACCTATTCAGCTTGAGAAGCATTTTAACTGTAGAGGATACTCACATAAAGCAATCTGCAAACCTACAGTATTAGTATTGTAGTCTGGATCAACAGAAGCACATTACCAGGATAAAGCCTGACATCAGCCTAACGTCAGCCGTTGTCCCTCACCTTCCGCTTTCTGTGTTGCCGTTCTCAAAATCCCTTCGCTACGGGAAACGACAGCAAACATCGAGCTAGCAAGCCACACGTTGAAAATGGAAAGTTTTGAAGAAAATTTGATCGTGCATTAACGCAGGCCTGCTTGTCTTTTGTTCTTCACTGGTAAGAGAAAATTATTGCCATTTCCTCTTTCTCTGTTCCTCCGACAATGCTTTTCTAGCTTTCTGCTTCTTTTTTGCCGGCCTAGCCATGATGATAGTGTGGAAAACTCCATCGCAAGACAACAGTGAATGATGGTTTAAAGAAATGCAAACAACCCAGAGCATTTCCCCACCCCCCTATCCTCAAATGTATGTGTGGTGTAGCCAGACCTCACTCTACAGCGCTGTGGAAATAGGTCTGGCACTGCGAGACTAGTATCAGTGTGACGTAATTGTAACACACAGGACTGGGTCTGCTCTTCTCTCTGTGGATTTATTTCAAAGAAAGATAATTGAACACTTAAAACAGACTTCCTGCCAACCTTACTAATGATGAAAATGATAATCAGCTTACTATTTATTCTTCTATTGGAGGCATGTAGATTGACACAATGGCCAACAGGTGGCAGTGTATGCCTTAATTACAAACACACAAGAGCAAGGCTCAAGATCTTGTTTCCCCCTCTGCCAGCTGACCGAGCTTCTGTTGATATGCGCTGTAATGACATTGCTTGCAATGGTATGTTAGGATTTCTTCTTTTATTTGACAGACAAACGAAGATGGCTGAGCGAGAAAAGCGGTCCATGGAGCAGCAAAGGAAGAAGATGGAGAAAGATGCTCAGAGGATGATGAAGAAGGAGCAGAAGATTGCCGTCAAGCTCTCGTAACATTTTAGAAATGCTCAATTTTGAGCCAAAGGGATAAGAGGGGGCAATGACATTGAATCAATTGTCACTCTGTCTTTGAAGTCACCAAACCGGCCAGGATTACCGCCCTACGCAACTTATCTGTTAGCAAACTGTGCTCCTTCTCCACCCTGTTTCCACCAGCAGCCATTTTAGTCCGTTTTCAGGCTGCAGCCGTGTAAAGTGCATCATTCTTGAGGGGAGATAACATGTTACTCATGTGGCAAAAGTCATTTTGGTCTTCAAGAGAGAGCTGTATTTATATGATCCAGGTCATCTTAGGTTAATGGTTAGTTAAAGCATTTAGACTCTGATTAAATCTGTCAGCGTGGAAAAATGTTCATTTTGGTTTTTATTTCAGGAACATGTGTATATACATACTTGTACTACCTTTTGGAACTCAAATAGGCAGTACAATTCCCTTTCTTTGTCTTATGTATAACCTCAAAGGACAAAGGGGTGTAATTCATTTTAGGCATCACTGTATAACAGTGACATCCCTTGGTTTGCTTGATTATTGTGAATTATAATTATGTCTCTCATTGTTGTTTTTTCTAATGAATGTTGCTTGGTATTTCCCATTATCTCCCTGTGCTGTGCAGCCCGTAGTACACTGGAAATCTGCGTTTAAATGAAGGCTGAAGATTTTCATTAATAGTATGGATAAATGACCATAGAAGCTAGCCCAACTAGAAATGTTAGCTGTGGGTTCCTATGGTAATCTCATGGCTACCGATCTGCTATTCGTTCTTCTCTTTTGTCAGTTTTTGATATTGAAAGGAGAGAAAAAAAAATCCAGTGATCACTGCTTTGATTTTTTATTTTGGGAATGTTACTCTGCTCTTCAATACACTTACTTCAGACGCTGTTTTTCTAAAACCTGGATCTCCGTCACTAATCTCGGACTGGTTATCTTGACCTATAAGAAGATGAGAAATGTAATTCTTGCTTACTTTCTCATCTGAAAATGTATGGCATAACTTAAAGGTTATGACTGACTGTCCTGTCCTGCATCATAATGAAATTACCATTCAGTGTTGGGAGAGATACCAGTGCCAACAGGCAAGCTGTTGTCATGGAAACATTGGAAAGTGAAAAAGGCCTAATACATGACTTGGGCAGTTCTATACTGAATGCTGCAATTGGAAACGCTTTTTTAATGCTTCCAAAGGAATACTGGGTTGATGTCAGAGACCCTGATTCTGCTTCTGATTCTACTTAAATGCTAAAAAAAAAATGGCTTTAGAGATTAATTGAAGGGAATTCATCTGTGTGGATTTGTGTTTACTTTGGCATTTTATTTTTTCATTAAGGAAAGCTGCATGTTCAGTACAGTCATTTTGCACATTTGAGTTCTTCCAAAAATGAATCGCAGAGATCCCCTTTGTCTCTCACTCATTTATCTCTATGTGTAAGACTTCCTGTTAGAAGACATGTCATGGTTGAGGACAACGGAGGACCACAAGCTCAATTAATCCACAAGGTTTGGCAGACTGTATCCCTGCTGTATCAGTTCTACACAGGTTTTTAATAAATTGATTTGATTCATACCTCTAAAGGTGAATAACTGGTCTGCTGCCCGATGTGCAATTTGGGAACAACCATACACCATAACAGATGGATGACAAATTACACGACTATTGAGCTTTGCTAGATGTTCAACATGATATGGGTTTGGGCTTTTTGTTAGCCATGCTGGTGGCGTAGCTCCAGGGATGTCAGTCAGCCATTCCACCACTGTGATCTAGACCAGGGATCTTCTCCTAGGGGGGGTCCTCCAAGTTATTAATTTTGGTTATTTCAAAAACTCTTAAAATGAATCCAACAAATTAGCAGATATAAATCCCCACTGCTTACTGGTCTATATAAAGTAGTCACTAAGGTAGTCATCCACAGATAGTTAAATCCTAAGGATACTATGCATTGTATGATTTATGATTAACAAAACAGGATTTATAAAAAATCATGCCAACAATTAGGCTATTTTAACAGCTTAGTATTTATGCAAACGTATGTATAAAGGCTCTAGGCTGCGCTACATGTTATTGTTGGCATAGTTTAATATGCAACTTCATTTTATATAATATATGTAGTAGGGGGTCCCTGCTCCATCTCTCTTTCAGTTAGGAGGTCCTTGGTTTAAAACAGGTTGAAGACCCCTGATCTGAGACGTGTCAAAAGCTATTTGAATGGAAGGCCATGAAATTTGGTACACATTCAGATTCTACCTGGTGAACAGCTTCTTAGCGTTTAGCTCTCAGCACAGTTGCACCTGCTGCAAGCTTAGACTCTAGCCTTGTTAAAATCACTAAAATATGTGTGACATAAGGTGGACTTTAACCTGGATTGATGGATCGTTGTCATCACTCATCTGACCCCCAAAATAATGATGTCACTCCCATCTGTCAGAAGACATGGCCTGTCTGCCAAAACCTCAGAGACTGACCCACTTCCAAAAGACAAAAAACACGTCAGTCTTCAGAAAGAGAACAAGCTGGATGAATAAATAAGACTATATATATATATATATATATATATATATATACACACATATACGACTGGCGTGTTCTCAGCTGGTTTGATTTGCAACCATTGCTTTCCACTCATTTTAATCCAGCAACCCCAGAATAGTGTGAGGATTACAGCATCTGATGACTCACTAGTCTAATGCCTTATGAACTTAGAGGTCGAGCTTATGCAACATTGCTTCGCCATATGGCATGAGCAGAAAATGGAATAATCATGGCAAAGATGCCAAGTGTTAGTTCATTTCATCTTAATCTTGTTCTTATATTGAGTAGATGTGTCATGTGTTGACTGAAGAAAGCAAGGGTAGTTTTTGCCCTAGCACTGACACAGCTTTTAATAAGCTAAGGGCACAGACGGCATTTTACGGCTTTTAAGAGATGACGGTAAAGTGGCTCTAATGCACTTTACATTGTCAGCTCCACAACCCAAGGGATGTCTGAAAATCCAAGCTGGGAAAGCTTTTACGTAAGATGCTGTCATGAGAACACCGCTTGGTTGCACTCAACTTCAGTCTTGATAGTTTCCCCTTTTATTCATTTATGTAAACATCTTGCGCAAATTGGGCTCTCCCAGTCTTTGCTAGTGTTTTTATACAAGTCAGACTTTAACAATTTGTCCTAGTTCAGTCACACCCCCAAAAAGAAAAGAAAAGTCACAACATGTGGCCAGAATTTATCATGCTTTAATAATAAAGATACAAGGACATTTGATGTAAACAACCCAGTATTGCACATAGCTCAGGCACATAAGTGTCAACTGCTTTAAAGCATTAGCTTATTTCTATGAACAATGCACAGGCTAAATAAAGCTCTACTCCCAGGAAAGAAAAAACAAAATAGACAGTTCTTCACAAAACTAAACAGTGAACTCACATCAACTTTGGCTGAAGATTTTTTTTTTTTGAACACAATAACTCAAAAACTGAATTTCCAAACCCATCAAAAACAGAAACTAAAAATGTCATAACATAAAAAAGAATGTATTTTTAACACCTAGGGACACCACAGGACAATGCTAACACAACCATCTACCCAGATGATCCGTTTATACATGTAAATGATAAAATAAATAACCCTTCATAAATACCCCCCCTCCCTTCATAAATAATCCCATTCATGTCACCATTTTGCTTCAACTCATGGTAACTGTACAGTGCAATATTAAGTGTTACCAAAATAACTGCATTGATATTAAGTGTTAACAAAAAAACTGCAACAACAAATGTCACAGATACAAATGCTTAAGTGCTTTTAGTTCAAGGTACGGCGTGTGCATGCGGGGGGGTAGCCTTTATGCATTGGGCCTGTGAGCGACGTGACGAAGAGAGTGCAATCCCATGATGCAACAGCCCCTGATAAGAGCAGCGATGTTGTACACCGGAGCCCTTCCGTCCACACCGTGCCGCGAGTACAGCCAGGCCACCGTGGGTAGCACAGGCGCTGCCACGGCGACCAGATCCACCAGGAAGCTGTTGCTCCAGTAACGCTTCCCAGCCACATCCAGTCCCGGTGACAGACAAGTTTCCTCCTCGCCGACACTAAAATCCAGCTCCTCCATGAACCGCCGGCCCTCGGCAGGTTCCGAGCAGCACATGCCGGAATCGGTGGAGGCGTCGGGGCTCTCTTGGGGAGCAGGACTACGCATGTTGGGTGGGGGAGGTGTTGGGTCAGGGAGATCGGAAGCAACGTTGGCCAAGTTTGGGAGACCCAGAAGACTGCTGCAGGCTGACAGCTTTGTGTCCCCCGCGGTTGTCTCATGGAACTTGAGCAGGTGGAGGAGCAGAGCCTGCAAGTCTGGAGACAAGGGCGCTACGTCGGTCTGGATTCCTTTATCGTCTGTGTTCTCCTGGGAATGTGTGCTCGACGAGATGACGATGGTGGCGGAAACGGTGTTTGGTAGAGGTGCAGTGGATTCGTCAATCGACTGTCCCTCTGACAGCGTGGACACCTCAGGCCCAGACTCTGTCCCCAAACTCACCTTGCCGCTAGAGTCCTGACTATAATCCACCGCAGTGGACATGAAGACCTGCTCCAAAATGTCCGCTCTGTTGGCCATCTCATCGTTTACCAGCAGCCCGCTGTCCGCCATCGCCTCCGCCCCCTGGGTTCCCAGCTCCATCACACTCCTCCTCCTCCCCCACCCTCTTCTTTCCACCGTTATCGGGGCTGTCACAGATGAAGTCCAAGGTGTTTTCGTCTTGGAGGTTGGAGCCGCTCTGGGCAAGCTCCATGCTTTGCAGCAGGGACTCCAACTTCCGGTTTTGAATGTTGATGTCAATGAAATACTTCTGGATTCCCTTATCCTTCTCCATCAGGCTGCTCTTCATCGTTTCCACCACCTGACGCAGCTGCTTGATCTCTTTACGAGCTTCTTTGAGGGACAGCTGAGCCTCCACCCGGTGACACTCCTCTTCAATCCAGTCTTCCCTCATTCTGCCGAGCTGGGCCTTAAGCTCCTCCACCTCTGTCTCTCTAAAAGAGAGAAGAAAGTGTCCAGATCTTTATGTAATAGTTTGACATTTCGGAACATATACAAATATACAGCTTGTGCACCGAGAGTTGGATTGGAGGATCTATAAATCACTCATATCTATGTATATGTTGAATATAAAGCTATAGATAGCTGCCAGTTAGCTTAGCATAATAAGCAGCAGGGAAGAAGTGATGCTGCGTGGCTGCAGTTAATGTGTTGGAAATTAAGAGTTTAATTTGTGGAATGTTGGCTATTACTAAAAACATGCAGTGTAAGTGTAAGCATGTTGTGTATGGTTTTTATTTCATTTATTTATTTTTTTAAATGCGCCAGATTGTTCCTTTGGACAGAGCCAGGCTAGCAGTTCACATTTGCATTTTTATGCTAAGCTTAAGTGCCAATAACTCCATATCTAACAGTCATGATATGAGAGTGATAGTTTCTAACCTGCAGGAAAGTAAAGTGCATAACTTAATGGCAAACTACTCATTTATTTATAAGGTGAAGTGAAACAAAGCATAAATTATACGCTAAATGAGTTGCTTTGTCTTCTGTAGGCCTAGAGTGCATTTTTTTTCCAAGTTATATAACTTTAGTGGCATCATGCATATTTTTAAAGCCAACAGCTTCGTCATTTTCCCCATTAGCTTCACACGTCACCGTATGTGGAGATGACATCACAACCATGGTTATACCCCTCCACCATCCTCTTTTCTTAAACCCATAACAAGCTACACAGGAGAAATCCCAGCTAACCTGTCATGAACTGTGTTCTCTGCCTCCATCAGTTGGCTCTTCAGGTGTCTGATGGTCACTTCCTTCTGCTGGAGCGGGGTGAGATACTGTTCTGGGTTCGGGGCTCTGATGCCATGGTTGTCTCCACAGGAGTGGTAGCGGCCCAGGCTCGCTCTTCTGTTGGTTAGAGATGGTGGTTAAAAAAATAAAAATAAACAAGGCAAGGTTTGCCCCTTTAAAACCAACATTGTCCATCACTTCCCAACTAGTCATTTTGATGCCACAGCAGGAAACAAACCCAATGTGTGACAGGTAAGAGTAAAACCGCACCCTGCAGATGGCAAATTGTCTGGCTGAGAAAGTGCTGCCAGCGCAGATGCTCTCTGAAGCCTGGAATTACTGTCTGACACAGGATTACTGTAGACTACGGGCAAAAAAAAACAACCTAAAATGCTTGTAAATACAAGCACTGTTTGGCAAGGAAATAAATCACCTAACGGGGAGAGAGACCTGCATTAGCATTCAAATGCCCTTTTGCATGTCCCATGATCAGTGTTTCATTAAGCTCAAAGAGCTGATAAAAGGATTGTGGGTTTTTCGGTACAGGATGAGTGGGTGGATTTGGACAATATGCAAAGCAGCATGCAAGCCCCTCGCTTCCACTAGCACAATATCCTAGCAACCTGGACTACAGGAGGCTTTGATGCGAGCGTTGTGCATCACTGCCAGAAATAGATGCAGCCCAGGAGACTAGAGGAAGATGTGTCAAAAACTCCGCTGGCAGCGGTGTCCTAAAGTCACAACAGTGGAAGCTTTTAAGCATTTATGGAAGCTTAAACCATGAGATAAGAAGCAGGCAGACTCCGCCGCTGCATAAAAAGTCAAGACTTTGCATTGAATGTTTGTAATTTATACTGCTGAGGGGATTTTTGGTTAAAGCGTATGCAGGGCTGAGCTGCCTAAAGAAGTTAACCTCAGTAATACAGAGCCTGGAGCACCAGGTCAGAAACCCATGGTGGTTCCATACATGTTAGAGCTTCAGGTTATTTGATTCACACATCAATTCTGAAATATTTATGGCCCTGAGGTGTCCTCTATACCAAGGTGTGTTCACTCCAATCCTGTTACCAATTGGATATGGGGGGGGGGTCACTGTCTGGGTACCATATCTGGACATTTGCTCTGTTAAATCTTCATTAATCCCAACCACAGCCAAATCATGACTGATATAATCCCAGACGGCTGCAAGAGAGGAAATGATACAGTCTGAGCTTAATCCAGCCCCCGCTCACTCACTCATCGCTATGCTGCCCATGAGCCAGAGCAACAGTCCAAATCTCTAAAAAAATAAAAAAAAAATAAATAAAAATATCTACTTGTTTCTCCTTGAAGCAAGTTCAAAACCCACAGCCTTTGTTCTGTGATCATTTTGGCGTTTTCCACTGCATGGTACCTACTCGACTCAACTTTCTTGGTTTTCCACTACAAAAAAAAATAAAAACAAGTACCTGTTAGCGTGTACTTTTATTACCACCTCGGTGGAGGTTCCAAGCGAGTTGAGGTGACAAGAAAATCTGCAGACTGCTGATTTGTCAGAGAGAATTGTCACTAATCATTGCGTCATCATTGCTAGCGACAGACGAGGGGTGGGGGGGTTTTTTTGGAGGCGGTACTGATCTGCAATGGACAAAAGGAGGACGGGGCACCGCGGCCGAGTCGAGCAGGTACCATTAATGGATAAACGCCAAAGCCAGGTGTGGTACCTGGTGGTGGGGCTGGAGTTGCAGCTGCTGCTGTTGGTTGACGAGGCGGCTGTGGGGGGGCTCCTGTAGGGAGCGTAGAGCTCTGCATCGCGGTTGGCTGTAGGGCTCCCGGCTGGTTTGAACACTGGGAGCGGTCTGATGTGGGTGCTGCGACTTGATAAAACAGCATTTGGGACAAAAATATAAAAATCATTGACCGTTAAATTCTAATATAAGAGAAAGACATTTTAATGCATGAAAACTGTTTGTGTGGTTTAGTTTATGCCTTATCGTAGTGGTGAGCCCAGCAGATACAGATGATACAGTATGAAATACCCAGTGGTGAAATCTAACCAAGTAAACTGACTCAAATACTGTACTTAAGTACAAATTTGAGGTACTTGTACTTAACTTTTCATGCCACTTTCTACCTCTAGCGATATTGTACTCCCACACTACATTCATCTTACAGTTTACTTTACAAATTAATTTTGCACACAAAAGATGCTTTATTATAAGTTTAACTACCAACAATACAACGGCCTAAAAGCCAAGATGAAATTAGACGATTTACAGTTTCTAAAATAGGAAGATGTTTCTGCATCGAGTACTTTTGAGTCCATTTTCCTGCTCTACCCACATGACTACAAACTTTCACTTAACATTTTCAATGCAGGACTTTTACTTGTAACAGTATTTTTACAGTGTGGTATGGTATACGTGCTGTTTAGGGTCCCAAACTCCCCGTAATGTAACCCCATTGGTGCAGGTCCTATCCCCTGACCAATCCTAACCTGAACCACTCTAGGTCAAATGCCTAACCCCAACCAATCGGCGAGTCTTGGCATGGCCATAGTGGAGTTTGGGACACTGAACTGCTCCTACTTAAGTAAAAAGGATCTGAATACCTCTTCCACCGCTGCTCATACCTGCGCGAAGGAGCTCTCTTTCCAGCCGACAGAGAGGCGAGGCTCTCCCTGGTCTTTAGGCTGCCTGTGCTGCTGGAGGAACTAAAGTCGGCCTCACTACCTGCAGGGAGAAGCATCAGTGTTGTAGTACCCACCCCCCACCAGCAGAGTCATTTTTGAAAAGCTCATGCAACACAATCTTCCTCCGTGAATGAAAAGGAGAATTCCATCAGAAATACAAAGAAATGCAACCTTGCTCACTCTGCTGCAGCCTCACTTGGCTAATGATGTATTCACTAAATGTTAGATGTTGAGTCAGTTTGCTGACAACATCTCTACTTGTGAATACCATATTTCAACATTTTAAAAACCCATTCTGCACCAAGAAATGTTTGATGTTGCCTGTTTTTGGTCCCATTCCACTCAGTCTTAGTGGCTGCTATAGTCTCTCTTGAAGCCTCAACATGAACACTATTTTTTTCTACAATTCCACTAATTCTGTGTTAATACTAGCCTCTCCTTTAATAACCACCATCTAACCTAACATATAGGTCTGATAGGATCATGTGCAGAATAAAAGCAGAACAATCAGGTTAGGGTTTTTTTTTCTTTTTAAATGCATTTCATTGTTATTAGCATTTCTTTTTTAGCATAAAAAAAGTCCATCAAGTCTTTCCATTACAGAGACTTGATTGAACTTTATGCTAAAAACAGAAAAAGCCTTTTATTCAATGTTCAATTTGTTCTAGAAAACAAATGTTGGAAATAATTTCCTTTTGATTCATTTTAAAAATTCAACAAGCAGTTTGTTGTATGTCAGCAGAATACTGAAAGAGAACACATTCATTATTCATCACAAATAATATAGTTATATATATATTTTCCACATTATCGCATGTCACATATCCTCATTGTGCAGCCCTAACATTCATTGATATGATGTTTCTCATTCAACACTTTTTGGATCAGCTACTCCCTGTGATCTATACCCTGTCTTAGATTAATGTGAGTTTGAAGAGCAAGCTGTACAGATAAACCACGTTCAAATGCATTACCACTCCAGAATTAGCCAATAACATCCAGTCATTACGACTAAAACACGTATGTATATAAAAGGCCTCAGCGCGGGACATCTCATTGTGTGTACATCATTCATAAAGAGGAAATGTAAAGCCATACCTGAGTAGCATCTTTTCCCATCAAACAAAATCATATTACTGTGTGCAGTGACGACTGTGACAAACAAAATAGTTCAAAACATAAGTGATCCTCCACCACTTTGTGAGTCAACTGATGGTCCGTGCACGTTCAATCAGTGTATACTAACCTCCTGCTAATCAGCCTAATTGGCTAAGCTCCCCAGACCTTGCCTGCAACCAATCAGAGCTTCTTCTTCATCTTGACTCATGATCAGGCAGTTTTTTTTCTTCTCCTTTCTCAGATTAAAAGTAACGGGGGGGATTTCAGCATAAAAACTGGAGTGTACTGTTTCTAATATATATGTTAAGAAAGCACAGATGTGCAGATTACAATCCACTCTGGTTATTATTCTCCTTTTAGGCAATCAGCTGCTTCCCGGCCAGTGTTTGTTCAAGTCAACATGCCCGGGAATCTGCTAGCTGCTGACATTTAAAAGACACAGATGTTGTACTTTGGTCTTTGGGGAACAACTGGCATGCAGAAGTATACATACTTCTATGCAGTGTGCTGTGTTTAAGTCTGTGCATGTAAAAAAACAAGTTGACGCACACAAATCTGATTATTTTTACACATTATAGGATCTAATGATGATGGTGCAAGCCTGAGAGTTTGTATCTGTGTGTTCTTCTTTACCTCTGGATTTCATGGCCGACCTCAGCTCCCTCTTGTGCCTCGGGGCGCTCCGTGGTTCCCCGCTCCACTCGGCCATCATCCTCACCCTCTTCCCTTTGGTCTTGCGCTCGGGGAGTATGGGCGAGCCGTGGGCACTCTGCTCTGAGCCTGACGGGGTTTTGGAGGGGGACACAGACTGACTAGTGGGGCAGCCGGTGTCATCTATTGTAGACAGGCACACAGACAGGAATAGCCAAGAACAGGCAGCGCAGGGGGGGGGGGGTGGGGGAGGCAGGCAGGCAGCGAACATAGGCAGTCAAACAGAGCTCAAGGTTCAGCCTGGCTGCTATCTGACAGATAACGCGACAGCTCTCACACTGGCTACACACTTTCAGAAAATACACAGTACACACATTTGTTGAGTGGATCACATCAGTCCAGATCTGAAGTCTTTGCACTGGCTCTCTGTCCCTCAAAGAATGGACTTAAATACTACTGTTTGGGGCCTTGTCTACACTTTGACCCCCCCAGACCTCTCAGATGGTCTGGGACCGGTCTGCTTTCTGTCCACAGAGTCAGAACTAATGAGGAGGAAGCAGCATTCAGTTTTTCTTCTCCTCATATCTGGAACAAACATCCGTTCCTTTGATCTTAAATATTATTCCAAATTATTTATTCTTTCTGCTTTTTTTTTTTTAACTCAAAAGTTAAATATCATTTCATTTAGGCTACATGAAGTGTACTGACCATAAATTCCAAAAATGAGTGTGCAACTAGTGGTAATAAGTTGTTTGTACACTGGTGGAAGTGGAAAAAAGCGCTGAAAATGTCTAAAAATGCTACAAAAACGTGGAAGAGACAAAAACGCGGCAAAATTAGTGAGAAAAGTGTAAAAAAGTGTTTTTGAAACTGTAAGTGATATAAAACTGTACTGAATTCCCACTATTCAGCATTTATCGTATAAAAAACAGTAAATATAACAAAAAGAGAAATAAAAAATGGTAAACCAAATGTTGCACCAAACTAAATATTCCACATTGGATTGAATGCTTATTATTCTTTCAAATCACCATTTAAATTTGAAAACTATTAATTGCTCAGCCTATACTTTAATTACATCTTTCTGGTAATAATTCTGTAGTTTTAACCAAGTAGGATTTTTATTGGAAGATTTTTTACTTGTACTAGTCTTTGTTCACAATGCTTTCATCAGTAAGGAGAAACTAGGGTAAAGAGAGCAGTACACACACACACACACACACACACACACACACACCTGGACTCACATAAATACCTGGACGCTTGAACATTTGACATTTGACTGACAATTTATGGTAAATGTCTTTTTATAGCCAAAAGTTTTATTGTTATTATTATTATTATTACTGTTCTTATTGTTATCTTTATCCTGTCTTTTTCTTTTTCTCTCTATACGGTATTTTTCTTATTTTTATTTTTTTCTGCTGCTGGAAATTTCAATTTCCTTGGGGGAGTCATCCCAAAATGATTACTAAAAAGAAGTCTAAGTCTACGATTCACCTAGTCTCGCTTTGCAGACCTTCCTCCACCGCGCTGCGGAGGAGGGTCGGGCCAGTCCACACTGCACGCTTAATTGGAGAAAAACGTGCTCGGGTTAATTGGCATTTCTTTAAACCAATCACAATCGTCTTGGGCGATGCTAAGCACTGGAGAAAAGTTGTTGGAATGCCAACACGAAGGAAGCGCAAGGCAGCAGATATCTGGCCTGATTGAGGGAAATCCGACGGTGTTGGCACCGGAGCCATCCCGGAAGTGGAACGTCGCGGATAGAGACCAGGATTCGCCCAACCAATCAAGAGCATTGCAATACAATCTTGCACCTGACAGCCTGTAAATGGCTTTGTCCCGCCGTGAACTCAGCAGTCCTCAGACGGGAGCTGATCTTCTTACCAGAGCAGTAGCTGTTGGTGCTGATGGTCCTTTTGGAGACGTCTGAGCTGTCACACTCCTTCCCCTCCTCCTCTGAAAAAGGTGAATCGGACAGAGGCGAGCCTTTGTCTTTTGGTCGGAAGGGATGGAGGACCAAACGCGGGATGCGGCTGCGGGGGCTCCCTTTCTCCGGGGACTTCTTTTCCTGTTCGAAGCAACATCTGTCAGAGCTGCAGGCAAGGATGCAGCCACCCACCTCAACTCAGTGTACCATCTTTTTCACGATGGCAATATTTCCAAATTCATTGGTTATCATTGGTTGTCTGCCATTTGATTACACACATTTTACTTGTCTTTTTCTATATTTAATTGCTTTAAAAAATGGCTTTTCTATTTGGAAAAGACTCATGCAACATGCAGACATCTATCACCAATGGCCAGCTGCAATAATAAGACTCACCTCATATTCTTGGAATGGTCCCATTGTGCTTCACGCAGCGTTGTCCTCTGTTAAATGAAAAAAAAGGAGAAAAATCAGGTCAAGTCATTTTTTTTTAGTGTGTTGCATATGTGGCAGCTCAAACCCTCGACAAACAAGGGCCCTCTATCTGAACTCTGTTACGCCACTAAATCCCTCCCACCACACACACACACACATCCTGCCTGGTACAGATGGCACAAAAAAGCCCAGAGAATGACTAACGCACACTGAATTTATGACCTAATGAAACAAATTCTCCACATTAACCCAGCAAAAACAAATAGCCACGTACCTTTTTAAACCAGAATTAGTCCTTTAACAGTCCTTTAACAGTCAAATGAAGGCAAAGATTAACTGCAAAAACACATATAATGTGTAAAAATAATGAGATAACAAGAATAAGGGCCCTATCTTGCACCCAGTGCAAGTGTCTTTGCTATTTTTAGACCGGCACAGTTGTTGATTTCCCATCCTGCGCGCATGTTGTTTAAATAGCAAATGCACCTCCACCCATTTTGGTCTTACAGGGAGGTGACACATGTAAAAGATTAAAAATAAAAATATTCCAGTGCAAATCTGCAAATCATCATAATAGCAATGCGCCAAGGTGCAAATGCGCCCGGCTGTTAAAGGGAATGGGAGAGGACTCTCTCATTCTCTGATTGGTTGATGGCATGTCACGCCCAAAACACAAATTACTGACGACACTAAGTACAACCCTTTTGAACCACGCGCCCGACGCCAGGACCCTTTTTTCCGCCGTCAAACTAGCAAAAGTAGATTTGGACACGCCCTAAATGCACCTGTGCCATGTCACTAGAGCAAAAGTCAGGTGGATCACCAAAGTCTTGAGGATCCATCCTCTGGGGACTATGAATGTACAAAATTTGACGGCAATCCATCTAGTAGTTGCCGAGATACAGATGCTGACCTCATGGGGGCACTAGAGTAAAAGTCAAGGGACCACCAAATGTCTTTAGGATCCATTTCCTGGGGACCATGAATGCCTGTACACAATTTCCTGGCAATCCATCTAATAGTTGTCAAGATATCACACTCTGAATCATAGTCTGTATATAATGAGCTCTGAATCATAAATGTCAACGTCGTGGTGGCACTACAGGACAAGTCTGGGGAAGTCTTAATGATCCATCCTCAGGGGACCATGACTGTCTCTACAAAATTCCTTTGCATTTCATCTGACTGTTGTCGAGACTGCTCAGTCTGGCCCAAAGTGGTGTGTCGACCAATAGACCGACATCTCCATAGAACCATGCTAGAGTGTCCAAAAACAGCATAAAAGATAAGACAGATGCAAATTTCTGAAACAAAAACTCGTCTGCGTGTGGTTTCAAAAGAGAAGAGAGTTCAGAGACTACACAGATACAGCTATAAAGAAGAAAGATTGCGATTACTCTTTTAATATTCTGGTGTTTTTTTTTCGTCAAAGTCATCCAGGATTAGGCTGATCAGAAGAAGAACAGCAGCAGATGAAAGGAGACCAACTTCAGTATGACACTGCCAAGCAAAACTACACCCACTCTCCTTATGCTCCGTCTGTGCCATGAATGTGGGGCTGCCTGCCAAAAGCTACAAAGTGCTCCCAGCATTGACAGATAATAGATGATGGAGTGATATTATATCCTCTTTAACTCTTTCCTGTTTTCCTTGGCTCAAATTTGACCCATTTTCAAAGTTTTTGAATCAGACATTTGGTTTTCTTTTAACCAAATCGCCCCAAAATAACACGGCTGAAGGATCACATCTCTACTTTTATTGATTTTGGTTTTATTCGAATGTATAGCATTTGAAAAAAAAAACTGAAATGGTTTTTAAAACAGTATCCTGACTAAACGTCTGTGATCCACTCAACATCCTCTGATCTTAAGTCAAAATAATTCATATTTTCTCCTTTTTTTAAACTCAAGAACTAGGTATAATTTCATACAAATGAGAATGATTGACCATCAATTCCAGAAAGAAGTGTAAAACCAGAGTTAATAAATTGGAAAGAACACAATCCGGAGATAATTTGGACTTAATACTTTATAAAGTGGAGGACAACACAAGAGTTAAAAACAATGGCTACAAGTAGAGGCCAAACTAGCAAAACTTTTCGTCCTGTACATCCACATTGAAGGCAGAGACATATTTCTTATTGATGATTTGAAGCTAAATAATGCAGGATTCCTCTCATGCTTGAATAAATGTCATACAATCACTTAACTTCCTCTCGCCTGTTGATTTCCTGTCTGCGTCGTTGCCTTAGGGGTCGGTTGCGTAACTGCATGCGTTGTTTCCTTTTTTGCATTGGGAATGATGTAAGGCCTGTGTATTGCTGTTGCATCAGTGTCGTGTCCCCCTCCGCGCTCTGTCCAGATGGGACATTTTGCCTTGATCAACTAACTAACTAACTTTCATTTATATTTATATTCTGTGCTGTGTGACTGATTTTGCTGCTGCAAGACTGTAATTTCCCATTTTATTGGGATCAATAAATATCTATCTATCTATCTATCTATCTATCTATCTATCTATCTATCTATCTATCTATCTATCTATCTATCTATCTATCTATCTATCTATCTATCTATCTATCTATCTATCTATCTATCTATCTATCTATCTATCTATCTATCTATCTATCTATCCCAACAATTCCCCATCAATAACAGAATGACATCCCCACTTGACCCAATACAAGCCATGTTCCCTTTCTGAGCAGCCCAGACTTGTGCAGAAATCCTCTTTCTTTCCGTGTCGAGGCCCAAAGAGGATTGCAAAAAATAGAGCCGAGACTCATGGGAATCAAGCTCAAACTTCCTTTAATCAGACTCAAAAATAGCCTTGCGTTCTGGGCGGCCTGCATCACCTTGCTCACAGTTTCACTTTCATTTTCAGGCATGCACAGTGTCATCATGCTGGAGCACTGTACAGCTGCCTGGCACACTGGCACAGCAGAATCCGATTATAGGCACCAAGCAAGCAGAGCCTTGCCCTAGCAACAGTCTTAGCAACCAAGGGGGAAAAGAAAACGCTGCACGAAGGGCTAGATGGGACCAATTATGTATAAATCTGCACAGTACACAGTGTAGGCTTCTGCTGCTCATCCTGAGACACTGTTCTTCACTGAGAAAATATGGGTGTGGGTGTTCACTATTCAGCTGCACAGTGTTTTTCTCAGACTGAATAAACAATGTGTCCTTGAGCCAGCGGGTGTCAGCTTAGCTTCTATGCTATATAGTTATCCAAGTACTACTGACTTGTATTTCAGCTGTTTGTTGCCTGAGATTATGGTTTCATTTGGAAATGGTTCCGTTTTTCCAAACAGATTTTTGCTGCCGAGGAGTGCAACAGATCCATTTATCAGAGAAAATGAACTAATGATGATGGTTATTTAGCCATGATAATGGGTGTGAAATGAAATTTTCCAATGAGCCATGGGATGACTATGTACACTAGTAAAGTGCTCGAAATATAATAAGATCCGGAGCGAATGAATAGTGGGAGAAATAATGCAATAAACAGGGTGTTGTTGAGAAGAGAGAGAGATGTGTTTTTCTTTCTTAGGAAGTGACTTTTTTACTTTCATGCAACATGCAGCCATATGAAAGAAGTGCAGGAGGGCGGTGACATAAAGAGTCCGAGATCAGCTGAGAATAATCTCCTATTATTTGTTCCGGTGCCTGGATGAAATAACATGGTGATAGTCACTCAATAGTGTCAACTTGTAACCAATGGTGTAGTCTACGTGATACACACGTATATGCAGTACACCCACTGAGAAAGCTCCAGGATTTCCATATACCCACTTAAAAATGCCCAATGACACCCAACAACATACTTTCCATTGTAGTTTCTGACATATCTTGCATTGTGATCTGTGTTTTTCTTCGTCATTTAGGCTAAATAAAGGTATTTCCTCCGTAAATTGGTGCGTAAAAATGTATCCGAATACAGGAAATGATGTTGTTGATGCTGAAAATGTCCCTGAGGGAGGACACCCAGACTCCCCAAGGCAGATTCTGGCCAATATATATGCAGTATACAGCATACCCACTACAATACATCAGACTACATCACTGCTTGTAACCTGAAACCCAGTGAGACGGTTGGACACTGTCCAGCTCATTGCTACTGTTAGGATATGCAATCATTTAAGAAATGTTGGAAATTGACATAATAGCAACTAATTATTTGAAGCCGTTTACACTGTCAAAACAAAAAAGGGCAAATTGGTCAAGATTAATAAATCAGAGGACATTAAGTAGTGTTGTTTTTCATTTAAATGTCAGCTACTTTAATTAAGTCTAATGTGTATAACATGATAATATGGAGTTAGATCCAAGTAACAGTTTTTACAGTGGACGCCCGCCCATGCTCTCATCATTTTTAACATCATTTTTTAATTTTTGACCTTGTTGGCCTGTTTCCATTGTGTTGATCCTGACCTAGCCCCTGTGAAGAAGCATTACGCCTTCAGGTCTGCACCCGGATCCTCTGCTTGAGTCCAGACAGTGTTGATTGGCTACCCACTGAGCGACAGGCTAAGCATTATCTAAGTTGCGAACGCAGGATTTTCAGCTCTCTTAAGCATGACAAACTGCTGCACACTACCTGCGTAAGCAGTACACAATCACTCCAACAACCCAACCAAACACAGGAGTGCTGGGAAAGACTTGGGGGAAAGCTGTCAGTCGGATGCTGACGTAACGCGTATAATATGACTGGTAAACAAGTCTTTAAGCCTCAACTGAAGCTATTTCCCTTATCCAGATGGTCGACTTTTAAAACAGCATGGAGTGGGTGTGACTGATAGATTCCCTTAATCCATCCCAGTTTATGTGCTTTCTAATGTTGATTATGCACATGGATTAAATCTGTTTATTCCAATTTGCTCTCAGCCCATTTTTTCTATTGATGTGGTTTTTTTACCCTTGTGTTGTCCCTCGAGTCAAATTGACCCGTTGTTTTATATCCGAAATATGGATTTCTTTCAACCAACTTGCCCAAAAACAACATATGTACATACATACAACATTCGTCAGGTAAAATTAATGATTACTTCGGGTGTTTTATTTAATCTTACAGCATTTGAATTCCTTTTTTTGGGGTTTCAAAACAAAACTAAGACTAAACTTTACATGTAATGTACATATACCCATCTGTGAGCAACTCAACATCCCCTGATCTTAACTAAAAATGTATCTATAATTTGATATAAATGAGGCTTGTTGAGGATGCATTCCAAGAATAAGTGTAAATCCTACTATTAAACCAGCTCAGGTTTTAAAAAAAGCGCCAGAAGCATGGAAAAAGTGACAAATAATTAAGAAAAAGCGACATAAACATCAAACAAGCACGAAAAAAAATGTTCATTTTCAATTTTGACCTGAAAGGACGAGTTCATGGTTAACGGGCAGACACCACGAGGGTTAAGGAGGCTTTTTTTCCGAGTGATGACGACATTTAAAGCACACTGAGAAACTCGGCAGACTGTCTAACTGAGCTTTTATATTCTAACACTTATCAGCAGTGATCTCAATCGATTTGCTTCTGATTCACACGGTCCCGATTCGATATGATATCATATAGGTTAGAGAAAATTCATTTACCATACTCATTTTGCTAGGATAATAAAGAGTTTCATGGAGAACTTATGCTGTAAACTGTACAAGCAAGAAGCTACCCTCAAATATTTTTTTAATAATACACCATTTTAATGCTTACATTAGGAATTGACCCCCCATACAGGATGTTTAACGTCCTTTTTTTCCCTCACACATGCATGCTGAAAATTCCTGTATTAAAAGATTGGTTTTCTTGATTTTTTGAATCTATCACTTGAACAAAAATTTGAATTGGTATTTGGAAAATGGAAAGATGTCGCTCTTTTTCGAGCAGCACATCGTTGCCAACACTTGTCATCACCCTTTACACAGACTGCATGATGTCATGACTGAGTAATCACTTCATCATTCCAGGGAGCATAACGCATATCAAAACCAATACCAACACTGATAAAACTGTGTTCTGATATTCCAGAAGATGTTTATTAAGCTTGTATCATACATAAAAACACAGCTGACTGCTATGACAAACCCTACAGAATCTTGTAAATGAATCATATGCTTCCACATAGACAATGTATGGTGCTAAAACCTTTAAAAAAAGACATGGAATTATCATAATAAACTCAGTGTAGCATTTTTTAAAGACTATATCAGCCAATAAAAAGAACCACTGCTCCTACCATTGAAAATACGCCCCCCCCATGTGTTTCCATGTTTACATGCCTGCCTTTGTTTTTCACATCACTTCATAGTCATTTCCATCGTTCATGATGAGATTTCCATGTCCTGATATCCACTGACAATGACAGAATCCCCTCACCTCTCTGGTTTTTATTCTTAATGTTGTATTCAGCGATGGGGATTTTGTTTTGATGCCTGGGCAGGGCATGCCCCCCCCCAAGTTGCCTCAAGACTAAACGCACGCGAAGCACGACATAGACTTAGCAATAGTGATGTAAACATCCAACTTCAGACCTGATGGGGCCACATTTAAACCCGGACCCACCTACAGCGTTCATACTGGGTAGAACATTTGGGTGACTCGACAAAAGACTCATTCTTGAACTTGTAAACAGCTGCTCCTCAGCCAAACTGCTCCCACCCTGTGTATAGTTCAAATTCATTTCGTTATTATTATTTTTTTTTAAAGCTAGTGGTAATAATGGATTGGTGTGAAATGTTTTTTTGGTGAAAGGAGAATAAATGAAATGCTTGCCTGGATGTGTGATGGTGGTTGCTCTCAGACGGATGCTGGTGCTCCGGGGGTGGCTGCCTCTCTGCCTCTCTGCCTCTCTGCTTCTCTGCTGCTCGGATGTTGGCTGGAGGAGAGCCGCGTGCACACTGAGGACACACACGATTGGACAAGAAACGAGACCACTGACAGTGCACGCGCAATATGACGACCATCCCATAGTGTGTTACATAACGCATGAGGCGTTACTTAACCACGCACTCCCCTCTATCACAGGCAGGTTATATGTGACACATGGCATGTCTGTCTACATATGATGTAAAAAAAATTTAATCTAATAGGTGTTTTGGCATTTTACAACATGACATACGCCACAATACATTATTCACAAGTGCACATTCTAATATATGAATATGTGAAAATCGCCAAAATCAGTACTGTTGTCAGTTCTTGCATGGATTTTTGGGATATCATATTTCCTTTAAGGTTATTTTGTTGACACAAAACTTTTGCTGAGTCATGCTGAAATGCACAGCGTGACATATATACGTGACTACACACAGGGGCTCCGTGTGTACAGTGATGCGCATGTGTATGTGTGCCTGCGTGCGTTTGTGTGGCCGTGTGTGTGTGTGTGTGTGTGTGTGTGTGTGTGTATGTGTTGACTTCCTTTCAGTGTGAGAGCGTGTTTGCTCTCCATGGTGCTGAAGTCAGGGAGGAGGGTGCTACTCCTGTCCCAATGTATGTTCGCCTGCGATATGCCGATATATCACGGTGACTCCACACATTCTGTGATATATAATCAAAACAGGGGAATGGAAGTGCCCGATTGACAGTCACTCTAGTCCATAGTAGGACTCAAATAATGTCAGACATGTATCTCTGGAATAACCAGTAGGCCGTGCGTAAATGTTAATGTTAATGTCGTGTCTTCGTTTGCGCGTTCGTCAGAGTGCCAGATTGGGTTCTGAAGAGCCACTGGACCCTGGCTGGTGCGGACTCAATTGTTAGCATGTGACTTATGAGCAGCAGTTTGTCTTCTTATCACTGAGGCCCTCTGCTGGAACCAGATAATGTCAGACAGTGGGATGCTGCTGGTTAACACAGCTAAATGGATTGCCATGAAGATCCCCCATCACTAAGACCTGATCACTGCGACTCACAACGCTTTGGGACACAGACCCTCCACGCCAGTCTAAAACCCCAAGCCTAGCATTGTTTGTTCTTGATGCAAAAAAAAGTTCAAACTGTTACAATTACCTTTGCTCCGATAGCTTGCATTATTGCGCCTTTTTATATTTTTTCAGTGAAAAAATGAGCAAAGGACTGCAATAGTGTATGGCAAATATCTGCATGTTACAATATTATTTGATATGGAGATGTCAGACTAGTCTATGATCCAGACACAGCCCTGGAGATGCGTTTAGGTAACATGGAGAACACAATATCCTACTTGATTTTTCTTTCATTTTTTTACATTCTGCAATGAACCCTGGTGTCACCTCCTGAAATGTGAATGTTGGCCACAAAGTAAGACCCGTTGACAAGGCTTGGGGATGATATGTTCCATTAAACGACTTGTTCTTTACTATTTGAGATGACAACCCCTCAAGTCATGAACTAGGGCCTAATACGGCACAATTGAAACGGTGTTCTACGATCAGATTTCCACAGAGGACGTGAATGCAGCGTTTGTCCTCGTTTCTTTGTTTATGGGACACATCGGGTTGTAATAAATAGAAATGTCCACTAGAGGTCACTAATGTTATTTACAAGATGTTTATGCATTTGAGTGACACCACATTGGAGCTAACTTGGGTTTTACTGTGATCACACCTTTAGGTTGCATTTAAATGCACGAGACATACCCGCAATTCATCGAACCGCGGTTCTGTTTCTGAGAAGTCGATTCTCTGCTCTTTAAATGCCACCAAAAGCAAATACTGAGATTCCATTTGCCTTGTTATATTTCCATGCCATAGAATTTACGAAATTCTCTAAATAACGTGTCAAACCCAGTTGCAAAATGCATGTCTTTAAATTACACCGCTGCTTTATGATCACCTTGTGCACACAATGTTTTCTCTATCTGTGCGTAAAATCTAATCTAATCTGACGTGTCCTTGGGAGTTTACAGACTCTCACAGACGTTGTGATAAGGAGCACTATAACTCTGTTTTATTTATCTAAAAATCGGGTCGACCTACATATACTTTGGTCAACTTTATAAATGTGGTATACGGAAATAGCTCCATGTGCTTATAGTCTTAGAGAAAGGATCCACATTGGCAATAGTTTCATTTCATTTCAGTTTGATTCACTAATTGCTATCCCAAGTTAAGTCATTGTCATCCAAAATGAAGTTAACCTTTATTCTCTATGGACAGTGTATATAAGTTCAGCAATTGGCCGCTGCACCACCACCAACAAAAACTCTCGTGTGTATCTTGTGGCGATCCGTTGTCTCTAGTGCGCGTCTGTTTGGAAGGTCTGTGACATGGAATGGTTTGGGAAGCCCTGCACTGAGCGACCATGTGGGCGTGTTTCTCTCGGCCCAGCAGTCTCCTCTCTTGTGTGTAGTCCAGAACGCAAAAAGCACTTCTTCTGGTGCGACCGGAGGGCGCAAAAGTAGCAGCTCTCCGACACTGACGCGCACACCATCTCCAACTCCGGCGGCCCCCTGAATCCAACTTCACTGAGCGGGAAATAAAGAGTTTCTCAATAACTCCCGGTGACTCTTCCAGCCATGGACGCATCTCGACTCGTAACGCTATATCTGGGCCTGCTCCTTCTTTTCCTTGGGAATATACCGTGTTTCCAGTCTGCTGCTATCATCTCTCCCTCTGCGCCGAGAAGAAACAGGGGAGCCCGGATCTCTCATCGGGACGGACAAAAGTCATCCAAAACCCTAAAAGACATCTTCGCGTCTACGCACCCTATCGTGGGGCATCACAAAGAAGACATAAAGGACTCTATTGTGCCGCATGAATACATGCTCTCCATATACAGGACATACTCGGCTGCAGAGAAGCTCGGACTAAACGCAAGCTTTTTCCGCTCCTCTAAATCTGCCAACACCATAACAAGTTTTGTGGACAGAGGAACAGGTTGGTTTCAGTCCGCTGCCAGCTCCATCAGCTCATTCTTGCATAATTTCTCCTCAACTGACTTGTCTAATATTGTCCTCTTAGATCTGAACCAAATGGGACTAAAAACTGCACTCATGCATAACAAGTATAGAAAGACACGCTCGCAGCGGCAACTTTTACGCACGTTTTAAATCAGCCAAGAATAATGTGCAAACGCACTTTTACGCGCAGAAAATATCAACACAAAATAAGAATAACTGTTAAAAGAAAAGTCTAGAAAGCTGCAGGATTATATGTTGTTCATAAGCAGTGCTGTGGTTGTATTCGGATCCCAGCCGCCAAAACCATGTAACATTTTCCAAGTATTAACTTATATTACACTTAAATTAACCTCTGGGCAACACGACAGTAAAACACTAATTAAGGCGCTCTAAATGAAGGCTGTAAATCACTCTGAGTGCAGGCTGCAGCCAAAACTGTTCTGCTCCCAACCTCCACGTGAATACAGAGGAAAGTTTTTTTTTCTCAGTAAAATTAGAGCAGTAGGTGGTTGTTTCATTTTTGATTTTTTTTTTATGAATAAATCTCCAAACACAAACCCCGTGAAATAAGCCCGAAGATTTTTTAAACACAAACAGAGGTTAATCCCTAAATCCGGCACATATTAGAAAAGTACAATCTGTTGCCAGTATGGTGTCCAGTTTGGCCAACTTGTGCTGACAAAGGGATCCGGGGGCCCTGGCAGAGCGGCTCGGTGTGAGAAGCAGGTGTTTGGGTCAGTTAACATGTGTTACCAAGTGATTTGACTGGCCTGCGGGGACAAACACAATCTGATAAACACAAACACATCCAGCACACACAATGGGGCATAAGCCGAGTTAATCTTTGCAGGGGAAATAAAAGCTATCTTTGTTTGCTTTCCCTCCGGTCTGAAACTCTCCGAGGCTGCGCGCTGCAAAAAATATCCATCATTACGACTTATTTAATCCGGAGTAAATCATGTTATGCATCACAATGCAAATCACCTTTTTTTTTTTCAAGCTTCGTTCAGTGAAATGTACTTTTTTTTAAAAACTATTTGAGGTTTGATACTTTTTGCTACAAAATGAACTAACTGCATTGCAAATAAATGGGGTTTTCTCACACAATTGCTCGTTTTCGGAGGACAAACAAGACGTTTTAAGAATGAATATGAAGCTAAAAGGCTCGTCCGTGTGGGCATTTCTTGCAATGTGAACTGATTTGATAGGAAAACGCCTCACTTTCTCCTGTGATTTTGATGTGATGTGTCACTGGCTCTGACCCCGAGCTGGACCCTCTGAGAGCTGCTTGGCATCGAACGGCTGATTGGAGTATTTGAACTCGGTGATCTAATTGAGTGTTCATGTCATAACATATCAAACACTGTCTATTCTCCCATAATGACCCAGCTCGGCCACGATGGGCACATCACCAAAAAGACGATGAGGAAGAAAAAAAAAACATGAATGAGCACTTCCTACGCTGTGAAGTGATTCGTATTTTTTTGCGACCGCCACTTTAATTACGGAAAATTGTTATTTTTTTCTTCCCTTTCTTTCAGCTCAAGCGCCTTTTGGTTTCTTTTAGGATCTTTCCCAGCATCCCCTAAGTGTTGCACTGCATTAACCTGCAGAATGGACCTCAGCTGGGAGTTGTCGTTATTTAAATCGCCTCCATCAGGCAAGAAATACACATGGGGGCAGCTTTCGACGCGTAAAGTAACAGGTTTTACGTCTTTTACGCATTATTCATCCAAGCAGAGACAGGTTTTACTGAGTGCACCATATGATCCACGGCTTCGTTGGCTTTGTGCACTTTTGTAGATAAATTCATTTTCCTTCTAAAACCAGGCAGGGTGTTTCCTGGAGGTCAGAAAAGGAAAGATCAGAAAAGAATAACCCGAATCTGAAAATTAGTTTTGGCACTTGGGGTAACTCATTAAAGCGCAGATGGCGCAGTCCGGCCTCTCTCTCTCTCTCTCTCTCTCTCTCTCTCTCTTGCATTTGTTCAAATACAAGCAACAGGGTCAAAGAAAAGTGCACAGGATGTCGTTTTAGTACTAAAGTCATCCTCCCCCCAATTATCCATCGTCAAGCATCTTACGCGTAATGGAAAAAATTGGCTTTTTACGTAATAATGAAATTAAGTCCGTTAACTCTGTCAATTTTTTAAACTGTCAACAGGAATATCTCCAAAAGGGTGTCAGTCAGTCAGTCAGTCAGTCAGTCAGTCAGTCAGTCAGTCAGTCAGTCAGTCAGTCAGTCAGTCCGTGCAGGCGCGTTTTAAGGGGAATGTTGTCGTTGGCAGGATGAGATGAAATACAAGAAAGGGAAGTGCTTTAATGAGGAAGTTGGGAATTCAGAACTGTTAATTATTTGGTGAACTTGTATTCGATTTGTTTGAGGTCTTATTAAAAAAAAAAAAAGGGGGAAAAAGAATCCTAATGCAGACCATACGCGCAGTCACTGAAACGAGCACCAGGTTTCAATCTGCTTTTACTGTTGGACTCGGCAGGGTTCACGGAGGGAAACTGACAACTAGATTCAAATATCTCTTTAGGACTAGCTTTACAAATCACATCGCAGGGGTGTTTAGATGTAGCCTGTCACTTTTATTCATTTATTTATTCATTTCCCCCTAGAAAGAAATGGAGACAACCAACCGAGGCATCATACTTTTATTTTACAGACCACACATCATCCATCTCAATAAGCAATTTAATTCCGCATTTAGGTTTTGAACAGTGTTTTTTTTTTTTTTAATAAGTAGAGAAATAGGTCACGCAATAGAAAACATTCCTCTCATCCCAAACGTAATTTTTTTAATGGAATTTAATACCATATTCTTGATCAATTCTGTCCCGGATTCTGCATTTGCTCAATCGAAGAAAAAAATAAAAATAAAAAAAAAAATAAAAAGAATGCGGGAAGTCAAAATAATATTTCATTCCTATTTGCTAAATTGTTTTCGTTTTTTTTTTTTTAATAAGAAGAAAATAAGCTATTTAAACAGAAAATGTCTCAAAATAGCTTGTTATAACGGATGGGATTTGGGAGCAAACCCAAGAACATGTCCATTGTGAGCTACAATAAGCTGCAGCTTGACATGAATGATAACATATGCTAAACATTTTTTTGTTATCCATAACGTATTTTGTAAAAACCGCAGACACTTAAATTAAGAGATTATACTATAATATATATATTATATATTATATTCCAGTCTCATTGATTCGGCTTGATGGATATGTGCAGGCCTCCTGGGTCTCCAGCAGGGAATAATGCATTAATTGTGTATTGTTCAGTTGAGTGTACAGTGTGTCGCCTTTGGTCCGTTGTGTCTGGCAGCACCCAGGGGCCTTCACATCACTATAGGCCCCTTGTTTTGTTTTTTTCTTTCTTTGCTTTACAAGAAGAAAAGAAAACCACATTGGTGATGTTCTGCCCGCTGCTCAGATTTAAGACCTGTTAAGTCTGTAAAAAAAAGGAAAAAAGTTTTCTTCCACTCTGTCAGAGAGCTGGAAATTCATAATCAATCTGTCATCAAGTGAAATGAAAGCAGAACTATTTCCATTAAAGCGTGCTGGCTTTGATTACAAGTGGCGTGGCATTCAAATGTCGCCGTTTCAAATGTGTTGGATTATTGTCACTGCAAGATCAAAAACGAATGTTGGCCCTCTAACGACCCAGATATCCCTGCCCGTGACGTGACATTGTCTAATTTGCATCACAATATCATTTCAAATTGTTCATGTGCAACAAATTCGCATGAAATGAAATTTGGGGAGCTTGAATTTTAAGGGAGGAAGCAGGTTCTTCTCGTGTAGCCTTTAGCATGCAAAACGCGTGTTATCAAGAGAATGATGTTAGAATGTAATAAAATACAGGGAAGCAATGTTCAATACAGCCATGTAATCATAACTGGGAGTTTTTTTCATTCTCATCCAAACTGAGGACTTGTCAGCTGTAGTTTGTTTCAGACAGGTTCAGGGTGAGAGAGAGAGAGAGAGAGAGAGAGAAGGCCTCTGGGGTAGAATGTGCAGCCCCCCCCCCCTCCATCCCTCTGAACACTGTACACCCTAAGTGAATCTGACTGCAATTATTTTCTTCTTTTATCCTTGCAGACGATCTTTTGCACTCTCCTCTGCGAAGACAAAAGTATCTGTTTGATGTCTCAACCCTTTCAGACAAAGAGGAGCTGGTCGGGGCGGAATTAAGGATATTCCGGAGAGCGCCCGGGGACATGCAGACGTCCCTGCAGACGACGGGCCTCTACGACATCCAGCTGTACCCCTGCCGCTCGGACCGGCTGCTGGACTCCCGGTCTTTGGACCCGCTGGACTCCACCGAGGCTGGCTGGGAAGTGTTGGACGCGTGGGAAATGTTTAAAGCACACCAGCATCACTATCATCCCCACCACCCCCATCATCATCATCATCATCATCATCACCAACAACAACAACAACAACAACAACAAGGGAACCAGCTCTGCTTCCAGCTGCGCGTCACGCTGCGCAAAACCAACACCGAGGTGGACCTGAGGCAGCTGGGGCTGGGCAGGAGCGGCCGGTCCCAGCAGGAGAAGGCAATCCTGGTGGCCTACACCCGTTCCAAGAAACGGGAGAACCTGTTCAACGAGATGAAGGAGAAGATCAAGTCGCGGAGGTCGGTCGGGGAGAAGGAGGAGGGGGCGGTGGCAGCGAAGGCGGCGGGGGAGGAGGGGGCGGGGGTGGCGGTGGGGCTGAGAGGGGTTAGAGGAGAGGGGCCCCGGCGGCGGAGGAGGACGGCGCTGAGCAACCGGCACGGGAAGAGGCATGGGAAGAAATCCAAATCCAGGTGCAGCAAAAAGGCGCTGCACGTGAATTTCAAAGAGCTGGGCTGGGACGACTGGATCATCGCGCCTCTGGATTACGAGGCGTACCACTGCGAGGGGGTGTGCGACTTCCCCCTGCGGTCGCACCTCGAGCCGACCAACCACGCCATCATACAGACGCTCATGAACTCCATGGACCCCAACAGTACCCCGCCCAGCTGCTGCGTCCCCACCAAGCTCAGCCCCATCAGCATCCTGTACATAGACTCGGGCAATAACGTGGTGTACAAACAGTACGAGGACATGGTGGTGGAGCAGTGTGGGTGCAGGTAGCGCTCCTTATCTAATATACATTTTACAAAAAAAACAACAAAAAACTTTAAAAGACAGAGAAATCAAAGATGAGTCTTGATGGGTCCCAGGTTGAAGATATAAAACCCTCACAGGTCTGACATGCTTTGACGCATGACTTGTCTTTTATTGAAAAGGGATGCACACAAATGGCGATAACTGCTATTTATTCAGACTCAGTACAGTCCCAACAATTCACCCTCTCTGCCTTAACGCGTTACGCCTTCATTCCCATCCAGCAAGTCATCACTCATCAAACGGGCTTCTGTTTCCCAGCGAGTGAGGCGTGTCCATTATGGCACAAGGGATGGGTACAAGGCGAGATGCATGGGGGCCTATTGAGTGCGATTGTGCACCTGTTCGTGCCGAGGCCAGAGGACAGTGGGCTTTGCCTGTCAGCGCTTCATTGTTGCAGCTCTGCCGTGTGATCCTGCCTGCCAGGCCGGACTCTTTTGGGTATGTGCATCCAGGCCGTAATTGCCACTGTCCAGCTGGAGTCATTACAGGCCCGAGCAAAGTGCCTGTTTTCCAAATAAAGGGGGCGAATGTCTAATCTACCACACACACACACACACACAGACACAGACACACACACACACTGGTCAGAGGAGAGGAGATAAGATGGTGATGGTAATGCCTACAAGAGATTTTTTTTGCCTTACTGGAGAGCATTGCGTCGTGCGCCTTTGTGGACAGAAAGGACACAACACCAGGCTTGTGCCTGACTGGGACCCTGTTTGTAAAACAAAAAAAAAAACAAATACAAAAAAAAATAAGAAAAGCACACAAATATGAGGCGAACTTTTGGCTCAAAAGTCTGCATCTTTACGAAATGCACTTCCACGCCTGACTGCGCCACGGACCCGCGGTCAGCGAGAGTTGTCTTCTCCGAGGACGACGCTATGAGACAAGAAAGACTCTCAGACGAGACGATATTTAAATGCACATTAGCTTTGAATGCACTGCTGTTCATTACTATTTTTTTTTTTTTTTTTGGGATGTAAATATTTGTACAGTCGAAAACTTTACAAAGTGCAACGAATGAAGAAATGAGAAAACGGCATTTCTTTGTAAATATACAAAATGCACTCAAATCGGTATAATTTCTATTCTATAATTATTTTATTATTTGTGATGTACAGAGTTCCATGATAATCATATATTTCTTACATTGATAAGAGTAATTTAAGCTGTATTCGATATTGTTCTTGCAGAGGGTGGAAATACCATTATTAATGTCTACCTCATAATTGCATAGGATCTGAGATTTGAGGTGCATTCAGTTAGAGTGTAAAGAGCTTTTACAATGATATATAAGATCATTTATATACATATATTATTACTGGATACTATTCCACACCATTACTGTACAAATAAAATTCAAAACTAAGTCTACCAGTCTGGTACTTCTGATGATTAATGCAACCCCCCCCCCCTTTTTGTGCTTTCATTTAATTCATTTAAGTGTTTTTAAGAGTAGGAGTTCCCTACAAAGTACAAGAACAAGAACACACAATCTTTATAAGGGAATAGGAGGCCAAGAACTTGTCTTTTTATCAATGGATTAAAAATGTGAATTTATCACTTAGAAGTTTCCATTGCACTCCATTACGGACAGAATGGGGGGGGGCTGATCTTTAATGCAATATCTACATTATTAATTATCAGCTATCATTTATCCAATGTTGCAAAGGCTCACTCTGTTCACTAATCTGATATCATTTTAAAAAACTAACTAGAAAAACATTGGGGAACCCTTTTGAAATTATGTAAGAACATAATGTAATATGAAAACTGCTGCCCTGGTTAAAAAGCAATGCAACTGATCTCAACTGGAATTCTGTCTACACATGTATATATAACTTTCTATACTCCGGTTCTCAAGCCTTCAACCAGGCATACTTCATAAGCCAATCCTATTCTTTTCTTAAATATTCTCACATGACACTCACATCTTAAGAAAACATGGTTTAACATCATATTGAATGGCTTTTCATGAAAATAAAATACTATATTATGGCAATTTCAGACCCTTCTAAGTAGTTAAAGAGACTTTCTAAGCTTTTTTTTTATTTGAAAATATGAAATTCAGCACCAGAATCCCCCAATAAGATGTGTACAGTGCATATGGAGCACATGTGCCTTTGCTTCAGGTATGCTAATCTAGTCTCCCCTTTGGAAACGGTCTCTGATCAGAGACAACCCACGTCGTCATTTAGTGACAGGCATGGCTCAGGGTCGAACCATAGAAACATATGGTGACCATCCACGGAGGAGAAGGAAGTCCACTGACTGACTGTCATTGATATGGCACTGAATGTACAAACCCAATGAATTAGCTGGCCTGGGTCAAGTTTGCTTAACACTTTAATGTGTCCCAATCTGTGGGTGAAACCCTAAAAAAAAAAAAGTTTGAAAGAAGGGATTGCTTCCATATAGGCTTCCATGTCGACCTTGGCCTGGAAACAATTAGGAAATTGCTTTGAAATGTTATATGTTGTCCGGGTAGTCTTGTACAGTATCATGTCACTCCCCACATGTTTGCTAGGGGGAAACAGAGGATGCTAAGTGCACTCTTTAGCGCTCGCCGCAAAGGATTGACACAACAACCATTCCCCAGAGTCCAACCAAATGGCCCCTCCAGGCTATTTGCGTCTGGTACGCCATCTCTGGGGTGCTACTACGAGCCACGCTATCCTTGCTGCTCACAAGTGCACTATGGGAGATACTTTGCACCACTGTGAGCCTCCGCAGCTGATTCTGGATAAGAAACACTGTAATGTTGCGCAATCAGGTCTACATTTCTCAGTGTAACTTGTGGGATAAACCTTTCCCTTTTTGATTTATATTTATTTGACAAGTCCCCCCGGTCTGGTGGGCACTGGCCTGGAGGTGAGACCGAGTGTTAAGGGAACATTTAAATGGTGATGAAAGGGAAAGGAATGCTTTGTTTACCCGCTTCAATCCCTCACTCTCAAGTTAAATGTTCCTATAAAGTTCTTCATCACAAGCGCCTTATTGTCCCTCCGCTCCATGCCGAGGCAGCAAAAGAGCAAAAAAACCAGAGAGCGGTGTTTATTTGAAACTCTGTCCTAATATATTAGTCTAAGCAAACCAAAGTTGGCAAAGAGACGGCTCCTTTTCCTCAGAAACACAAAACAGTCTTGACACCCCACATCTGTGCGTGGAGGCTCCACTGCAGAGACCTGTACGGTGCATACGGGAAGATCTACTAGGTGTTGCTCCGAGTGGACGGCCCGGGAGCCAATCCAAGATTTGAAAGAACATCTTGGCTCGTCCGGGAGACTTCATACTTAGCCTCTCCGTTATCAGTGATGTCCTCATCAGCGACAAGAAAGGCATAAATCACACTGACCTTTCAGGCAGCAAGGACCTCTAACCAAGCAGAAATTTGTTTAACCGGCATTAAGGCGCATTAGACGTAGATCTCGCTCTGATTTGTTGAAAGGATACAATTTAAATGCAGAGAAGGGAACCTGGACTTTTAAAATGCTACTGATGAAATCAAGTAAGAACTTTCTTGTTTTTTTTGTTTGCCTCTGGAGGGGCCCGTCCTTCTCTAGTTTCTTCCAACACTATCAGGGGCGTATAGCACAACATCCTGGGCCCAGTAGAAAGGTATTTTCTATGGGCCCTCCCCACATCCACAGCGATTCATTCCAGTGTAGTGAATGTGACATACATGATTCACCTATGTTGTTAAGTGTGGTTCCACACACCAGTTGATTAGACGTGTGATTTACTGCCCTCACTGCAGGTAATGATAACTGTTCGGGGATCACGGTCCTTTTAAATGTTGGGAATGCGTGATGACGTGGGACGTTACGGGTTTAGCACCTTTTTCTGTTAATAAATGAGCCAGGCATTCGGGTGCTCGACGTGAGAAATTGTCTCTTGCATCTTGCTGCGATTTCCACACTAGCATATTTTTGGGCCCTCCTTCCATAAGGGCCCTGGGTACTCAGTCCCCTTTCCCCCCCTCTCCCAGTCCGATGCTCCTGCCCACCATGATGCTGCCAAGCAAAGGCAAAAGGCAGATATTTGGTTTCTGGATCGAAAATGAGTTCATGATGTTTTTGGGACATTCAAGACATCCTTCATCATGTGGATGAGTAGGTCGTGATCACTACATCTTATAGACGTGTTACTTGAATGATTTGGTAAATGATGATCAGAAACTATATATTGATCATTTGGAAGTCACTGTCTTTTGCTCTGGTGTGAGCTTTCGCTTTCTGCAGACAATACAAAGGCAGAGTACATTAACTTCAAACTATAGGTCAAAAGTCAAGTTTGAGCTTTAGATTTTTTTATGTACATACATTGCATATAATTGCCAGACGACCAGTGCAATACCCATAATTAATTTAGCTGGACAACTAAAGACTTTAAAGTCATTTGTCTCAGTTCTACAGTCTGGTGAGTTAACCCTCATGTCGTCCTTTGTCAAATTTTTCCTGCTTTTCCTATATCAATGTTAACTACCCAAATAACATGATTGATTCCACACAACGCTCTTTGCCAAGTACAAATCTCTCCTTTCATTAATTTTGGGGCGTCTTATTCAATTTCATAGCATTAAAAAAAACAATTGAAGTGTTTTCGAAATAGTATTGAGTAAAAGTTGACATATTCCAGTCTGTGATTATCCATCAACATCCATTCCATTTTTTCCATCCCCCGTCTAAATAATTTGTAATTTCTGCTTTTATAACTCAAACTCAAAATTAGGTATAATTTCCTATAAATGAGGTTTATTGACCATAAATTCCAAAAGATAATTGTAAAACTAAAGTTAATAAGTGTTACGTGGTGTCAAAAAAAAGTGACAAACGTTGAAAAAAGCATCAAAAGTGTTGAAAAAAGGGACAAAAAAATAAAAAGTTAAAAACATCGATAAAAACCTTCAACAAAAGTGGTGATTTTTCAATTTTGACGGGACGACAACACAAGGGTCAAGGTCTTTTTGCCTTTGTAGGGCAGTTGCTCTACAGATACTGCAGTTTCTTCTATAATAAAGCTTTTCCCAGCCGAGAACGCAGGCCAATGCGATGTGGTGCTTCCCTGCGTTAAACAGATGCAGAATAAAAACACCCTGACAGGCGTACGTGTCTACAGTACATGCATTCACACGCAACATCAAGGAGTGTATCTTTCTGCATGTGTGTGTCTGCGAGTGTGTATGAGTGGACAGAAGGGCAGCGGCGCACACAGATGGACAGATGAGTGGTGCGGGAGAGCAGCAGATGCCTGAAGTGACCCCTACTGCCGCCTTTCATTGAACCACTGGCTTCAACACAAAGGCAGGGGCGGCCCCGAACATTAAATACACTTGCTTGTGCCTTGGTGCCAGAGGTCACTGTTGTTGTTTTTTATCTTCTGATATCCATTTATAAAAACGACAAAAAAACACATTTTGGAAAAAAGAAAGATTTCGAAGGATAAGCAGAGCTGTAAGAAATGTTTAAGAGAGGGATGGTTGGTTGCACTTGGCAGCTGCTGTTTAAGCAGAGGCAGATAATAAACCCCAAACACAGCAGTCACAGCGTAACAAAAGATCAGGGGGTTTCCTCTAACGGGGCATCTGCCCGTCCTCTTCCTCTGTCTCTTCCTCTGTGGTCCTGCAGAACACCCTGCCTCCCTCCCTCCTGTCAGATCATACGGTAACAGGAAGAGAGCAGACACCTCCACTTCACTACAGATAACCTGCTAATTGCATTAAACTCACTCCCAACTGGGCTTTTGAAATGGGAGGACGAAGCCATTACTAATGCCTCTTACTTTAGCTGCTGTAGACCCGTTGTAATAAACCGCTGGAATACATCTTTATTAAATGCATTTATACACTTTGAAAGCAGCAAAGACTAAAGTCAACTTGATAGATCTGCTTGGCATACCTGTCCGGAGAAGTCCGCTTTTGTTCTGTTTATTTTCCAAAGGAATGTCTGCGCGTGCCCTTTCACCCCTCCTCATCCATTTACTGCCCCTGGTCTATGTTACAGATTGTGACCCGGGTCCCTCGCCATCCCTGATTAACAAGTACACCTACTGATTCTCCTGCAAATCTCTGCAGAAAGGAAAGCTTGCCGTTTTTGTATGCTCGCAAGTTCATCTTTTTGTCTCTCTGTGTGCTTGTGTGAGGGTCTGAATGAGCTCGAGTCAAAAAGTAAATTTACCCCGGTTCACGCTGACAATGCCTGTGTTTGGGAGAAAGGCAAGGACATGACCTCGCTGCCAATTCACATCCGCGGAGGCTTGTGGAGAGGAGAGGGAGGGTCGTTGACCAACAGGGGCCGGACAATGGGATTCACTGGCCTGAGCACTCGGCCCACATGAGGACAAATTAGGCCCAAAATGCATGCTTTGACTTGCAGTGTCAACGGAAAAGACAGCAATTAAATAGCAACACAGCTCCACAGTTGCCTGGAAAAGCCTCATTGGCTTAAAAGTAAATGACAAAGGCACAATTCTTTCTCTAGTGCTCCATGTTGAATCAATGCCCATTAACCTTTTCTGTCCAATGCACCAAACATGCCCAAATTCAAGGGGGGACCTGGGTGGTAAAAAGAGGTTTTGGTTCTGCATTGTAAAACGAGACATGTAGGCAAACAAACAGGGTCAGGGGCAATGAGGCAGCAAGACAAGGATCTGACTTTGGAAGGGGGATGATGGTGGGGTGGAGGGTGGCAGGGTGCAGGAGGACTTGATGGACAACTCCACAGCTCGGCAGAGGCAGAGCTTTCACTTAAAAATGGTGCCTGGCCTATCTCAAAAGGTCAGAGCCCAGAACACTAACACACTACATTAATCATGAGAGGCTGTGGCTTACCTGTCTAGCGTTTCAGCCGTGCCGTACAGTTAACCTCAATTATGCTTGATTACGAGGTGTGGAAGACGCAGGGCCCGGGCAAAAGATCAGGCATCAATAATGCAATTTCAGATTAGATGTGCCAGTCTGTCACTGTGCAGAATGGGCAGAGTGGTTTCATGGGGAAACAGGGACCAGGGTCAATAAACAGGTAAAAGTGGAGTGTCTTTTTGCAATATGATTTGCTCTGTGCCTCTTTTAATATCAATGCATTGAGCTGGAATGAACATATGCATACACACAGACATACGCATATGAGACACAAACATGTACACCAAAGCATTGTGTGGTGTACCAAAGACAGCTAAAGGCTTCATGCTGTCCTAGCCCCTTTCTTGGTAATTGCCCCATTATGTGTTGGTGGTGGATAGAGCCATTACAGATGTTTTACGACGGGGCCATTTTCATTTAGTCTCACCGATGAGGGACAGATTTATGGTGCTAGGCAGTCTTCCTTTCAGAGGTGAAAAAGCCCCCCACCACCACATTCCCTAATACACACACACACACACACACAGACATACACATACACACACATACATTCACTGACAGTCATAACTGTGATGCTGGCCTGCCCTCCCCTTCGCCAAGTCCACTGCAGTGCCCACTGAGCAGCAGCTTATGAGATGAATAAATGTTTGATGGCCCTGTGGAACAAGGCACACTTCCAGGCTTCATCAGTCTGTTACCCAAGGGGAAGAGTTGAAGTGGGGGGGGAGGATCTCCTCCAAGAGTCCCAGCAGACCTCGAGCAAAACCAGGTTTGACACTTTTCTCACCAAATGTTATCCTACTAAAAGGAACCATCACAATAATCTCTTTTAGCTAGCAGTAACGCGTTTGAAGTGCTGAAGACTCTTTGGCAGCGCGGTTTCTTTCCAGAGGCTGTTTTGGTGTGGTTCCCCAGAGTTCCCATTTGGAAATCGAATCTTGAAGCTCAGTAGCTTTCATGCCAAGAAAAATATTGGCCATAAATTGGTGCCTGAATAGGCAGTCTAATTACAGGGCTGCGGATTGAAAATGTACCCTCAACTCATGGCTACAATTATTAAGGTTAACAATAGGGACACTGGGGTAGAGATCACAAAGATCAAAGAGCTCAACTTATTCTATGACTGGTGTAACCGGCACAGGGAGACGTTGTGAAACAAGAGTAGGTCCCGGTCTGTGTCAGAAATAGTTTTCCTTTCTGAGCACAAACTGTGGAAAGTTGTCAGGTACAAGTCTTTTAACAAACAAGGTCAGCAGAGGAACACTCATTATTAATGATTTACCATAGCAGCACAAAGAGAGCTAGAGAGACTAGATAGCCCAAAGGACCCAGGGGTTTGGGACTGAAACACCCCCCTCATCATGTTACACACACCGGCCAATGTGACATTTCTGACACCTCGCTGCTATCAGCCCTACCTGCCCGCTGATGATGGATTTCCCCATTGTGATGATGTGATGTGACCTTAGACAAGACAGGCCTTGTACCATCATTTGACATGATGGGGAAAAAAAAAAAATCTCCCACTGCTGTGCCTCCAAACATCAAATTTCTACTGCAGCTGTTTGAGCTAGACCAGGAAATCCAACCTGTGTGGAAATCTGGGTGTGTGGATGTAGAGTTGAATGAATGATGTATGGCTGACCATGTCCGAGGTTAGCCTCTGTCAATTCTCTCAAATACCGCTCTTTATTCACGACAACATAAATTCCCCCGCTCTGGCATGAGGAATGGAGTGAGGTTTGTTTGACCAGATGTAACTTTATCAGCGACCCTCTCTCCCTCTCTCCCTGTGTCTCTCACATCTCTTAGCTCAGGCACAAAAAAGTGAGCTCTCACACAATATTTCTGTTTGCTGTGTCTGACCCCTTTTGAACTGCGGTAAAGTGAAAGGCACTTTCAGCCGAGGGGAATCGGATGGCAGTAACCATACGCCTTTCAACTGATACAAAGGTGGGAAAGGGGGGAGGCCAAGTGTGTGTGTGTGTGTGTGTGTGTGTGTGTGTCGGGTGGGGTAGGGGGAGTTGCATGCTAGGGTGAAAAGGAAAGTGCCGTGCTGCATCTTTTTGTGTTAGTAAAGTGGTGGTTTAGGGTTGGGGGGTTTAGGGGAAGAGAAGGGGGGTGTTGCCTGGATGTGGTGCTGAACTCAAGACAACGTCCGGCTGACTGACTGTTGAGATGGAGCCCTCTCATGGATGAGTGCAATGAGTAAACAGCATTCCTTTCTCTCCGTCTGACCCTCTCTGCCTCCTATTTTTGTCTCTCGTTCTCATCTTTCTTATAGTCTGTCTATATTAGCTAAAGTACTTCACCTCCCAGTTTGTCTCTGCTGTCTGTTATCCCCTCCTCGTCCAGCCGACACTTTTCTTCATTTGAACAACTATTTACCTATGCTAGGTTGTTTTTATTGGGGAAAAGTGTCTCATTATTGAAATAAGGAGAATACAGTCTGCATTCTTTTATTTTGCACTGTACACAAAATCCCATTCTTAGTGGACACTACACAACACTGCTGCTCAAAAGTAGTGTGTCTCCATGGAGTTGAAAGTAATTCAGTAAAGCTGAATTGTGTGGCCCTTGCTCAACTGTGACGAAATAGCCAAGACTGATGGATATTTTGTGTGTTGGCTGGAAAAGGCTTTTGGTTATCGTTAGAGGGTATGAAAAAGATTTTGGTCAAGATAAGTCCACCATATATGACCCTTCGGAGGAAAAAGTGCCCTGAGTGTTGTTGCTATCCATACTGGCTAAAAAGTGATCAGAACGCATTGGCTCGAAATTACAATCTTGGAACCCATCAGCTATCAGTCTGATGAAAAATAGCCTCTGGGGGAATTGGACAATATTTTGGAGGGTTCCAGTGTAATCAGCGGATATCTGGACCAAGACTTCCTCTCCCGTGCATCGGTCCGATTAGCAACTTGAGACAAGAGATTAGAGTTGGAGTTGAGAGACAATGTCTCTATGAACAGATGTCTGCACGTGACCGCAGAATTTAAAATATAAAGCTAATTCAAAGCAAAATTTCATCAGACAATAGCCGAGATTGTATTTTGGCCAGTGCATTGTGCTCTTTTCCTCTATTCCTACTATTTGCCGGCATAATAACAAAGCCCATCCAAACTTGATTGGTCCAAACTACTCGGACTACAAAATCTCACGATACCACAAAATCACGCAATAATCCGTCTTGTCAGGCCTCAAGTAATGCCTTTGTTTCCCCACAGCGGCGGCCATTAACCAATCAGCGTCTTATAAGGAGCTACTGCCAGGTACAGTAAGGGCATGGTTTAGGTTGAAAACAACAATGGCGGATGTTATAGGTGGAGGTGATAGACGGATGGTTAATCCAATCCCCTGCCAGGTACTTTTTTGAAAGTCCCTGCTCTTTTCCAAACTGTTTTCAAAGACGGCTTCTCAGGTGATTCTGTGTTGACCAACCATCTGGTAACAAATCTTCACCAACTGCCACTTTGCTCGATTGAAAGCCACGATGTCTCTCTCTATCTCTCATGGGGGGGCCAAATTCTCTGGGTGGGCAAAGCTGAGAAAGGGGAAGTAACCTTTCCCCTTATGACCTCACAAGGAGCGAGATTCCAGAGCGGCCTATCTGAGCTTTCATTTTCTCAAAGGCAGAGCAGGATACCCAGGGCTCGGTTTACACCTATCACCATTTCTAGCCACTGGGGGGCCATAGGCAGGCTGGGGGAACTCATATTAATGTTAAAAAAACCTCATAAAGTGAATGCCATGGGACCTTTAACCCAAAGACAAAAGTGGTAGGTACTTAACTCAGACACCTAAACTGTGCTTGTCAGAATTGGTACAAAACAATAAGAAATAAAAGAAATGCCATGATGATAATTATAATATATCTCATTTTATTGATCACGATAAAGAAATGATCTTCATTTTAGCCTCCCTAGCGGTCAAAGGTCAGGAACAGCTACAGAACCGCAAATCAGCACACTCGTTGACAGAAAGCGAAGCAAATTTTCTGTTTACTGCTCCCCAAACGGCCAATGTAGCGACTGTACAGATGTTGGCTGTAACACACTGACTGTGTGTGTGTGTGTGTGTGGGACATGAATACTCTCAGAACACTTCTGTCATTGCTCTCCCCTCGGTCTCATTCCCTCTCATCTTTATAGGCTACATATGTAGAATGTCGGATGTGATGAGAACCTCATCACGGTATTCGAATGCTCTCTCCAGTACACTGACATGGATGGGATTTAATGAAACGTTTCCGTCTGTGTGTCTGGTAGTTTGTATGTCCAGTTTGTTGAAAGTGATCCATTGATGCATTCACATACATTTCTGTACAACTCTGATTGACCTGTACTGATGCAGGAAACATACGTATAATGCAGACTAGAGCCCGACCGATATAGGATTTTTAAGGCCGATACTAATATGAATATTTGGTTATTTAAAAATCCGATACGCCGATATATCGGTTATATTAGTTATTTGTAGTTATTTGAAGTCCTCACTAAAATAATATGATAATAATTTGTTTTATTGTCACAACAGAACAGAGGAACATCAAAATACATTAAAGTTCTGGTTAATAAAATTTATAAAAATACAAAAGTAAAATATGAAACTTAAAGTCCCATGAACAAAAATGCATTAACAAAAAAAAAAAAAAATCAGTGTAGCCAACAGGGACGTTGTAGAGCGTCCTCTGGTGGACAGACTATGTAACACCATCACTAACAGGGACGTTGTAGAGCGTCCTCTGGTGGACAGACTATGCAACGCCATCACTAACAGGGACGTTGTAGAGCGTCCTCTGGTGGACAGACTATGCAACGCCATCACTAACAGGGACGTTGTAGAGCGTCCTCTGGTGGACAGACTATGCAACGCCATCACTAACAGGGACGTTGTAGAGCGTCCTCTGGTGGACAGACTATGCAACGCCATCACTAACAGGGACGTTGTAGAGCGTCCTCTGGTGGACAGACTATGTAACGCCATCACTAACAGGGACGTTGTAGAGCGTCCTCTGGTGGACAGACTATGCAACGCCATCACTAACAGGGACGTTGTAGAGCGTCCTCTGGTGGACAGACTATGCAACGCCATCACTAACAGGGACGTTGTAGAGCGTCCTCTGGTGGACAGACTATGCAACGGCATCACTAACAGGGACGTTGTAGAGCGTCCTCTGGTGGACAGACTATGCAACGCCATCACTAACAGGGGCGTTGTAGAGCGTCCTCTGGTGGACAGACTATGTAACGCCATCACTAACAGGGACGTTGTAGAGCGTCCTCTGGTGGACAGACTATGCAACGCCATCACTAACAGGGACGTTGTAGAGCGTCCTCTGGTGGACAGACTATGCAACGCCATCACTAACAGGGACGTTGTAGAGCGTCCTCTGGTGGACAGACTATGCAACGCCATCACTAACAGGGGTTTATATTTCAACGTTTATTTATCAGAATCATGTATTTTTCATTATAAATGATTCTGATGAATGAATATTTAAAAACCTTATTAAACCATATTTGGCCATTATAAATGCAGATACCGATAGATAGGGAAACGCCTAATATCGGCTACTTCCCCTTATGACATAAAAGTGTCCAGTATGTGTTAATATGCCTTTAGTTGGCGTAACTCAAAGACATATAGATTACTTTACATCTAGATGACATAATGGGATACAGAAGCAACAATTTTGTGATATAAGAATCAAGCACACATGCCTTATCAGTTTGAAATCATGGCTGGTGCAATATTGATGCACATACACACATGATTTGCTTCTTATTGCAGTACAGTCAGTAATCTGTGCATGGTTACAGCACAGGGAGCCAGCGTGTTTAGTAGGAGAGGACAGACAGGAAGGTTTGGAACAGAAGCGACATTAATCTATTCCTCTCTGTGCTCTTTGAAGAGCAGCAGCAGCTATGACAGGCTAAATGTTTCCAGAGATGTCACATTTCCACAAAATCTAAAAAGGCTCTCGCGAGCACTCATCCTTTCATGTTTGATTGTGTGTTGGAGATCCTATGATAAACAGACGAGGGTGGTGGTTGGAGGGGAAAGGGGGTTTGGTGGAGAGGGGCTGTGGATGGGAACGTACTCCACTGTTCGGCCTGCTTCACCACCGGATCCAGATGCTTTTTGCAAATTACCTCTTTGTCTACTTCAGACGGGTTCGCCGTGCAAGTCTGAATCAAGATCCGGGGTTTCTCTTCAGACTTCTAGGATTGCAGGGTTATTGCACTGAATCTGATTAATCTGGGGCGAACTATTCCATCCGCCCCTGTCACTTGTGCACTTATTGACCCTAAAAATGCATATCCACCCTCAGACAGACATTAAACAGATGCGGCGGGGCTGCTGTGAATCATTAAGCACGTGAGATGTAGCTCATCAACGTCAAATCGGAGCAAAACAGGGCAGAGCAGGTACGTTTAACACCATATGTCCACTGGAAGCCAAACGCACGCTTCCTGCGAGATTTGGAAACGACTTTAAAGTGCCCATTTTATGCTCATTCATAATTGTTCATAATTGTATTTTGAGGTTGTACCAGAATAGGTTTACATTGTTTCATTTTCAAAAAACACCATATTTTTGTTGTACTGCACATTGCTGCAGGTCCTGTTTTCACCCTGTGTGTTTGGGTCTCTGTTTTAGCTACAGAGTGAGATATCTCACTTCTAGACTATCTTTGTTGGGAGTTGCACATGCTCAGTAGCTCGGTAAGATCCCATCAGCTGATAACTCTTTCTCCAGCTTTGGTCAGTCCAAGGCAGGATTAGTTGTGAGACTTCTTCTAGATGAGGGCCACTTGTGGAATACCTGCAGAACAGGGACAGGAAGTAGAACAGGGACAGGAAGTAGTTCTTTTGGAGATTATGGTCAACTAGTGGCTGCTGTAGCAATGTTTTCCATTGAGAACGAGCTAGCGTGCTACAGTTAGCCACCTCGTCTCTAGTGACGTAGAAAGCCGTGCAGATGTTGAACAGCTCACCTGAAGACCTGAGACTGAAGACAGAGGACATTTAGAAACCGGATCTCACTCAAAACCGCATGGATAGTTTTTTTTCCAAGTGTGTATGCATGTGGAAGCACCGGAGACAGAAAATAACCCCCCAAATCCCAGAAAAAGAGAGTTTTTTTTTTCATAATATGGGCACTTTCAATAACAAATGTGCGTGCGTGCGGTCAACATATTTCAGCCTGATGACCAAGCAGAAATGCTTGGTCATCAGGCTGAAATATGTTGACCGCACGCACGCACGCACGCACGCACGCACGCACGCACGCACGCACGCACGCACGCACGCACGCACGCACGCACGCACGCATGCACTTCCTGTCTGTCTCCATCCCTCTCCTCCTCATTCCTCCAGGGCTTTGTGTCCCTGTTTGTCAGTCCCGTCCCGCTGTCTTTTCCAGCGCTGCTTAAGTGTTTTGTGTCTCAACACTCTGTTAGAGAGTCGTAACATTCTTGTGGAGAAAACAGAGCACTTGCAGCTGAACTCTGGAGAAGTGGCAGTAAAGAGAATGTAAACTGAAGCAAAGAAACAAAAACGGAAAGGGGGGAAAGAAATATGTTCTCATAAAAATGAAATAATAAAAATACCAGAACAGTAGTGAAACATCTTTTCAGCATTTTTTAATAAAACCTCTTAACAAGCGTGTGCATTGATGGATACAGTTTCATGACAGAGAGCCATTCACTTGTCTATGACTGCATTCGAATTGCGCCAATACCTCCCCATACAGGCTATAATCAATAGCTTATGAATGAAAACTCCAGAAGTGATGTGAAATATGAGTAACATCTATGAGTATCCTGTCTTTTTTTTTTTTCCATTTGCAAATCAGAAACATTGGTGCTGTCTGCATGAAACTTTAACCTTTGGGGACGTGCCTCTGCCTCCCATTACACTTAGCTTATGTAGAAATAGCACTCTGGCATGCACAGATACAAAGCACACAGATGCAAAGCATTTGCGCTCATAATCCTCCACCTCTGGGGAAGTTGGTGGCAGTCTTCTCATGGTCTGAGGATGGTGCGGTCACAGATCTCCTGGTGAGTTTGGTATGAGCCATTAGGAAGGGAAGGAGGAGGAGGAGGGGGAGGAGGAGGAGGGCATTCCTGATTTCCAGCCAGGCTGATCGGCAAAAGCCTGCTCCTCACCTGTCCCACAGAGGAAACGCTCTCTGCAGCCAGCAGGGTGTCTTGTGACTGGCACATCTCGTTAGTGCGGGGAGGAGGGGACGAGCGAGGGTGAAATTGAGAAAATGAGATCGGGAATGCAGTGTTGTTCTCAAGCCTGCAGCCTGTTCGCTTTGGTCTAAATCACGGCGGTTGAGTGGCATAAGCACATCATTTCAATTCATCTAACACAGCGAAATCACTAAAGGACCATAACTCATCAACAAAAGCCGTGTTAGAGCCATCCCTTCCTTCACTGCCCGGCAATTTAGGACATGAAAGGACTGTCTTCCGGGGCCAAACCTTAAGCCATAATTCATGGCACATTGAAGCCATAACATACAGTGCTTCCAGTCGCTGGGTGGGATCACCGGTGGATCAGAAACCAGATTCTGAACAAGGTCTCAGTCCAGTTGTTGCGTTCTTATCCAGCTGAAGAAATCAAACAGAAACACTTACATTTTGAATAATTGTTTTTGCAACCCTGTCTCCCAAAAGATTCCCAAAGTGCATTCTCAATTACGTTTTGAGGGAAATGTATTTGTTGTGTAGGCGCACGTTGTAGCGCAACTTGACCAGTTGTCAAGTGCTCATATAATGCTTTATGGCTTTTCCCTTTCCTTTATTGTGTTATATATCTTTTTTGTGCATGTTATAGCTTTACAAAGTGAAAAAGCCCAATGTCCCCCCCCCCAAAGGGACCATCTCCATCAGAAAACACTGTTCACCAACTGATCCAAACAGCTTTCAATTCAATTCAATTTTATTTATAGTATCAATTCATAACAAGTGTTATCTCGAGACACTTTACAGATAGAGTAGGTCTAGACCACACTCCAGAATTTACAAGGACCCAACAGTTCTAGTAGTTCCCTCCAGAGCAAGCAACAGTGCGACAGTGGCGAGGAAAAGCTTCCTTTTAGGCAGAAACCTCGGAAAGACCCAGAACCAGACCCAGACCCAGGCTCTTGGTAGGCTTGTTGCTGTGTAACACACGTTGTAATGCTTGCCTAGTTGCTAGCATGGCATGCCCTCATACTCTGCTTCTGACTGGCTAGTAGTCCTTACCTAGGTACTGTCAGGGCCCTCATGCTCTGCTTCTGACTGGCTAGTAGTCCTTACCTAGGTACTGCCAGGGCCCTCATACTCTGCTTCTGACTGGCTAGTAGTCCTTACCTAGGTACTGTCAGGGCACGCCCTCATACTCTGCTTCTGACTGGCTAGTAGTCCTTACCTAGGTACTGTCAGGGCCCTCATGCTCTGCTTCTGACTGGCTAGTAGTCCTTACCTAGGTACTGTCAGGCCCTCATACTCTGCTTCTGACTGGCTAGTAGTCCTTACCTAGGTACTGTCAGGGCACGCCCTCATACTCTGCTTCTGACTGGCTAGTAGTCCTTACCTAGGTACTGTCAGGGCCCTCATACTCTGCTTCTGACTGGCTAGTAGTCCTTACCTAGGTACTGTCAGGGCCTCATACTCTGCTTCTGACTGGCTAGTAGTCCTTACCTAGGTACTGTCAGGGCCTCATACTCTGCTTCTGACTGGCTAGTAGTCCTTACCTAGGTACTGTCAGGGCACGCCCTTATACTCTGCTTCTGACTGGCTAGTAGTCCTTACCTAGGTACTGTCAGGGCCCTCATACTCTGCTTCTGACTGGCTAGTAGTCCTTACCTAGGTACTGTCAGGGCACGCCCTCATACTCTGCTTCTGACTGGCTAGTAGTACTTACTGCACATTGTGTGACTCCCAACAAAGATAGAACAGAAGTGTGATGTCTCACTCTGTAGCTAAAACAGAGAGCTCAACACACAGGGTGAAAAGAGGAGCTGCAGCAAAGTGCAGTACAACAGGAATATGGTCGGTTTGGAAATTAAACCACATTCATTTTATTTCCAGACTGCTAAACTCTCAGCACAATTCCATCGTCTTAACTCAAATACAAATTCCAAATCAACCAGGACTCAGTGGTGTAGACTATGTGATACGCAGGTATACGCAGTATACCCACTAGGAAAGCTCCAGGATTTCCATATACCCACTTAAAAATATGCAATGACACTAAACAACATACTTTCCATTATAATTTTGATATATTTTGAATTGTGATATGTGTTTTCTTTCTTCGCATAGGCTAAATAAAAGTATTTTCACCGTAAATTGGTGCAAAAAAAGTGTATCAGAATGCAGGAAATGAAGTTTTTTTACTCTCAAACTTTTCCTGGGGGAAGACACCCAGACCTTCCACTATGATATTCCCCAAGACCCCCCCACAAGGGCCATGCTGTCCCATATATACATACATAGGCCCATACATATACAGTACAGTATACCCAATACAATGCATTAGACTACATCACTGCCAGGACTGAAATCTTAAGGACTGCAAATACGTTATGTGCACAATGTAATCTAAATGTGTTATGTAAGTTGACTTACAAATGTCAGTTCAAGTGACAACTGCTCAAAGCGCTTTTACATAGTATAGGAACCTTTCAGCATTCACACACATTCACACACTGTGAGGCTGCCGTACAAGGTGCCACCTGCTCATCAGATACACACTCACACACATTTATGTCACATCGCAGCATGTTCAGTGTCTTGTCCAAGGACACCTCGACTTGGGAATGCAGTCCCTATTCCTTAAGTGACGAAATCCAGAAATTATAAAGTACACCAAATAAAATCAGGTTTGTTTTCTAAGTTAAATGGGTTATGTATTCATAAATGCAATAGCTTTAGTATGCACATGGAGGAGTTTGCGATGACTGTATGTTTCTATTTTTGTTATCCATCTACTGTATTTTCTTTTTTCTGTTTAGGGTATTTAAAAGATTGGATTTATTAAGCAGAATTCCTGCTTACACCTATTTGAACGGTGGGGAACCAACTGGATCACCTGTAGGAAATCCACACAGACACCACATGCAGACTCCACACAGAAAACACCAGCGCTGAGTTGCAATCTGTCCCCTCACAAATATTCTCTCCACTGCATAATGTAATGGTTTGTCCTTGTCTGAAGAAGAGAGCCCCCTGATAGCCGTAATACACAGTCAGCCGTGACTCTTTGGCTCCAGTTCCTGGACTCAGACTGAACTTGAGTGCATCTGTGGACAGTAAACTTTTTTGTTTTCTGTTTAGTCTGGCCACAAACTTCTACTTAAGAAGTTTTGAAACTGGCTTTTTTTTTTTTTTTGAAAAAAAAGCACATCCCTTAGACTGGGAATCTCATCCAAAAACTGTCAAACTGGTTGAGGACACAGAGAAAAGTGCAGAATGAAAAGCGGAGAAAGGCCTTGCATTTATTAATTTGTGTCAATAAATGCATGAATTTACAGACATGTCAATTTTATGAGCCTCTGGCCCGAGTGCCAGCGCTTTCCACTAACACTGAGTTGGCCAAATAAAATGACTGAACTGTTCATGATTGACTGCTCACAGGGACAAGTTAAAGTTTGGCATAGTATACCTACCTAAAGCAATTTTTACAGTTTGTGTTCATGTGTATGTATGTGTGTGATGCTGTGTGTGTGTGCCCATTTAATGCTAGTTTGAACATCTGCTCAGAATGAAAGCAACACAGATTGAGTATTTTTTTTTTTTTTTTTATGCATATGCATTACAGATGCACACGTCTCCAAACATAATTCAGATTTCACTTCTCTTCTCAAAATGAAACAACCTATCATTAAACCTCGGGCTCAGTGCTTGTAAAGAAAATTACATGAGCTATTTGGAAATCGATAATAAAGCCCCCAGCAGAAATAAGCGGGGCTGCTGTGGTCGGCTGTTTGCTGATTTATTGCCCTTATATACTACTGTGTGTACTTAACTTGCCATGGAAAACATGTGGATAGAAGTTACAGCTCCTTTCTTTCTTTTTTCTCTCTCTCTCTCTCTCTTTCTCTTTCTCACACAGACCACATTGTGCTCTTCACCAATCATATCGCAAGCTTCGCGATGTCATTCGAGGTGGGAACCCTTGTGGGAGGGCCTGATGTGAGGGTGGGTGGTAGTTAGTTCTTAGCCAGACACTAGGCTGAATAAATAAACCCGGAAACATTAAAAGGCCTTTTCCCCTTCACCTTTGAACTTGTGCATTAGATTGTGTAAACATACATCGAGACGTTTAGGCCCAGCTTGTCCTGACACTGTGCTACACACTCCGAACCTCTTCCTCCTCTGCATCTGCAGAGCTAACCTCTGGTTGGTCTGCGTTGGATTGGAAAGGGTCAGTGATAGACGTAATCGTGAGTATTTATAGGAGAAATGAAGAGCGATGACACCAGCAGTGAAGCCAACACTGCAGTGAGTCCTTTTTTCTTGTGACCCTTTTAAATAAAGCAATGTCTATGCCTCCATGGGAACAACGGTGGTCAATGGCGACTATAACTATTTTCTGGTCCTTGGATTGCACATCCAAGGACCAGAAAAAAATGATTTTGCATGTCAAGGATTCAGAGTTTGTCGCAAGATAGTCAGTCCCGCCAGAAAAAAGTGATTATGCGATCGCATATTTCAATGCATAATCAGCCACATATTAATGCAGGGGCCGCATTTTTTCAAATACTTTTGCCAAAATAATGCAGGGCTGGCACGATTCCATAATCCCCGCATTTTCGTTGCAAAAAAATCACAAATATCTAAGCAGAAAGTTGAAAAATGTTGGCTTTACATCACACAAGAGCAGCCATTTTCCCCTGTTGCCATGGGAACATTATGAAGCAACGTAATTAGACGTAACAAGACAAACAGTCTTCTGCAATTTTTGCAAGTTCCCGCAATTTCACTGCATAAATATTCCACATATTCCATCAAATTTTTTAAGAAAACGTGCCGCATAATCAAGGATTTTTGCCTGCAACAAGAAAAATGCTACACAGGGAAATACGGAATTAGACGGATTACTAGTCCAAGTGGCTTTCCTGACATCGCCACGTTTCCCTCCACTCCCTTCGAGTGGCGGCAGCTCTCGACATGACCTGATTCATAATGAGTTTCACCTCTTTTGATACTCCTGCCTTCGTCTTGGAAGAAGAAATGTACACCTTTTTTAACCTCATTTACACTTAAATTAACACCTGGTCACTTTATCACTTTATCACTTTAACACTGGACTCAACACTGACACTTTAATAATAATTGATGGTCTTTTTTTGTTTGTTTATTTGACGAATGTTCTTATTGTTGTTATTAATATTACTGTTATTTTGTTGTCTTTATACTGTCTTTTTTATCTGTTTTTTTTTTCTTGCTAAAACTGCTGCTGGAATTTTCAATTTCCTTGCAGGAGTCATCCCAAAAGGATAAATACAGAGAAGTCTAAGTCTAAGTCTAAGTCTAAGACGGTGAGTCTCGGCAAGGAGACCGCCATGTTTCTCTGGTGACGTATATTGTTCCAGACGAGAGATCATATAAAATGTTCATCTCTTGACATGTAAACTCATCTTTTAAATTTACACACATTATTTGTGAAATGCATGGCACAATTCAAACCTTTCCAAAACATAATTATTATCTCTCCATAATGACTCCCGTTTGCATTCTTTCGAAAGGTCTGTCCCATGGACAGGAAGTAGAAGGGCGTGACTTCTGCTCTCTATTTGCAGCCCCTTGTCACCGGTGGAATGTGTCTACTGGTTGTGACCATTTCAACCAAAATGTGACTTTCCACGTTGTATTTCTATTACGGGTGGAACGGCTCATGTATTCGTACTGAACCAAAACTGCACGGGTGTCTCGGTTCGGTACATGAATTTACACGGAGAATGCATGGTATAAAAAGAAATAAAACTTACGTGACAATTAGTTAATGTAATGCGGAACTACTGTTAGATACACATTTCTTAGGGACACCTAATCTGTGGCTATACCTCAGCTCTGAAGCCGAGCTTCGCCTCCGGTCCAGTGAGTGAGTCAGAGCTAGTAGCACACTAATATGGATGAGTAGCCTAGCCCATGGCGGGTGGTGGCGGCCCACAGTTAGAGGACCCCCCCCGGCCTCTTTAAGTTCGCAAGTTTGGGAAAACTTGGGTTTCCCCGTCAGTTCCAGTAGCGCAGGCGATTGAGTGGTGGATAAGACGAGGACCGCGTGTCGGCGTTGTTCAGCGGTTGTCGGGTATGTGAGTGGAAATACATCTAACATGCTAACGCATATCTGACACCATCACCCAGATGTGCCAATCGCTGGAACGAGACACAATCCAACTTCTCCTCCCTATATTGCTTGACCAGCCTTTAGATACAAATACAAAAAGAGCCAAAAAAATCACTGAAACAATCGGAATTTACATGTCATCTTCAATGCGCCCATATTCACTTGTAGCGGAACCTGGCTCAAAGTATTTGCTGCATGTACTTGAACTTCGTTACAACATGCCATCCCGTCCACACTGTAGTACCTCCATACACAACCAAACACGGACGCTGATGCACGAGTTGTCAGCTGCATCCTCCGTTTCACTGATGGTTGGACTTCTTATGCTATGAAAGCATAAGTTGTGCAGCCTGTATGAGCGGCACACACACACTCACCTAGTTGAGAAGCTACAGGAGGACGTGGCAGAGTGGAAACTAGAAAGGTCTGCCTGCATGTCGCACTTAATAGCAAGAATACATATTTTATCTTTTGTGGGGGAAGGTCTCGCCTCAGTTGTTATTATTCTATGTAACTTACACTTTCATAAAGAAGAGATGCTGTGTTTTATTGCAGATTGTCCTATTTTGTTTACAAGTTCCAGATGTCTGGAGATGATGTGGGGTACTTATTGTTTACAGCTTATGTTACACACTCAGGGGAGAGACTGTATGACACCAGGCCATACAGCCTGAGACATGCTCAATCAAAAGAAATTGCCTTCTGCTTCTTGCCTTCCTTTTTGTTTTGCTTTTCCCTCCATTGTACCAAAACTGAACCGTGATGTATGAACCGAACTGTGACTTCTGTGTACCGTTCCACCCCTAATTTCAATGGTTTCAAAAAGCCTTGAAGAAGTAAAAGATTAGCAGAATGAGTCTGAATAAGTTTTGTGTTTTTTTTTAACTTGTTAACTTATTTGGTAACTTATTAAGCTAGACTATTAGTTTGGGAATCACTGCTATTATAACTGATTTGTGTGTTTTTACACCGCAAAGTATGAATTTCTGCATATATGATGCAAAAATTGACATATTATTCCAAAATAACTGTAACACTTTATTATAAAGGTGCAAGAATTGTCATGAATTCATGCATGACTTAATGCAAAAAGCAAGAATTCATGTAGTGCTTTATGAACTATCAGGCAGTGATGGAGATCTCAAGTCCTGGACTCGGACTGAAGTCGCTTTTCTCTGGACTCGTGACTTGACTCAGACTCGAACTCAGGTACTCGAACTCTTCTTTGGTGACTCGGATTTGAACACTGGGGACTCGACACTGCTATCAGGAATGTACAAGAATGAATAGTAAATCATCCCAGAATAATATGTTAATTAATGCAACAACTAAGTTATCTCAATTATATATTATTTAAATATATTGAAAATGTTGACAATAAATTGTATCAGAAACAGGGTTTGATTTCATGAAAATCTTCAGGATTATTACTTCAAGGACTAAAGTCCATAGCAAAAATATACACATGCTAGGATGAGATGTTAAAAAAAAAATTTGACAACGATGTTTTTGAGTTCCCTCTGGTCTCCGAACACAAGCATTTCAGCAGTGCCATGTTTAAGTGAACCAAGGATGAAGTTACCACTGTATACTTTTGAAGTACTACCTGGGTGGGCAGGTAGGAGAGGAGCTTGCAAATGGGCAGTCAACACTCACACACTTACACACTTGCTGGGCAAAAAGGGGAGAAGGGGACCGAAGGGGAATGCAGATCTGAGGTAAGAATGTAAGTGTCTCGGCTTTTAGAGAGCAAGTTTAGCTTGTGGGGTCACGTTTGGTCCCCAAATATGTGACGAGTCTATGCAAAAGCCAAATTAAAGTAATTTTTCACGTCAGTGGATTAGCACAGGGTTAGACAGGGTAAGCCCCGCCCACTCTGCCAGCGATTTGATGTTGCCTATCACAATCTGGCTTATCTACCTGGCGCTATTGGCCGGTTTAACACGATGACAATGTTTATATTCAACATAGCGGCGGCCATTGATGAAACCTGTTGATGCCGCTGTCGCTGCGACGTCCCTACGTCACGATCATTGGTCTGATTGGTTGAAGGACCGTCCAATTGCGTACAGCGTCATTTGAAGTATGCCCGTTGGTCACGCCTCTTGTAGAGAAAATACAGAGCAGACTTGTTGGCTTGGTCTGGTGATAGCCAGACTAGCACCGGGTGGCATTAGCAAACCAACGTCATGCAATGATAAAGAAATTGGATTCCCTTGGAAATTCCACAGCTACAAAAGGAAACCTCCAAAAGCTCATTTTCATTTGTTTTGTTCTCAACAAATGTTTCCCTGCGTGCGTACAGTACGTTTCTGTGCATGTGTGTGTCCTCCCGCCTGTTGGTGTGTGTCATCGTGTTTGTGTGCATATGACCTGCATTATCCTGCTCCTCTTGGTTCCTTGACTCAGGAGCCCCAAGGCAGACAGCGGGGGTTCCATACTTAGTTTCCTGTAAGAAATACCTCAGTACTCCACATCCTAATTAATGTGAAGGGCATGCCCAAGATCCCTATAAAATCATACAAGACTATACCAATTTCCTGGTAGCTTGCTCGCTACATGTGCTTCTTGTTCCTCAGCATAAGAGTTTCCTTCCCTGCAAACCCCATGAAGATTTATACACCACCAGCAGCAGCCCTGCTACCCCTGCCTTTTATTCCTCTCTTTTCAAGCATTTTTCCCTTAATATGATTTGTACTTCATACCATGATACAAAGAGATTCAAATTTCTGTCACTTTTACTCTGAAATAAAACATGAATATCTCATGAAAAGGGACCGTCAGGGCAACATGAGAAACACATGGCGTCTGCAGTTGAATGAGGAACTGGCTAAAATCATTTGGCTTGGAAAGGACTACAAAAGGTTTTTTCGTGTGTGTGTGTGTGTGTGTGTGTGTGTTTGTATGTATTTTGTGTGATTGTGTTGGGGCGCTGAGGTACAGGGGACAAAAAAATGATGAAAAAATGATAAAGAAACAGACTGATTGCATGCACGGCTGCACCCCAACACTCAGAAGCAGTAACAAAGCCCTCTGTCTGAAATGTAACAGATCCCCCTAAACACAGACACACACACACACACACACACACACCTACACGCAAACACAGACATGACCACTTACACGAAGCACGTGTACTGACCTCAACACCGTTGTTGCCATGTATCTGTTGTCTGACTTTCAGTAAATGATCTTTCATTCCCTGTGTTCATCATGGGCATGCATATCAAAGATGATTGATGTGGTGCATCAAGAATCATAATAATACAATAACATTGGTGAAACAATGCTTTTGGCCACCTGTTATTCCTGTAAACACATATCTGCATATGAATGCAGAATCATAGGCAAGAGGGATGATTTTATCATCAGAAGTGTTGTGGTTTCCGCAAACAGTCTTTGTGAAGAGGTGGTCCAAAATGTTTACGTCTAAATTTGCTAATATGACCGTAAATAATAATAATTCCAAGATCGAGCCACCTGCAATAAGCCAAAAACACATTTTACATTTATATTATAAATTACATTTATATATATTTATATCTAGGTTTTTAATCAACTTTGACCCTCGAACGATGTTTGACAAAACTACTGGAAAAGGGATATTACAAAAAATTTAATTTTAGACATTTACTTTTTTAATCAAATACTGTATAACCTAAGCAGTAGGGGTGGGGAGAAAAAATCAATACAGCATAGTATTGCGATATTTTCAGTGGCAATACTGTATCAATACATATATATGCATATATACATTATATACTGTATGTGTTGGTCAATTTGTCTGCTTGACAATCGCATTTTGCAGCAATGAAATTGAAGAGATATGAACAAACAGAGAAATGTTTCTTTTTAGATGAAACAGTTGTTGACAAAGTTTCCTTTTGGGGATGTCATTAGAAATTGGGGAAAAATTTGAAGTTGGAAAAAAGGTTATAAATTGCAATATATCGCAGAATATCGCAATGTTTAAAATTGCAAGAATATTGTATTGTAGCATAAGTATCATGATGGTATTGGATCCTTCTGGTGATTCCCAACCCTACTAAGCAGCCTGGTCTCAAAGAATTCCGTGAAATGATCACGAACTGTTTCCAGTGCATTACATGGTGTGCACGTGTGGCCGCCATGGAAAACAATGCCAATGTAAAGTCAATAAAAAGATGACGTAGCATTAGGAGTGACTGTGGTAGTATGAAAGTCCAAAAATCTGCACAGGGACGTTGTTTGGGGTGTTGGATGGGTCTAACAAAGGCCTTTCACCCGGGAGACCGGGGATCATGTCCCGCGTGTAATGTTTTGTAAAGTTGCTTTCTTCTTTTCCTAAACCCATCCATCCCGTTCTTCCTGTGTGTCACGGAACCGTAAGCCCACCCACGACCTATTCCTTAACTTAAAGGGCAGTGTTTATTTCATGGAATTCTTCCGTGGGCCCATCATAGAATTATTTGCGAGTCCGTGAAACCACAGATTAAGGGGCCGTGTTCATTTCACAGAATTCTGTAGGATCAAGTTGAACCTAAGACTTCCTTTTAAGTGCCGAAACAATTTGTACAACACATCATAAGTTAAGGTTTGTTTTCAAAAGATATTTAAAGAATTTCAAAAGGCGAGTTTTTTTCTGACCATTTTGATAAGCAACACATGGGGATCAGTTTTAATCACATACCTTATACCTTATACCATGTGTGCAAATGACCTTAGACCTCAGAGGGCCGAAGCTGCATGGATCATTAAATACATACAGTAGGTGTCCCTAATGCCACCTTAAGACCAGACTGAGCTCATGAAATTACATATACATGACACGCCAATTTGTATGCTGTTATTGGCGTGTTATCAAGACGCATACTCGCTTTTTAGCGTATTCATCAACGCCGTTTGGCCTCCATTGACTTACGTTACCTTGGGTTACGTGGGAATTTACATTCTAGCGAGTAGTATGAGGCAGGTTGGTCGGGGGGGATGTGTTAAACACAGGACTTTCACCCAAGAGACCCAGGAGTCCCGCTTGTCACGTTTCCTAAACGTAACCATCAGTTTCTTCTTTTCTTAAACCCAACTGATTCTTCTTTTCCTGAACCCAATCACGTGTCACGTTTCCTTAACTTAACCATCGGTTTCTTCTTTTCCTAAACCCAACTGGTTTTTCTTTTCCTAAACCCAATCACGTGTCACGTTTCCTTAACTTAACCATCGGTTTCTTCTTTTCCTAAACCCGACTGGTTTTTCTTTTCCTAAACCCAATCACGTGTCAAGTTTCCTAAACTTAACCATCAGTTTCTTCTTTTCCTAAACCCAATCACGTTTCCTAAACTTAACCATCAGTTTATTCTTTTCCTAAACCCAATCACGTTTCCTAAACTTAACCATCAGTTTATTCTTTTCCTAAACCCAATCACGTTTCCTAAACTTAACCATCGCTTTCTTCTTGCGATAACACAGCAAGTGGCGATAACACGCCAAGCTATCCGAGTGTATATCTACGCTGTTCACAGCTCAAAATGCGTAGAGAAAAACACGCCACTTGAAAAGAAAGTGGGCGTATATGCTTACGCAAAGTCATGATGTCATGTTGTTAAGACACATGGTTGTTGAGCCAATTGAGAATTTCAAACCCCTAAGTAAAATGTTATTGGACCTTGGTTTTCTCTTGATTGGGGTGGTGTTGATAAAGCCGGCACAGTCCTTTTCTCTGTGGTTCTCAATCAGTTTTTGCTGTATTGGTCTTGTATTGCAACGACAAATCTTCACGCTTGGATGTTCCTCATCAAGAATCGACGATGGTAGTGTGACCAACATTCGCTCATGTTTTTTTGCTTTTATGGCGGTTGGGGATGAATCATCCCCGCTCACTGAAGTCCTTTACACAGACCAGGTCCCACTTCAAGGAATGTGTGTGAGTCACCGCCGCTCATCGGACGACTGTCTACGGCTCGCCTGCAGCTTCTCTCCCTGATCACTCCCCAGGGACCCATTCAATCAAACCCCCATATATTTTGTAATTAACTTTAACTGATGACTTTATGCAATAGTTGTGTTTTACTGTCTCCTTTAAATGCCATTTATCATCCAACAGGTTTGGAGGTCCGAAAAAATGGCTGTGCCAGTAAGTTCCGATGGAGCCCGTCTTGAGCCGTGACCCTTCCCCCCCTCCATCTCAGGGTGTCTATGACTGACCAAGACAGTTTTATGAGCCCCCGACTAAAAAGAGAAAAGAGGAGCTCTTGCAAGGCCTTGGCAAACACGCTGGCAGTCAAGGAAACAAATGGCATGAAAAAGGAGATTTTCACTGAGAGATCGATGACGGAGCTGAGGGAGGATCGATAAGCCAACTCCTGGGTGGGGGTAGGACACTTTTGGAGTCTGGGAACTTGAAGAGACAGTGGCTTTATTGAATGAGAGGAAAAGGTTGAGATGAAGTTGAATGGAAATTGTTTTTAACATTTTGGCCAGCTTAACGCAAGATTAAAATCTAGACTTAAATTCACAGTGTTTTAACCTTTTATTATATTTCGATGTAAGTGAAATTGTACACGGATATGTAAGAGGGAATGTAATGCTCAATGTGTGCCTGTTATTTCCATACAAAAACAGAGGAGTCTGTAGATGCCGATGTCATTCTACGCAGTTATGTGAGCCAAACAATAACTGCTGCTGCCAATCTGGCTGCTGATTTTTACCAGTTTGTCCCCAGATGTTTGGGCGAGCAGTGTGAGTCCCTGAATATCCTCCTTTATCCTCTTTTCTTTCCAGGTGCTCTTGAAAGGTTTCCAGCACACACAAAATGACCCAAGCCAGGCAGCATATGTAGTCAGAGCACTGACAAGTCTGTGTGCAGTCAAAGGTTAGCTGTTCCAGAGGCCTTTAATCAAGAAATGTTCTCAATTTCCTCCCTCCGTGTTCCTCTTCTTGACCTCTGGTCCTCATGGTAAAACTAGACGTGTACTGTAACACCCAAGACAACGCAACTCTTTAATCTTCTGCTCCTCATTAGAATTACTAATATGTCTGTGGCTGACGAAAGGTGTGTGACCACCTGCGTGTGTGTGTGTGCATACACTTGCATGCATGCATGCATTTGCGTCTCCATTTTGCGTGGAGTAGGGAGCGAAATACTTGAATAACAGCCTAATAAATATCAGGGGTAGGTTTATTGGTTTTGAAGCATATTTGCCGTTTGTTGGGAAACACTAAACCGAGGAAGGTTCCTGGCAAAGTGGCGGGGTGGTGCTCTTTTCTGGGTTACGGAGAACACAGAGGAAATCTACTCTGACATTAACAGGCTGCTATAGGAAGTGTTTTTGGATTAAATTAGCATGGCATGAGAGGTTGGCTGGTCTAAGCCAAGGGTGAGGGCACACGTGTTGTGAAGTCCGGAGGGGCACTTCTGCACAGTTGAGAGATGAAGATGATACCAGATCACAGGATCAGAATGGAGGTGTCGGTGCAGCTGCAATCTCTGTAAGCGGTTCCATTATGCCCAGGGCAGCTGGCTGCGTCGCCAGTCACAGATGACAGAGCTGGAGGATGAATCATGGGATGGATGGACGCCGAAACCTGCCGGGTTTTGAGATGCGGGGGAAATGTGGAGAGGGGTTGGGCCAAGGGTGGGGTAGGGCTTGTTGTTCCGTTAAAGCCTCTTTACAACTCTAAGGTTCTGGCATCACTTAGGTGTTTGCCCAAGGGAGGATGTGTAATGGCTGAGGGCACAGATTCCCTTCTGCCAACCCTGCAGGAGATGTTTCAGTGCTGTGTGGTAGAATAAACACCAACTTACAGCATGTGCTATTTACACTCTACATATGCTATTTAATATCTCCATTCATATGCATTTAAATAATCTAGCTCATCAAGTAAGATAAAATTGGTTATTGTGCTTTTCATAATTATAGCAAAAATGCTATTCTAAATCATTTTAAGGTTCCATTAAGGCGCTGACACACCAACCCAATAATCAGCCAACGGACAGTCTGGCGAGGTCGGTGACTTGAGTCTGTTTGGTGTGTACATCGGAGGGGCGACCTGACATGCTTGGCCGGAAGGCGGGCACTGCCGGCAGTCAGACTCAAATGACCAATCTGATTAGTGGAGTGCTAACCCAAAAGTGACGAGCAGGATAGTCTCTCAAAATCTATAAATCTATTAAGGTAACCGTTGATCTGAAATGGGTTAGGGGCTTATTATTTGTCGCTTAAAGTGCCCATATTATGAAAAAAAACCACTTTTTCTGGGATTTGGGGTGTTATTTTGTGTCTCTTGTGCTTCCACACGCGTACACACTTGGAAAAAAACTATCCATGCTGTTTTGAGTGAGATGTCAGTCCGACTGCCTTTTCTGCCAGCAATGAGCCATTGGGTTGGTGTGTCAGGGCCTTTACAGAACTGACACTTTACATGATATAATGATATAATTGGTATCTTTACGAGCACTGTGCTTTAGGATCTTGTCTTTGACTTAAGTTATTATTTTAGCTTATTTTCTTAGGTGTAATTAAGCCCTGAGTAGTGTCTCACGTCTGGTATTCCTCTAAGGCTCTATACAGCCCCAACAACCTTCACCAGCCTGTATGTCGCCTGAGAGACGGAACCCAGGGAGGAAAAGCCGGCGACACACTCACCGCTGCTGGTTAAGCTCGTTGCGTTGAGTGCAGGATATTATCTGAAGGCAACTCAGATGTGTGTGTGAACGTTTTTTTCCATCAACCCAGATCTTCTGTCATCTGGACATGCGGTGGCGGGACAGTACGGTAAGAGGGCAGTGTTTAGAGAGATTATAGTAAAAAAAAAAAAATCATCCTGAAAGTGTAAAAGGGATGCAGACACCCCCACATCCCCAGTGGAAATCACGCCATTGTCCGCCCAACATTGATTTTGAGTTTAGGAACATTTATTAAAACGTTGCATATTTCTTGTAAAAACTGGATACTTTTACCGCTTCAGGCCTCTAAAAGTTATTTGAATTGAAAAAGATCTGGGCAGAACAACAGCACTCTTCTCTGGAACTGCTCACAACACATTGACACAATGTAACATGGGATGGGGGTTGGGTGGGGGACAATGCCTCATTTTAAGGGGTCACAAGGGAAAAAAGGTTGGGGACCACTGTTGTAAAGCATCATGCAGAGTACAGAGTACAGTAGACGCATTCTGCACTAATTGTGCATGTGCAGGTTTTGCATAGGCCCTTCACCAGAAATCCCATACTTAACATACTTGGGGGGTGGCAGTAGCTTAGTCCATAGGGAGGTGGGTTGGGAACCAGAGGTTTGCTGGTTCAAGTCCCCGTATGGAGTGTGGATTGGTAGCTGGTGAGGTACCGGTGTGTATTTCAGGCCTCTCTGCGGTGATTCTAACAAAAAGTGTAAATTGTAATGTCCCCCATTGGGGTATCAATACCCCAACAGTATAAATTATTAATTTCCAAATCCTTTGCTGACCTTTTATAGACATTATGTTTGATTCCATACTCACAACCACTTGATTCCATTCATTTCAATCAGCAACTATAAAAAAACTGTTACTTAATACAACACAATGACGATTACTTTGCATTTGCTATTCCCCAAACAGGTTAACTATCAACTATATCACACCTCAACCTTTTCCTGCTCCAGCTGACCTTTGAATCGCTTTCATCGTTTACAGTTTGACTCCAACGTTCATCTCCTACGCCTCGAGTTACACTTAAACTGAGGGTTCCACCGCTTTCGCTGCCTACAGGTCAACTGACACTACACTTAACCCTCATGTTGTCCTTGGGTCAAATTTGACCCGTTTTCAAAAAATGGGCCGTCAAAAGCGCTGAAAATGTCAATATTAAAAATATTAAAAAGGGTTTGGCACAAAAAAGCACCAAACATTGAAAGAGTGACAAAAAAGTTGGAAAAAGCGATAATAATGTTGAAAAAAGTGACCAAAACGGGTTGTTTTTTTCATGGTTGACGGGAAGACAACACAAGGGTTAAACTGCAATTCACAACATTCAACATGTTATCTTCTAAAACGACATCTGAAATTGTCAGCGTACGCACATTTTCAGAACATTCAGTTACATTAGCATCGTGGGGGCTGCATTCACTCTCTTTGCTGGTGCTTTCAATGGCGCTGCCATCCAAACTGGAGTTTTTTTCCGTTCAAATGTTGCTTTTTTTGGCAGAAAGAAATATTGCAGTTCATTCTTCTGTTTTATATATTTCCTTTAAACAATAAAATCCTGAAAAATGTGAATTGAAAAAAAAAAAGAAAACTGTAGCACAAGCACAAGGTTATTCTACTCCCACTGTTGCAAACATTTCATGGACATTCCACACCCAGATGTTTGTACCTGCACAGTGCTGAGTTGCTCCTGCGACCAGGTGACTTCCTGACCTCCATAATTTATCGCTCTTTACTTCCCGAAACTTTCAATTTTCTCCCTGAATTTTGAGAAGGAGGAGGGAAGTTCAGCTCTTTGTCCTTGAAAGCGGGTCACAAAACCTGGAATGCACAGGAAGGAAGTCCCAGAAGCAAGACTATCTGTACTCACCCCCTTCCTTTACTTCCCTCCTCCTTTGTTTCCCGCTCCTTCTCTTTCTGATAAAGCGGAGAAGGAATGATGGAGCGAGGACTAGGTTGAGCCCTGGGGTGTTGCTCTGTGCATATAAGTGCATATGTGTGTGTGCATGTATGTGGTGGGAGGGTTAAACGTTTCAGAGGCTGTGGTCTCCACTCCCGGGCTGTCTCTCATCACACCGTTGACCCCCCAGGAAGCTTTAGATGTCCGCCTGGCTTCATAATTCTCTTATCGAGCTAATCTGGGAGATAAGGAAGGGGGGTTGAAAGTGTAAACCCAGCACCGCGGAATCCAGTTGCAACGGCTTCATTCTTTACTTGCTTGCCTGGGAGACTTGTTAACTTTGTGTGTGCTGTGCCCATGTGTGCACAGAGACTACCAGAGCTTTTGTTTGTGTGTGTGTGTGTGTGTGTGTGTGTGTGTGTGTGTACACCTCCCAACCCCCCTGTACTGATATGGTTGCCCCCCACATGCAGGTCTGCTGGAGTATGATTGATCTGGGCAGAGGTAGTGGTCACATCCTGAACTGGAGTTGATTTCCTCTCCTCCCCAAATACAGACCTGGTGTTTATCATAGGCTCAGTGTCATGTTTGTATGTTTTCATAGATCAGCGCTGCTATGGAGTGGTAGGAGGGTAATGGGAGGAGGAAGAGGAAGGGGAAAAAGAAGAAAAAAAAAAAAAAGAGATTCCGAAATCAGAGAGTGCTTTCCCTCGCTGTCTTTCCCTCTTTCAGGCATAAATCTCCAGGCAGACGGAGCGGATGCAGCCACTCAGGGAAAGTGCTAATTAATCGACTGAGGTGGAAAAGGCCGTCACTGGTGAACCAGCAGTTCTCTCTGTTACATACAAAAATACTCCAGGTCTCAACTGATTCATAAATCAGTTTACTGGCATTTTCTTTTTTTTTATGAAACACAGCAGTACAGTAAAATCCCAGTTTTTTATGAAATGACCCAATAGACCCGAAAATACAGTTGTTTAATTTTGATTACGACGTCTTATGTCTATAGTTTTAGACACCATGCACGCATATCATAATACACTATTAAAACCATAATAACGTACTGCTAAGACATAGTAGTAGTTTTTTTTATTCCTATCAAATATTTGCTCTTATTTTATTCCTATTATTATTTCATGTATATTGTATGTACGTACATTGTATCTTAGTATTTCATTTATATTTATATGATGTTCTGTGTGAAGGATTTTGCTGCTGTAACACCATAATTTCCCATTTTTATTGGATCAATACCTATCTATCTATCTATCTATCTATCTATCTATCTATCTATCTATCTATCTATCTATCTATCTATCTATCTATCTATCTATCTATCTATCTATCTATCTATCTATCTATCCCTCAGATTAAGCCTCGCACAGTTCCCTTTGCAATAAAGCAATATCAATATTTGAATTTGTCATATACATTCACAACAATGCAATGCGGCTACTCTTCAGGCTTATCATTGATACTATAAATAAATTGAAATTATACACTGATATATACATATTTAAATGTACATATGTCCCAATTTAAGGTAAACTACACAATATAATTGTGGACATGCTCAATTGCAAATGTGCAGGGTAATGCAAAAGGATTCACAAAGGACAATGTGCTCAATGTGGTGCGTTTACATATTACACGCGTGTTGCACTTGACGGTCTCAGCAATACTTTAGTAAGCACAATATTATCATAACTGACCGAAAGACTGTCCAACACTATAGGAATACAACTTAAACTAGAATAAACTGGAATCATCTGTTGGTTTGTGGTGTCTTATAAGTCCATGTGGCCGTACTTGTATGCATTACTCAATAATAAAAAACTTCATCGAGCTCATCATATCAGCCATTCACTGGCTACCACCTTAAATGTATGAAGTGACAAAAGTACACTGTAAAAATACTCTTTTACAAGTAAAAGTCCTGCATTGAAAATGTTACTTAAGTACAAGTATGTAAGTGTTATCAGGAAAATGTACTAAAAGTATTACAAGTAAAAGTACTCAGAAAAACCCTCACATTTTAGAACGTGTAATGGATCCAAAACTGTTTTTAATGCTCTAATCATTTCAGCTGGACTCGTTGGCCCTTACATTGTTGGGTCACTTATAACAATTTATAACAAAACATTGAATTTTATAAATTGTAATAGTAAATGGTGTTTTGTTTGGACCAAACTGAATGTGTAAAGTAACTGGTAACAAAAGCTGACAATATAAAAAGGACAATATTTCAATCTGAAATGCAGCGGAGTAGACGTAGAAAGTGGCTTGAAAAGAAAAGATTTAAGCAAGTACTTCAAATTCGTACTTAAGTACAGTACTATAGTAAATTTACTTGGTTAAAACAGAGTGTTCATGCATTAAGATGTTCATTTTTAATTTTTAAGTACCTCAAATTTGTTCCTAAGTGCAGTACTTAATTAAATTTATTAAGTTACATTCCACCACTGTTTGAAACAGATGCTTTCCACTATTAATGTAGGTAATATTGTGGGGAAAAAATACTCTCATTTGATAATTCTGGGACATTTTGCATTGAATACTATGTCACCACATCACCTATTCTGTGTGGCTGCAGGCTGTTCCTGTAGATTCCTGTGCTCCACCATTCTGAATCACAGGATGACGTGGTTTCGGTAATAGATGGCTTCTTTTTGGGCAATTAATAATCTAAGGTGTAATTTAGATGCCCCGAGTTTACAGGGCTCTTAATACAGTTTCATACACCCATACTGCCTCAGGCAATATGACTCACGCACTGATTTTTGGTTTGTATCATTTTGTTATACAGTATGTTGGCTTAATTTAACTCTGGCATTCTCTTTTGAAGATTGAAGCGATATGTATTTTATATCTTAGACACTAAATACCTACTTCTCTGTTTCCTGTGGTGATAGAAGAAGGCGTGAATGTGAATTTACAGGATGCAGCGTGTCAAAATATGAGGAAATATCACCTCCCATAATGCTCTTAAGGCACACACACGACCCGGTGACTTGGGTCTGTTCGGTGTGTTCTGTGCTGTTGTCAGTGGCCAATTTGAGTTGTTGATCGACATCAGTGGGCGGGCAGTCGGACTCAATGACCAATCTGATTGGTGGAGTGCTAACCCGGAAACGGGGGAGCGGGATGAGCGTGACGATCGCCTCTCAAAATCAGAGGAAAATCTTTTAAACTTGTAATGAAGCTGCTCGTCCTCTTTCTCCTTAAAATGTTTTCAGAAACACGTTCCGAACAAACCATTAAGGTCGGCTTTATAATTCCCGGAGAAGCCAAACCCGCGTGACACGTTCGTCCAATCAAACTGGTTTTCAGATTAGCGCCGCCTGCTATTATGGAGACTTATTACGTCTCGTGCACGCTCAGAATGCATGCTCAAGTCACTGTCACTTTGGTGTGTTCCGAAGCGCTTTTTTGGCCAACCTCGGGGAGGCAATCAGTCCGACGCCTTTTCTGGCAACCCGTTGGGTTGGTGTGTCAGAGCCTTAATGGAACATGCCGACTTAGCTTATTCACTGTATCTCCCAGAGTTAGACAAGTCGGTACACACCCTTCTCATCTCCGTGTGTGCTGTACCTCTCAAAAATCTAGTAATTGTTGACTCTATTACTCCAACTCTGAGCAAACTCCGGGCTTCTCAGGTGAACGAGCAAATCACTCCGCCCAAGTGGCAGAAGTAGCAGTGCTTCGCCTTTCTGAGAATATAGTCCTAGTATGCGGATGGAAGATGGCTGTGTGTCATGTGACCTTGTTATTTGAAGAAGGGCATGTATTGACTCATCTACCTCTGGGGGATACAGTGAATAAGCTAATGTCTTCATTTGCAGTGTCCTTTGGGCCGAGCTTCAGATCTTAGAGCGGGCTGGCCACAGCTTCTCAGGGATATCACAGGAATTGAGTAATCACATGGCATGACAAGATCCTGCCCTCTAATTACTCTCTGCCAATGTTAGCCACGGCAATTTTGTTTTTTCCTGTCTGTGTTTTCTTGCCATACATTCTTTTTCTCTCTCTGCTGTGTTGTCACTGTCTCGTCCCTTTCATCTGTGTTCTCAGCTGATGGTGGGATGGTGTGAATTGGAGGGCAGAGTGCGTTCAATGACCAAATGACATGCAATCACTTACACGCCACTCTCTTCTTCGTGATAATGACTCTGCAAGCCTTCAGCTACGTCCCCACAGGCCCAAACAGACTGGCTGCACCCTCGTCTCTGACACTATTGAATCTCTGTGATTCATTTCTGACAAGTCAAAGCACAAGTTCTCACCTTTTAACTCAGGTAAACACTGCGAGTCGGATTTGCTGTGGAGTTAATTACAAGCATTGGGTAGTAATGTGTTGAGTAATGTGTCATTATTGCCAGCTGCATTCACTTTTCATTTATGCTTAATCTTAAATGTGGAGACGGTGTCTGTGTCCTGAAGCAAATTTAGTATCTGGTTCTCGAGGAGAGGAACTTGGTAACTGGTCCCATTGTACTTTTGGAGACTCTTGGAACCACAGGTAACCCTGCATGCTGGATTTTACAGGGAGCCATTGCAGATAAGCCAACACAGGGGATATATTATCTCTTTTTCTAGTTCTAGGTTACATGCACTGAAGTCTTCTGGATCAACTGGTGGGTGTTAACCCTTGTCTTGTCTTGCCCAAAATTGTTTTTTTGTGTTGTTTTTTTGTCAACACTTTGGCCTTTTTTTTCCAAATTTCTATGGCTTTTTGTGACTTTTTCAATGTTTTGCTCATTATTTTTGACGTTTTTTGCGCTTTTTCTAAAGTTTGTAGGTCTGTTTTTGACAGTTTTTTAATTGTTTTCTTGCTTTTCCTAACATTTGTTCCCCCTCCATATTTTCTGTTCAAAAAACTTTGAAAATGAGTCAAATTTTACCCGTGGACAACATGAGGGTTATTGGAGCAACCTGATAATAAGCAAAATGCAATAATCCAGCCTAGAAGTACCAAATCCATGGACTAGTTTTATGCACCTTTTTGAGAGGGTGTGCATGATTTTTGCAATGTTATGTAGGTGAAAAAAGGCAATTCTGGAAGTTTGTTTCATGTGGAAATTAAAGGACATATCTTAATGAAAGATAATACAGAGGTTCTTTAGGGTGGTGTTGGAGACCACATAAAGAAACCATATCTTTAGATTATTAATTTCATAGACTAATAAGGTGCTTGGAACCAAGTATAATAACTTCTGTTTCGTCTGAGTTTAACAACACAAGAAAATATGCACAATGAAATACATTTGTATTTCTTTTAATAATAGGTTTTGTATAATTATAACTTTTTAAACCCATACTCTAAAGTAACTGCTTTTCAAGTCATATCTCATAATACACAATTGTGTATTTATATATATTGTAGGGAAAATATGAGGACAAAACTACAATGTGTTTACACGTTTGACATTAAAAAAAAAAATCACTTTGGGTGCATTGTCATCTTTATGGATGATCTACGTATATTCCATTTTCTGGATCAAATTCTGATATCCGGACAATCAAAGATGTAACTCTTTCAGGTCTAAACTAAAAACCTATTTGTTTAGGCTGGCTTTTAATACCTAGTAATGGTGGGACAATTTCACTCCCTTGTTTCTTTGTACCCTTTTTCTGATTTTACTGTATTATATGCTTCATTCTTTTTGTATGATATGTTGTTTTGTACTTGGTTCCGGATGTAAAGCACTTTGGATACCTGCTGGTTTCTATAAAATACTGTATAAATACATTTTGATGGATCATTTGATTGATTTTCATCCTTATTTGGTATATTTCTGTATGTGATTTGGTGACGTACATCGCACTATAACTTACCTTTGCTCTGTAGTGAACCCTCTCTTGCTCGGTGGTTTCTCATCCTCTTGCCCACTGTTCAGTTCGGACACTGTAGCTACTGTACAGTATGTAAGGTTTATCATTTTTTTTCATTTTTATGTCTGCATAAAAGCTCTTTGTTCATTGCAAATGACAGAAGCTCTCTTTCCTCCACTCTTGGGAAAGTATTAGCTGAAAAAAAAGAGTACCTCATTAGAGTTATGTTTGCATTTATCTCACCGTCTTTGGAAGATTGTATATTGATCCCATGCCAGGAAATGTAACACCCCGCCAGAGTACATTACCTGTGTCAGGGCATAATTTTCACTGTACAATGCACCGTATAGCAATTTAATGAATTCATGTCAAATACCCAAAATGTTTATTATCAATGCTTTTCCCCAATACTCACTTAATCAGGAATAATGTGATTCACGTCAGCCATATGTTTCTCATGAAGTTGAATCTTGAGGAATGTGGACTTTGCTGAGAAGCTGCAATGATTTGTGAGGTGTGTGTTTGTGTGTGTGTGGTTGAAATACAGCAGGGGGATGGGATCCTGCAGGGGGATTTCCTCCTCTGCACAACCACGATGCATCCAACCTGTTTACCTACAGCAGGTCCCTCCTCCCTTTTTTCACAGTTTTACACCTACTTACTTAGACATGTGTGTTAAATGGAGTGTATGTCTATTGCCATGTTTGTGCACAAGCATGCATGCATGCAGCATTTGCTCTTGGCAGCTTACAATGTATATGGCCAAATATCTACACGTTTCCCAGGCTTTCGGGCCAAGCCTAGTCCCCACAGTGCGACCCCTGACACATGGGTCCCAGCCCATTTTGAGCTCATATAGGATGAGGCAATGCAGGACCTAGGGAGGTTTGCAGTGAGCAGACACTAGTCAGAGCGAGGACAGGCTCCCTCTTTCGCTCTGTCTCACCTCTCTCTCTCTCTTCCTATTGCACAGACAGAAAAGGCATCGCCTTGCTGACAGAGTTAGTTGGATTGGGACCCTGTCCTCCTCCTCCAGCAGAAGGTCAACACTTTGGACCACACATAGAGAAAGAGAGAGAGAGAGAGAGAGGGAGTGGTGGTGATGATGAGACCTTGCCTGCTTGCCACACGCCTCCAGTTGACTCTAAATCAGAGCCTGGACTGCAGCGGTCCTCTGAGCTGCAGGGACGTCTCTGTTAAAGTCTCTCGGATGCTAATGGCTTCCCCAGCTCCACTGCTGAGCAGCAGGGACAGTCTGAGACTCAGCTAAACAAGGACAGAGCATCCTGGGTAAAAGAGAAGTGCAATAAAGGCAGTTTTTTTGTTGTTTTTTTTTTGCCCCATGGTAATCATGTTAAAGATTTTCACAAAATTCAAGTTTTCCTTTTCACTGCTTGTAGTTTATAACTTTAGTAATTTACTCAGCAGCTAGTAAACAGAGGCCCACTGATCCTGTCATGATCAGCTAAGCTTCCTTCTGCCACATGTAATTATTATTGTTCAGTGTCTGAATTGGTCCCCAAAAAGTGCCAGTATCCTAATTCCGCAGTTGCATGCAAGTCCTTACATGTGTTTAGGATATATTTACTCCCTTTATTCATACTATACCTTGTAGGGGTGACCCCAAATAGTCGATTATTCCATCGACCTAAAGAGCCTGACTCACGATTGTGCGTGTAATCCTTACGCAGGGGCCATGCTAATCTTCTCTGCATCCATTCTAATTTTTCATATGTGCTGCCAGAGCAAGCAGCATAGGGAAACCTGATTTGACTGCTAATCTCACAGTCCCAGTGTCTGAAAATGTGGTTATGAAACAAAGGATCATTCCATTCGGGCTGTATGGGGGTGCTGAGTATTTGATTTTACTTAGAATTCCTTGGGTTCTCCAAATAAATCATGATGTAAAGCCTGTTTTGGTATAAACATCAGCCTATTAATAATACTGTTAATAACAATTAGAAGTAAGTGTACTCGTGGACAAAAATCAGAAGTGCCAGTACTGTATCTGAAGTCTCTTTTATATAGACCTTAGTGGTCCCCTAATACTGTATCTGAAGTCTCTTTTATATAGACCTTAGTGGTCCCCTAATACTGTATCTGAAGTCTCTTTATATAGACCTCAGTGGTCCCCTAATACTGTATCTGAAGTCTCTTTTATATAGACCTTAGTGGTCCCCTAATACTGTATCTGAAGTCTCTTTTATATAGACCTTAGTGGTCCCCTAATACTGTATCTGAAGTCTCTTTTATATAGACCTTAGTGGTCCCCTAATACTATATCTGAAGTCTCTTTTATATAGACCTTAGTGGTCCCCTAAGTCTCTTTCCCAAAATTCACCCTTGGTGCAGAATTCCAGCAACTAGAGCAAGTCCCACAATGATCTTTCCTTAGTATGTGCCATTTCTGAGTCTGTAGCTTTTGAGGAGGGGGCAAGGTGGAGGCTGGGGTTGTGGCCTTGACCAACTGTCACTTTGCTAGTTTGAAATCCATTATTTCTCTCTCTCATGGGCGTGCCAAATTTTCTGGGTGGACGTTTCAAAGAGAAATGGGAGGTAACCCCTTATGAGGTCATCAGGGGGAAGATATTTCTAGCCACTGGGGGACCATAGGCAGGCTGTTGAAGTCATATTAATGTTAAAAAACCTCATAAAGTGAAATTTTCAGCTCAGATCTGGAATATTGCCCCTCATGAGGTCATGTGGGGCAAGATTCCAGATCGGCCCATCTGAGCTTTCATTTTCCGCAGAGCAGGATACCCAGGGCTCGGTTTACTCTTATCACTATTTCTAGCCACTGGGGGACCATAGGCAGGCTGGGGGAACTCATATTAATGTTAAAAAACCTCATAAAGTGAAATGTTCACACCATGGGACCTTTAAAAAGGAACAGTAGGCAACATTAAAGAACATATGGTTAAAATGAAACAACTTATTCCACCAGTAAATTGCATGTAAACGACTAAAAAAGCCACCGGATGGGAGATGGGTGTTTTACAATACCTTTGAAGGCACCACGAGGCCTGACAGTTTCAGGTAAACGCACCATTGATGTTTTCTCAACAACGGCAGGCAGTGGCCATATTGTGCAGCTAGTTTTTGTCTAGGAATAACTGGACGGTTAAGGACACACACGGGACACGAAGCCCGCTCTCCTGGTTGAAAGTCCTGTGTTTGACCCATCCACCCCCCCCCAACCAACCTCCATACGCGGAATTTCCCCATTACATACTACTCGTGTGACACCCATCTAGAGGCTGCTCTCCCCGGTACATTCTACATACACACCAAAGGGCGCCTTTTTCGTCTCATCACACGCGGACAGCCACTGTCCAAACGTCATACTATACGAGTTCAGAGTGAGAACGGGTTGAAGGGGCGCATGCTCTTACTGGCTAAGCTAGAGGTCGCCCCAGTTTGTGTCTTTAACTGCAGACTGTTGGAATCCCCTACAATTAAATACAGTCACACTTTACCCTGTTTTGCTGTGAGCATTTTAACCGTGTTTAACCCAATTTCTAGCTAATGGTAGCCTAACGTTAACGTTACCTGCTGTGTAAGTGTAATGTTCATGTTAATGTTGCCTTGTTCGTTTCAGAATCCGAATCAGAAATACCTTATTGATCCCAGAAGGGAAAATCTGTGTTACAGTTTCGGAGCATCAGAGAGCAGTGCAGGCATTTAAGTGGCCGAAATCTGCGTTCCTGTTCGGTCTCGTAGATACCGGTCGTTAGGCATTGGTGCAGCACCGGATCTCAGTACACAACCCTAACTGTCGGTAGTTGTCAAGATGCATTGTGGGTAATGTATAGGCACAGGTTTTGCCTCAGATAATGAAGACTGTAATGTGCAGTCGTAGACATACTAACTGACCACAATGCAGGAATTTTAACAGTATTATGTAGCTGAATATACGTTTTTCAGTGTTATGTACACGTAAAGAGCTAGTCCTTCAGAAACTGTTGCAGGTCTACCAGATCCAATTAGAGGCTGCTGCATACCCTCCCCTTTTCTCAATGGTGGACCTTTCATAGCCCATTCCTTACCTAGGGCGTGACTTCCGAAGACCAAGCCCTCAGATCTGTACTTTTTTTTGTCTACATATAACACAGGCAGCACAAGTTGGTCACTGTCCTTAGATTTGGTCAAGATCTGTGACTGAAGCCAGAACTTGACCCTGTTCCCTGTAGGTACAGAGCAGAGGGAGGGATAGACGCATAGATATGTGTGTGTGTGTGTGTGTGTGTGTGTGTGTGTGTGTGTGTGTTTGAGGATCCCAGAGACCCCACCCTTTGACTAAAATGCCACAATTAGTGCAAGCGTAGCCTGGAACATATCACGCAGTGCCTTTGTAATTGTTTAAGAGTAAAACAACCTGAGTTGTTAAAGAGCTCAGTCAGGAGGGGCCGAGAGGCTTTAGTTATTTCTCAGCGGTCTAGTTGAAATCTCTAACCCTGCACATTATTCTACGTCCCTGTTCATTACACCAGGAGATAAATACCACCACTCTAATTGTACAACAGAGATGAAAAAGGAGAATTCCTTTTCTATTTTGCAATATCTTCTCCCACAAAGGAGGACGATTGCAAAGCTCAGAAAGCCAGAGCTCTGGCTGGATTGTGTCCGACAGCCCTTAAGATCCCAGGGCCATACCTTCAAGACCTCTGACATCTGTCCTGTCTCCACAACCCCTGCTCCTCCCCCACACCCCACTCCTAAACAATATTATATGTTCCTCATTGACCCAAAAGGATCAGGGATCTGCTCTTAATCACATGCCCCTCTTTATAAGCTCCCTGACTTATTAAAGCACACTATGGCTGTATATAGGGGCTATAAATCATATTTTGTCATATAGGAGGATAGGGGGACAAATAGTAAGGAGTGCAGTGGTATGTGTGTGTGTGTGTGTGTGCGTGTGTGCGTGTGTTGAAATGAAGCACACACACACACACACACACACACACACACACACCAATCCAATCCTCTAAACAAAGATCTGCTGCCACGGGAATTGAGTATGTTTAACTGTATCATCATTTGCAAGGTAGACATTTCAGACACTGTAATACAAAGTGTGTGTGTGTGTGTGTGTGTGTGTGTGTGTGCATGTCATGTGAAAATATTAAAGCTGGGGATTTTTAGGTTTTAACATTAGTTGAAGGATTACATGTTCCTCTGTGAGGTGAGAGAAAGTCCATGCACTTTGGGCTTATGCAACGCTGCACATACAGGCTCCCGGACACATCTCGAAAAACTCACCCTGTTCATAAAGGTTAAACCAACCTACCTGTGTGTATTGACCGAGTAGAACCCCCATGACGTTGCTGTTGGAGGACGGGGTGGATGGTTCCACTTTGACACCTGAGACCATGGTTTGTGTCCAGTCAGTGTTGTTGATTTTAGCCGTGCTAGTCGAATGGATGTCAATGTTGGCGGAAACAACTCAACAACTCTTGTTTGAATACCAATATATTTATGGTCCCCATAGGATAAATCCTAAAAAAATCCTAATTCCTGACTTTTCCTCCAATGCCAACAGCAGGTTACTGTAATATCAAATTTGGTACAGATATTCATGGGGCCCAAATAATGAATTACCAACCTGGTAGCTGTTCCTACGTGGAGCTAGTCTGGCTATCACCAGACCAAGCCGAGGTCAATAGATTTGAGATTGTTGGTCTGGGGGTGTGCTCTGTATTTTCTCTGCACTAGAGGCGTGACCAATGGGCATAGTTCAAATGACTGTACGCAATTTGATGGTCCTTCAACCAATCAGAAATCAAATCGCTGGCAGAGTGGGCAGGGTTTACCCAGTCGGGGAGCCATGATTGGGCCCAAAGATTCAGACCCTGACCGGAGCCCTGGCAGCAGTTTTGGCATGATTAAAAACCCATATTCCTGCTGCTTTTTTTGGTCCATGAGTGTCAGAATAGATATAATCTAATGATAATAATTTTAATTTTATAGGATAGTACAGTATTTATAGGCCTATTTGTGTACATTCTCCCTATATCTCAAACTAATCATGAAGAATGTTGTGAGTTTGTCACTATTTTTTTTCATCTAAATTATCCCTTATATAACAAAGTCTGGCTTTTTTTTTTACAAATGTGTTTTTTATTTATCACAGCAGTGTGAAACTGGGTGCAAAAGTGTCTGATCATTGAGGACCATGTTGTTTAAATAAAAAACTAATAGCATTTTCACAAATATGTGTATATGTTCTGACTGAAGTGTGGGTGTTTTGACAGAAGTGTGTCATTTTGCAAATAATCTGGGAATTATTTAGCATTTTTATGCAAATTGAGTGTGTTTTTTTTGGATAATTGTGATTCTATTTTGAAAAAAAGAACCCGGTTTTCAAAATTGCATGTGAACAAGTGAAAAAAACTATAAAACACGGCTGATTGCAATGGTTTCTTATTTTAGACGTGTTAGTGAACACATACTATATATACAGTATGTAGGGAAATCTCATGAAGCCTTTTAAAAAAATAAAGAAACACCAAATAAGAATGAAAGAAACAGAGGGCAAGAGCAGGGATGCCAATATGTCCAGGTAAGGTGTCTGAGGGTACATTCACAGTTGTGAAAATGTGAAAAACATTTTCTTTACTATAGTAAAACTGCACAGTTACTGTGTTTCACAAAGTAATGGAGGTGTAAGCAATGGGAACACAACAGTCGTTAGTATTTATAGATAATGCAGGTTCACGGCAAGAGAAGACATCCAAGTTGTTAATAAAAAAACTTGTAAAACTTCTGGATTATTACGTACCTTAAGTTTGTAACAATTCCAGTTATTACATAAATTGCTACAGAAATAAAAAATGTATATATACTTATTTTATATGTTATTATTTTTGACATCATTTAAGGCTCATAAAAAGTGGACAAAAAATCATTGGGGGAAAGCCACAAAAGGGTCGAAAAAGACGACCATAACCTTAATAAAAGGTTTTTCGTATTAAATTTTGACTCAAAAAAACAAAAATTTCCAGGTTGGCAGGAAGACAACACGAGGGTTAAAAAAAACACCCCCGTCCAATGCTATAGCGGATATGTGCACTTGTTGTGAACCTGTTATGGATTATGGCAGGTAAGGAGCCGAGAGAAGTATGGAGGGATGGAGACTGTTGTGAATTGGGGGGGATATTTGACGTATGGTTAGCCTACTTTTCGATGTTATTACTCAGAGGGACGGTTCCCTTCCCACTGTGGTGATCCAGCCTCCTCTCTGTTTGCTTAGCAGAGTGGTTCCATATGGAAGAACACATCAGTGCAGCATCTGGCACCGCAGAGAGAGAGGAGACAAACAGGTCTGAAGCATGGACACGTGTGTTCGCAGCAACTACCCACTACTGTATACAAGTCCTCATGTCAGCTGGAAGACCTAGAACTGCTCCGCATCAGGGTGACGCTTTACTTACATCTGTGGTACGTCAAAGATTCTTTAGCATCATAGAAAAAGGAAATTAAAAAGGGTTACTCTGCTGAATGCTGAACGATTGCCTGGTATTATTTGGGAAAAGGTGCTAAAGGTTTTAAGTGTGCTTATTAACACCTCCTTAGATCGGGAATGTTCCCTGAAGTAAGGAAATGCTGTTTTATTAACCTCCTCATAGTAAGCACACACACACACACACTCACACACACTCACACTCACACACACATTTGTTAGTAGCCTACTTTACCCGTGCTGCTAAGCCTGTGACTTTAAAAGGTTGAAATAGTGGCAAAAACCATCCCACTGTGTATTGAGGAAGTGAATTAGCTGACCACCAGAAGGGTTCTCCGGAGTGGAAAAAAACACATTTGAACAATTATCAGGCTACCGTAAGTCCAGGCATGCATAAAGACGTATTCTAAATTGCAGTGCTTAAACCACCCCAAGAAAATGTGTCAATTTCCCGAAAGAAGGACCACGCTGAGCATGACATTAACAACCGCCTCAGGCTTTACTCGGGCTTGTCTTACGGTGGAGTGCGAATGGAAAGTAGTTACTCATTGAAGCGGCTGTTGTTTGATGACATCAAGGTGAGAACTGCATCTCTTTGTCAGTTGGTTGTGTTCACGTGATCTCTCACGATTACGTTAACCATTACCTTGTCTGTTTATGATAAACGCTTCCTGGCGTTGTACTGTACATAAACACATTATTAGCAATATGTAGACACTGTAGATTATTGGCAGTAGCTCAGTCTGTAGGGAGTTTGGTTGCAAACCGGAGGGTTGCTGGTTCGAGTCCACATACGGACAAAAGTACTGGGTGTGGACTGGTAGCTGGAGAGATGCCAGTTCACCTCCTGGGCACTGCCAAGGTGCTCTTGAGCAAGGCACTCTACCCCCCTCAGCCGCTCAGGGTGCTGGTCCAGCACTGGCGGCCCCCCCACTCTGACATCTCTCCAATAGTGCATGTATAGAACCTGAGAATGTGTGTGTATTTCAACAGAGTGTAAATTGTAATTTCCCCATAGGGGATCAATAAAGAGCATAAATTAAATAAATGAAATTCATTCAACGTTAACACCATGTAGTACACAAGTAAAGTCATTTTAAAATTGTACTTACAGTAAAGCAAAAGAACAGATGCACTAGTGTATTAGCGGTGTCCTCAACATATAAAAAATGGTCCCATGTTATATTAAATATCATGTTGTTAGATTAAGTGACATTGGTCAAGTTGGAGCTACATTTTAACTTAAAGTCTTATATACTGTTATTTAAATTATTAATCATCACTCAGAACTAAAGCTGTGAAATACAGCGTGCATGTAGTGGAGTGCAAAGTACAGTATTAACACAGGCTTAATTATGGTGGAGTTGTAGTATTGTGTAAGTAGCATATAATGGTAATACTCAAGTCCATTAGGAGCCATAATTTGCATATATGTACTTAGTTACATTCCACCGCAGCTATTGCTCCAGGCATTGAAAAAATTGTCTCGTAAATTTAGTTTTTGTAAGTAATACCGTCATAGGTTTACTTCCAGTGTGGATTTGAGCTATCATCATGTATCAATCCAATGTGTTTGTGCAGCCCAACACAGCGAGGCGGATTATTACCAACAGTAGAACTCTCATCCTTCAACATCCGAACATTCCTCATCCCGTGGAGAGGCGGCTTTGGGTGTTGGAGAGGAAGTTAAACAATGACTCCCTTTACTGACAGACAAGAGCAAATCGATCTCACATGTCAGAGAGAAAGTGGTCTCAGAAGCATTCACCTGTATGTTTTCTCCCTGGGTGAAAAGACTTTGAAATCACCTTTGATTACATTTACACTAATTATATTGTAGCACTGAACAGGGACCTCCCCTGGTCCTCTTATTCCCCTTTCCTCGCCTCATGTGGACCGCGGCTCCACCACCTCTGCGGTGAGGTGGGGGCGGTTGAAGATGTTGTTAACCCTTGTTTCACACCAGCTGCTCGATACGTGAGGGTCACAGTTCAGCCTGTTGCAAACCTAATATACCTCAGGTGTTCTTCATTTCTACACCGCTCGCCCCCCTTTAATTTTGACATACACTGGCCGTACTGTGACCATGTGACTCAAAACAGGGAGTTATTATTGGAAGAAATGTTGCAGTTAGTCAAAAACCCATATCATGCATTTTATTCCCCTTGCAAAATACCACAAGTTTGAAAAATATAAAAAAGTAGAGCTCTCTGACTGTGTGGCGCAGTAAATCTGTCACAGTCACTGGGGTATCCTTCATTTGACTGTAATACCACTACCTTACTGTAACTTCTTTTATTGAGCGTAAATGTCTCAGCGCTGCCAGAGACCGTGCACAGTAGATGGTAAAGAAGCTTTCAACTGCAGGATCAAATTGTCAATCAAAAGTGCTCCTGTGTATAGCTCATATTGGAGGCCGGCTCTGCCTCGCCTCCGTGTTGCGCTCCTTGATTCACACTTATGTCAGTGATGATGAGGCAAAGGCAGGCTTGGCTGAAACGGTTGTCTGCCTCTCTGAGCAAAAAAAAAAAAAAGAGAGCGTTTCTGCTTTTCTTAATGTCAAACCGCTGTGGTTAAAGAAACACACTACGCCTACGCTGCTTTGGCAGCGGTGAGGGGCTCGGCTGTAAGCCAGGTGTATCTGGGAGGAGAGTGTACGATCATTGACCCTGGAGATACGGCCACCATTATCTCACCCCTAATTGTTGATTGATCTAAGTGGCCCTGGACAGGCGGGTTCCACAAGCCTTTTTTTCCCCATGCAGATTAAACCGTACTGCCTAAAGTTGTTTCAAACAACATGGTGGCTGAAGGGTCAGAGGGCAACTGCATACTAGTGGCTAATGGTAGCAAATGATGTCAATCATGCCAAATGAGCCACTGGCGAGACTCGCTCCGGCTTCTGACTGGAATTTGAGGAATGGGCTCACTGGGTGAAGGCTATTCTCAGGGACAAGAGCAAAAGCTTTTTCATCTCTGGGATTTTTTTTTTTTTTACAAAAGAAATGCTCCACACATGATCTCCATTTCTGACTTGTTTTACCCATCTATCTCTGTGTCCTCATGCCCCCTATATAAAACAGACAGAGATGGAGTGAGTCATGGTGTCAGAATCCAGACTGTCTCTCATTAAAAGCTTCAAACTGAGTGGAGTTAGTAGATGATGAATCATATGTCATAGAGTGGCTGTGCTTCACACACAAAGGCTTTATTCTTACCGGTGATGTCCTCTTTGTCCCCTCAGCAAAATGTCCACGTGTAATACAACGTTTGGCACAGCTCATCCAAACAAGTCAGCTGTAAGATTAATGGGCTTTATTCACCAATATCTTATCTTATATCTTCCTTTCAACACATTCACACTCCCATCTCGTGAAATACGGATGCTTGGTCAGGTGCCTTTGTTGTTGTTATAAAGGTCTCCTTTAGCGTCTTATAACACGTGCTTGGTTGGGACTGTTGGTGTCCCTTTTGACGCTGTTAGGTTAAGGAAAAGCTTGTGGGTGCGGTATTACATTCAATTTATCGCATCGCTGTGACGGAAAGAAAGCTGGGTCATGACGGAAAGAATGAGATCCAGGGTACAAGCGGCCGAAATGGGTTTCCTCAGGAGGGGGGGCTGGCGTCTCCCTTAGAGATCGGGTGAGAAGCTCAGTCATCCGTGAGGAGCTCGGAGTAGAGCCGCTGCTCCTTCACGTTGAACGGAGCCAGTTGAGGTGGTTCGGGTAAGGTCTGGTAAGGATGCCTCCCTAGGGAGGTGGTCCAGGCACGACCAGCTGGGAGGAGGCCTCAAGGAAGACCCAGGACTACGTGGAGGCACCTTCTCCCCATCACTCTCTGGAGTGAGCTTACACATGTAGGTCCATGTTCTCACTTTCCAGAAGCTTCCTTCCTACTTGCCCCCCCGCTCCTGTGGTGTTGAAGGCAGTAGTGGTTCTGGGGGAGGGGATGACCCCCAAACTGTGGCAAATAATTTAACACATTTTTAACCCCACCTTTATCCCCAAAGAGGGGATGTTATTCATGTGCAGTGATAAATACAATGCAGGTTAACACTGAATGAGTATACTTGTGTTAGTTAGTTATATGTTAGTTGTTATATGTTAGTTATATGTTTTATGTTAGTTATAAGTTATATGTGTATCATTAGTCAGTCCCTCCAAGAGTTTCCCATGACTTTAACCAATCCCAGCAGTCCCACATGCCTGACTCTGCATCAGCACGTGACTCTGAGAGCCAATGACCAAGCGGTTTGACGTCTCACGTATTTTGCCAAATTCATTTCCTTGTTTCTGATATGAAGACGAGACGCGCGTGACTCAAACATCTCACATTCACCAACAAAATCTACTTTTGCAGCATCCTCAGCCGTATTGGTAAGGTTACTATAGGAACTCTAGGCCTGGAGTAATTTTATTCTCCTCAAAACAGCTTTCCTTTTCATTTTTAAATTATTTCAATACTTTTTTTGCAACTTTCTCTGTCTCCTGCAACTTCATTGCAACAAACACACAAAAAACATTGCAACTTTTATCGCAATTCTTTACCAAAGCTCCTGCAACATCAGGCCTTTTCTCTTTCAATCTCAAAAAAAGGCTGCAAAATCCTGGAGAACTACTAGAGTTAATGGTATGTAAAACTACAACTACAACTACAATTGCATGTGCTACAGCCTGGCTCTATTTGAAATGGTCTAGAATCACCAGAGGGGGGAAAGCCCAGACCGCACAAAGCCAGGCAAGGCCAGGCTAGGCCTGCTCCCTGATAGGTCTGGGTGGAAGGTGATGTTGAGCTGGGAGTGATGGCTCATGAGCTTTAATCCACACGGAGATGTCAGGGAGCACATCACACATTCCCACAGTTCTGCAGAGCTCACCCCTAGGTCTCTGCCACTGCTACAACCCCCCCCCCCAACACACACACACACCCCTCTTACCCTCCCAACATCCTCCATTATGGCTCCCCTTGGCTCCCTGAGGCTGCATGACTGCAGGGGAGAAACAGCTCCAAGGGTTAGGGTGTAGGGGACGGGGTGTGGGGGCGGGGTTATGGGGGTTTTCAGATTTACATCTGTCCCTCAAGAGGGATCAATAACCTTTTTATGTGGAAACTGTCAGAGCTCTGTGACCTCATATTTCAACCTTAATCATTTCTGGTGCCGTTTTGTCACACTGCAAAAAAGACTTGATAGAACGTCCAGTGGTACTCAGCACATTATATTCTGACAGGTGACGTGTGTCTGTAGGTGTGTGTGTAGGGGGTGTTAAGGAGGTGGTAAGTAAAGAAGCTGAAGGCAGGGATGTGGTCTTTCAGAAGGAAAGCTCTGTAAAAATTCCTCTGGGGGGAAAACACACACATGCCACTCTGTGTTTGAACAGTTTTATGACCCGACTTTAGCGCCGCGCTGCATGAGAGAGATTGATGTACCTCTCAGAAGGACAATGTGCTGTATGACCGTCTGTGTCAGAGAGGTTGGCTAGTGTGCACGCCAGCTGCACCAATGTGTGTATGTACAATACAGTAGATACTGACATGCACAAATGCATCTTTCATCTCTGAATATCTATTGGATTATTCTGTCCTTTATTGTGCAATCAATGTAAGTGAATCCCAATACAAGTGGACAAAGGCACTTATTTTACTGGTATCATATATAAGAAATCCCGTGTTGAAGTACTAAGTACTAAGAAGTACTAAGACCGTTTTTATAAGCCATGCCATATGACCGCAACAACCTGGATTCAATTCCATCCTTGGGACCTTTGTATGTCATACCCCCTCTCTCTCTCCCCCGATTCTACACTGCCATCTGTCAAATGAAGGCAAAAAAGTCTTAACTAATAAATAAATATTACAATGCCACAATGTCAAATACAAGCAGTAGTTTTTTTTTACCACTTGGGGGCAGCGCGAAAAGCTATTAGCACAACATTGAAATATTATTATATTAAAAAGTGATATTGGTTGTGTGCATGTTTCTTTCTTTTTTGCCCAGTTTTGGTCTCCACAAACCCGTAAGGGAAACATCTGACTCTTTGGCAGCTTCCTTTGATACTTTAAGTTTATTTTGATGCTTTTACTTAAGTAATGCAGGACTTTTACTTACACCAGAATGTATGTATGTATGTATGTATGTATGTATGTATGTATGTATGTATGTATGTATGTATGTATGTATGTATGTATGTATGTGTGTATGTATGTATGCATGTATGTATGTATGTATGTATGTATGTGTGTATGTATGTATGTATGTATGAATGTACTGTATGCATGTGTGTATGTGTGTATGTATGTGTGTGCACGTATACATATTTTAAATTTGTTCGAAATAAAATTAAATAAATAAATAATGAATACTTTATTAATCCCGCAAGGGGAAATTACAATTTTACACTCTGTTGTTATTACACACGTTACACACAGGCCTGAACTACACACACATGCTTAGTACCAATAAATGCACTAATGGAGAGATCTCAGAGTGAGGGGCTGCAGATGGAAGGGCGCCCCGAGCAGTTGGAGGTCTGGTGCCTAGGGACTTGAACCAGCGACCCTCCGGTTCCCCATATAGTCATTTGTATCCATTGTTAGTATAGAAATATGGATCCCAGCAGCTTTAAATAAACAGTTTTCATTGGAAGTTACTTTTTACTATGCAGAATGGCTCCTTTCAGAGGTTTACGTTATCTCATATTGTATCACAAGGCTATTACTGATTCATTAGCGTGTAAGCAGCATTTTGTAGCTGGCTTTCTCACTAATCTTTGGATACATAAATCTGTAAAAATGCATTATATTTGAATCACATGCATTCATATATAAGGGTCAAATGTTTTGATGGAACATCCTAGCTTGCAAAGTAACTTACTTCAGTCATCCAATTGTTGGAGTGGATAAAAAGTATACTACTTTCCTCAAATAATGTAGCCTCAAATGAACACACTCAAGTAAAAATAGTACTTGTGCAGTACTTGAGTGAATGTGCTTCCACCACTGCAGAGTTCTCTATCACATTCATGGCCTGAACCTTCATGTACGCTTGTCCTCCCCAAAGTTCGGCCTTGTCTTTTAACTCTCACAAAGTATCCCTCTTTGTTCTAAATGACAGACAAGAACTATATCACAGTAAACCACAATGGCACTCAAAAGCAAGTATTTTTACAACCTGCAAGCATCAGTGACCAAATCCAAAAGATTGGTTAATTCCGCTGTTGACCTAATTAGAAGCCGGTGGATGTGTCTACGAGAGGCGGCCAAGCCTTTTCAACTCAGCGAGGTGCCGGGGAGCGAGTGTAATGAGCTTTAAGCTGCACTGCTATGCCTCTGCCCGCCTCTGCTTCGCCACCTTTCAAGTCCAAGCTTATTTCGAAGAGCGGGCTCAAAGCTGTAAACCCTCATCGTAAGTAAGCGGGGAACTTTTGGATGCAAAATGTGTTTTCTTTCCCTCTTGTTCTGTTTTTAACGTACATATTTTTTTCCCCCCCCTGCATCCCGTCAGAGCTTAAGAAGCCAACATTAGAAGCGGAGGGATACAGCTCAGGTTGAAACAAGTCACAGGACTTTTATTTAACACTGAGTTCTTCTCACCATCCTTCATCCTGTCCTCACGGGTGTCATAAGTACAGCGATGTGTGGCAGTGTGTTTATCCATGTGTTTTAAGCATGTGGGGAGTTTTGTACGTGTGTGATGGTGTGTATGACAGGTCTCGCTAAAATCATAAACAGAACCCGCTCGCCCCTCGCTTGCCAAACGCGTTCCAAGGAGCCAACAAAACAATCGGGTTCAGTAGAATTTGTCACTACAAATTGACCCTGAAAACAATTAAGTCATAGGGTCCATTAACTATGTATTACCATCATAAAACATGTTCCTGCACTAGAAAAAGAAAAAGGGGGTAAAACTGTGGTCACAGGAAATGAGGTAATAAGGACTGCACAGCTAGTCAACCTGTCTTGCTGCTGACCTGAGGGGAGCCAGATGAACTTTTTTTTTTTTCCTGAGGTGGGGAAAGGGAAGGGAAGGGTGGCTCGGAGGGGTGAAGGGGTGGCGGTTCAGTGGGTGGGGGTGAGCAGGGGGATTTCAGCAAAGCACGCTCTCTAATCTTGCACTCAGCCAAGCGATCTCATGATGCAGGAGGCTCAGCCACTGCAGTGAAAGCAATCTAATGGCCAATGAGTAATCAACACTATTGCCTGTCTGGACTAATATCCCTACGGCCTAGTCCGCTGAGGCAGGGAAAGTTCTCCATCGAGGCTGTGCTTCACAAAAGAAAGGGGTGGGGGGGGGGGAGTGCGAGACACACAAAATAGAGACATAAATATGCATTTGATTTACTTTTGGATGCGGCAAAGACTTCCTCTCCGACCATCAGGAGTAACATTTGTTTGGGAGACTCTGAGGAATTTAAAAGCTGTCACATGGTTGATTCATTCCCATAAAGCAGTATGTTTTGCATGCTCAAAGCCCCTTTTCCCAGCTTGCTTGAGAACTTCAGCATAACCTGTATGACTATAATCAAGGGAACAACTGAAGGATAGCAGAGAACATAATTCTTCAAGTCTCCTCTGGGCAAAAAAGCAAAACATGCACCGCGTCCACGTCGGGTTTCAAAAACCAAAAGAAAAGTCCTCTTCATTGTTTCTGGATTTCAGGGCCTGATGTTTCAGCTGTCCTGGCATGGCAGGCCGTGCGTGGCATTAGGGAGCACCGCTGAATCAGATGTAATGAGACAGAGGGCCTTGTTTGATTAGATTTATGGAATGCATTAAATGTGTTTCTTTTAGCTGGAAGGGTTAGGTGGCCTGGCAGCTGTGAGAGAACTCATCTCCCCAGTTGTTATTTAACGTGGCAGCCCCATCCCTTCCACTGTGATGGTTGGATCCACCTGCCAGGTCAGACACTGAGCCAAGACCTAAGAATAGGCAGAGGTGGAGGTTGGGGAGGATACCTGCTCGTCATAAAAAGGAGTCTCCCATCCATTTTGATTGGTATTTTTTTATGGCTCTCGGAATCACTTGTACAATTTTGTCCTCAAGCCAAAGGAAACTCACCTCAATCTCGAATGTAACTTCTATTGGCTCCGTTTTCAGGCTTGAATCCGTACATTTAGCTCTTCATGGGTTTGGCAACGCACAGAACGGATGAAATGTTTAATTAAAACCATTTCTTCGGGTGGTATCTCAACCAAATCCACAGTGACTCCGTTCTGGAGCCAACGCGGTTTTACTGTTGACTTAAATGAGCAAATGAGGTTGGAACAGTGATGGCTATAAACAAGTGAAACTTGAGCAAATAATCCCCCTCAGATCCATTGACTAGGGAGTTAGTTGAGTTTATTGTACAATACATTCATACTAATGGACAGGAACATATTCTCATGGCAGCATAGCAGTGGCTTTTATAATTGGTTCAGTTTGGGCTTTCCCCCTAAAATTCATCTCTCATAGTTACATTCATTAAGATTAGTCGCTAAAAGGTTTGACATGCCCATTTATTCCATACTCCCATAGTGACTTCAGTACCGCATGAAGGGATTTCAATGTGGCATTATAGCCCAAACTGGGATAATTATGTTCCAGTACAAAGTGAATATGTGGGTTCTGCTCATTGCTAATAGCTCTATTGTTTTCCTTAATGCATGTTTTATTTAAAGTAAGAAATTTTGTTAAATTTGGCCTTGAGGTTTTGGTCCAGGATGAAGGGTTTCAAAGTGGATCACTCCACCAAAGCCAGTGACAAGATCCATCTCTCAGAGAGAAGAATAGCAGTGAAAGCGGAAGCCAGCTAACCTCTGTCAAAACTGCCATCCATCACTCGGCGTTTTAACCCCGGCCACACTGAAAGACAGCCAATTACTTGGGCCAGTGGATGAAATAAATACGTCCTCACATTAGGGCCCATTACCAGGCCTCTCTCTCCCGTTTCTCCCCTGGTCTGTGGAGGGACTGAGCGGTGGCTCGGCCCTGGACCATTATGTCTGTCTGAGATCTACCAAACCATAGCCCGCTGTTGAGAGGTCTCCATCCACACAGCCGCTATGGAGCACTCGAGCTGCTGAGCAAATGGACCAAACCACTCACTCTGACACTGACAGAAATATATCCCTGCGATATATTATGCAGCCACTTTTCTTTGTGTGGCTTTCCTGTTGTTTCAATTTCATTCAAACTCACCATCACACACCCATCCAAGAGTCCACTTGTTTATCATGCTTTGTAAATGACGACTCTTAAAGACATCCACCTTGTAACTGGGATTGCAATTGTACACCTCTGGCTGAATAAGCGTCTAAATTGCTTTGACGAACTTGACAAAACGCGTCTTCATACCTAAACAACATCATAGGTTTTCAAAAACTCCCAAAGCGACACACACACGTCACACAGTGGCAGTTTTACCCTTGTGTTGAAAATTGACATTTTCATCCTAGTTTTACACTACTTTTTGGAATCCATGGTCAATAACCCTCATTTATATAGAATTATACCTAATATTTGATTTATAAAAGCAGAAATTAGGAATTCTCTTTCTATATAACGAAGCGGGCACAGTTTTAAACATGTAGTCAACGTGTGACTTGGAACTAGTTGGGTTTAAGGAAAACAAAGTAGTAAAATGTCAGGGATTGGGTTAAAAAGAGTCCCATAAAACTACTAAAACGAGGACGTAACATGATGTCACAGACAACAATGGTCCGTAAAAACTCGGTTCATTTCAAAAATGTGAAACCAGTGTAACATCACCCATCCATCAAAGTCCCAGGGAAACCGAGTTCAAGCTGACCCCGCATAGTGTCGAAGAAATGGAGCATTACTGGGACTAAGGTAGGAAGCAATATCTGACGCTTTAGAGCACGTGAGCAAAAAGGAATGAAAGGAGAATCCCATCTTGTCTTGTCATGCTTATTTACTATCGGCCATTTTGAAAAAAGGCAGCCGAGTTCTCTCATGTATCAGTGGATTGGCGTCACCTGTAGTCATGATTAGGGTTAGGGTCTGAATGAGAGATTCATTTCAAATTTGATGGAAAATACATTTGTTGTATTTCACATCATGACTTTCAAACTCATGACAATGCTATTTTGGACTTATTCTAACACAATCCTGACATGCCTATAAAAGAAGATACCTAAGTTGGAATCCAAAAACTTTTTAACAGACAGGCAGTTATGATAGATTAGCATTGGAGTGCTGCCTAGCTGCTACAATTAGCTTGACAATGTCAAGAGAGAAAGCTTTGACGCTTCTGCCCTCTCTTCAGAGGGCTTGTGGAGAGGCTCTTCATCAATTCATTTACCACCTATGCTACTTAACTCCTTTTTGGTCCCATGGAGCTGTATTTTAGTTGATTCCAGGTGTCCGAAGTTTACAGGCATCTATTTTTTTTTTTTTTCCACCAGAACAATAAACGTTGAGGGGCTCAAATAAAGGGGACCGAGTGAGGAAGAGGGGGGCCGAGGGATAGGGGCTCCCTTTATTAGACAGCAAATAGCCGGCCAGTGGGTTTATGATGTGGAAGGTCATTGTTGGTTAATAAGTGGCCACATGAGTGCAGGCAGGTGCTGTGTTAACACCTCCTCTTAACTCGCATTTCCAGCAGAGGCCATTCATCAGCCCAGTGTTAATGAAGGCCATATAATTAATAGGTGGATGGCAGAGAAAGCCCTAGCCCCCCCCCCGAGTTAATCAATGCAGGCCTGTTTGAAGAGCAGGGCTAAGCTGGGACACCGGGGTTTCTAAAAAAGGGGGGGGGGGATGTTGGAGAGTTTAGGCTTTTTAAGAGACATGCAGGACACTGGGACGGAGAGTGGGAGCTCTGATGGCCTCCACTGACAAGCTTTGTTCAGGTGTGTGACGTCACCGCGTCTGAATGTCCGTCCAGACAGAAAATGGGTCGGCAGCAGCTAACCCGTGTGGAACATAAGGCGTTAAACATTTGGAAGGAAGATGGAAGCAGCCATAATGTACACATTTTTTCAATGAAACAGCCCAGCGGTTCAAATGATTTAACCTTTTTTTTTGTTTTTTGTCTCTTTTCTTTAGCTAGTATAGCCCAAACCATTTCTCTGGCCCCTCGCTCACTCCTTCACCTGCACCTTATCTCCACAAATGGAGTGTTGACTTTCTGTTCTTCAAAGGAGAAATACTGTCAGGCTGCTGCTAATGGGGATCAGGAGAGGCTACTGTTCTGGGACTTGTCAAGCCCTGTCCAACCTGCCATCCTGCCCTGAAGTGTGGGAGCTATTTAACCTCTCCTCCTCTTTTTTTTTTTTTCTCACATTCTCTCATTTTTTCTCTCCCCCCTTCTGTGCATTAACTCTTTTTTTCTCTCCCTTTTTTCCCCTCTCACGCGTTATGAATTTTTTCCTCTCATACTTACTGCATGCCATCATATGTCATGTGATTACTCAGGAAATGTGAGTTTCATTTAGATAAGTAACCGTACTGTATGTGATCACAGGCTTGCATTTTTGTGAAATGATGCCACCTCCTGCAGTACTGATCTGATGGGGAAAGCCGGTGGATTATCACCCCACCCCCTACCTCCACCCCGACCCCCTTTTTACTTCAACCACACACACACACACACACACTAGACACACATTGTTTCTTTAGGGTAACATGAAGTGTTTCCGCTGCAACAGTCTGAGTTTTATTTTTTTTACGTATGTGCATTACACATGTGTGTGTGCAATTGTAATATTTCTATGCTGTGCACATATGTTAGTATGGCTACAACAAGTGTCTACGTGAAGGTCCCGGTGCGTGTGTGTGCTGTCCGTATGCACGCTCATATTTCTGTGGCCGTGCAGTTTTGTGTGTGTGTGTGTGTGTGTGTGTGGAGGAAAGCTTGGTAGAGGGGTGGGTGAAGCTTCACAATGGTCAACTGAAAAGAACCATTCTTTTATTCAGCAATTAACCCCATCTGGGTAAATAATACGCTGTTGTGCAGCCGAGCCGTCACTGTTATACGCCGAGCCCTGAACCCGAGAGCACTTCAAACAGCAGCCGGTCACCCAAACGATGACAAGATGCTGCAGAAGCCGCTTTTCACAAAGTATATAATGCAAAGTATTGTGTTTCACTGTACAGTTTTAGAAAAGCAGGGGATACCTTAGAAAGAGAGCGATTGGAGAGAGAGAGAGGGGATAAGGGAGAGAACGAGGGAGCGGGAGGAAGAGGGCTAAAGCACCAGTGATATCACAGATAACAAGTCTGGATGCACTTACCTGCTTCGAAACCTGATCTTATTATTTTAAATTCTGGGGGCTCAGGCAATTATAAGCAGAGAGCGTTGGACTCTGCAGCGGGGTGGGAGGGTGGAGGTGGGGGTGGCTGGTGAGGAGGGAGAGAGGGAGGTTTGGGCTGTCCCACTGCGTGGATGTATGGTGTGAGAATTCAATTTGCTCATCTCCTGTTATCGTAACTCAATTTCCTCTTTCACACACAACGCAGGCACACATGCGCACACGCTTGGCGGCCCATCCAGTCGTCGGACGAGTGAGTGAACTTCCTCGAGGAGGAGTGCAGGTAATTAACGTCGATCAGAGCCGCTGTCCTACAGATTTACGGTGAGAAGGAAGTTCATCTGATCCGGCAGATGTGAGAAACGAGTAGAGGTAGCTTTGGCGGCGTGGAGGGGCCCGGAGCCTCATTGAACAGGGGATCTGATCTTTCCACAGAGATCGAGGACCTCCGGATCCTCATTACGGTTCTGCTTCTTGGGACGCCGTTAGCTGCACTCCCCCAAGTCTTTTGGAACTTGATTTGGCTTGAGGAGTGAGCCTCTAGTGTAGAACGCATAGCAAAGGGACTCATGGACACACGCCAAACCGCCTCATACGCCAGCAGAAAGGCTACACTAGACAACGTTTTCATGTTAAATGACTGTAGGTGCTCTGGATCTACCGGTTCAACAGAAAGAAGAAAACAAACACTTGGTAGAAGTGCTCGTAAGCTTGTAGCTAAGCTAACCAGTTGATCACTCTAGCTTAATATTTAATGTACCGACACAAGAGCTGTACCAATCCTCCAGATCCTTTCCTTAAAGTGCTCAAATTATTCTCATTTTCAGCTTCATAATTGTATTTAGAGGTGTATATGAGAATAAGTTTACATGGTTTTATTTTCAAAAAACACCATCATTTTGTTGTACTGCACATTGCTACAGCTCCTCTTTTCACCCTGTGTGTTGAGTTCTCTGTTTTAGCTCCAGAGTGAGACATCTCACTTCTGTTCTATCTTTGTTGGGAGTCGCACATGGTCAGTCCCTAGGTAAGGACTACTAGCCAGTCAGAAGCAGAGTATGAGGGTGTGCCCTGACAGTACCTGGGTAAGGACTACTAGCCAGTCAGAAGCAGAGTATGAGGGCCCTGACAGTACCTAGGTAAGGACTACTAGCCAGTCAGAAGCAGAGTATGAGGGCCCTGACAGTACCTAGGTAAGGACTACTAGCCAGTCAGAAGCAGAGTATGAGGGCGTGCCACGCTAGCAGCTAGGCGAGCATCATAACTGTTTGAGATGGTAAGTCCCATTGGGGGGGACTTTGGGCTTTTTCAGTTTCTAAACCTATAACATGCACAAAAAAGATATATAACACAATAAAGGAAAGGGAAAAAGCCAAAAAGCATGATAAGAGCACTTTAAGTAAAAGTACTAATACCACACTTTAAAAATATTCTGTTACAATGTAACTTTAGTAAAGGTCTGTAAGTATCATCATGAAAATGTACTTGTACTGCATATATTAAAAGTAAAAGTACGCAATGTAGAAAAATCCTCACATTTTAGAAACTGGAAAACAAGCTACTAACTAATCAGCTACTCATTTCTGCTGTACTTGTAGGCCGTTATATTGTTCATAAAACAACATTGCATTTTAAAAACTACAAGTTTTTTGTGTGCAAAAATCTTAATTGGCAAAGTAGCTAGTAACTAAAGCCGTCAATGAATGTAGTGGAGTAAAAAGAACATATTTTACTTTTTGAGATGTAGTGGAGAAAATGGCAAAAAAAGAAAAGACTCAAGAAAAGTACAAGCACGTCATATAATTGAGTACATGTACTTAGTTACATTCCACCACTGCAGTCTTCTTATCTAACTTTCGGAAAGAAAGCCAATAACTGCATTTCCTAAAATGTCAAACTGTGCCTGTAACTCAGAGCTCCAGTTGTTTTCCTCCAGACTTTTGCTTGTCTGGTTCATAAAGTGGAGTAAATCGTAGAAGCTACTTTTTTTCTACTCAAGATGACAAGTTTTCAACTTCATCTTTGTTTCCCATCTTCGTGCCACCCAGAGCGAATCTCCGTCTTTTCGCCTCCACTCATTGGCTTTTTGTGCTGCCCTCAAATTGCACTTGATCTGCGCCATACCTATCAACAGGTTCCAGATTGGCTGTGGGTCTTTAGAGCATGAACATGGAGGACAGGGGTCAGTGGCAGTCGCACAGTACGCACACACAGACGCACAAGCTCCTACTTAGTGCACATTTGTCATTTGACAACAAAAATACATCACTTATATTGAGCGGTGAACACAAAACCAAGAGGAAAGCAAATGGGATTATGTTACATGTGCTGGGGGGGGGGGCGTGACTGATTCGAACAATAATAACGATAATTTATTTTTCTTTCTAATGAAAAATACTTCACACCGCATTTCGACATGGGGGAATAAACAACTGAGGGAGAGCGCTGGAGTTGAGCTCTCAGCGGCGTGTTTGTGTATTTCTTGCTGCCAAATCATGGTTGGCAGCGTGCTGGGGTTCGCTTCTTACCCCCAGAACTAATCTTCTCAAATCAAACATCCACAGAAATATCAAAGCACCGACGATTTGTATGTTTTACTTCTCAAGTTGCAAAATCTGAAATCTGCAGCCGGTGCTCAATATGTGTAAATCCTTAAGCAAATGGTTAAACATCCTGTGTTCATTCACAAGTAGTTCATTCCATTCTTGATAAAAAAAATTTAAAAAAAAAACATATAAAAAACATATTTAGTTATGGAGAAGTTGGCAACACAGGCTGGATGTCAGCACTTTAAAGGTCTTTAACCCTCCTGTTGTCCTCGGGTCAAATCTGACCCCTTTAAAACATGTCTATATCTGAAATATGAGTTTTTTAATAACCAAGTTACCACAAAAAAAGTGGATTGGATTCCAACCAATGCTCTTTGCAAATACAATTGATCACTTTCATTCCTCTGATCTTAACTAATAGTCAGAATAATTCATATTTCTGCTTTTTTAACTCAAATTTTAGGTATAATTCTACATAAATGAGGGTTGTTATATATTTATATTAATCACTCTACATGCTCTGCACACCCATATATATAACTAATAACTCAACTTTTCCACTGTGTTTTTAATTGTTCAGGGCTGTATTTTTTTGAGGTGTGAACTTTGCACGGGATTTCGCACTGCAGTGTACTGTGGTATGACAATAAAGAAATATTGAATCTTGAATCTTGACCATGAATTCCAAAAAGTACTGTAAAACTAGTGGTAGTAAGGTGGTGTTAGTGCAAACAGAACAAAAAAGTCAGAAAAAGAGACAAAAGTGTCCAATTGTTGTCTATTTTTTAACCCGGGAGGAAAACACAAGGGTTAAAATGTGCTGTGCTGTTTTCTTTTATCAAGCATGAAGCTCTATAGCATCCTGACAGGCCGTCAAAAACTCAAAAACAATCTCTAGCAAAGAGGCCTTCCCGACTGTCCTGTGCTCTCTCTCTGTATCCTGCAGTTTATTATCTAATCAGCTCGGCCCTTGGACACACAGCCACGCTCAATGGACCCAGACCACATGGCCAATAGAGTACCCAACAGACTGTGTCATCTCAGCCCGCTGAATCAAAAACAAACGCGGGGGCTAGTTTGCTTTTTAGAGGTTACTGGGATTAAGGGAGAAGACTTCCCGCCCTCCTGCACCGTTCATTTACACTCCTCGAGTTTGATTCATCGTCACGTCTTGGCAGTTTCAGAAAAGTCAAGTTAACCACGTCAGTTTGTTATCTGTGATGGCGTCGAATGCAATGGTGCAATCTGTGAAAATCTCCAATGTGGGAACAGAATTTGTTGTATTGCAACTCAAACACTTTTACTTTGTCTCTCACACTAAGTGTTGCATGTATCTGAGGCTGACTCAGATTCGGAATAGCCTACAGTCAAATACCCCACGCATTCACACACACACACTCTGGAGCAGAAGGGGGACAGAGCCCGACAACATCACAAAACAAGACAACAGGCACAATTACAGAGCAGCCTGGAGACAATCCCGCACTTTAATGAAAGTCCAGTTTCCCCTGCCCCAGGTGAGTTCTCAACGTGATTGTATCTGTGAAACAATTACACTGTCACAATCAAAGGAAGCTGCCTTTAAATGGTCTGTCAAGGACCTCGGTGGGGCTAATAATCACTCATCTCTTTCCCACTGTGTCACCGAGGTGCTGAATCCTCCCTTTGTTCTGCACATCACCTGCCTCTCAATAGACTGCTTGGTGTTACACTTCAGGCACTTAGACGGCCACGCTTTCAAAGGGGGGGCCTGGGCCCTGAGGGTATGCGAGCTCTGAGTAGAAATCCAACAACTAGCATTACCGAATCACCCCTCTTTCTCTTTTAGACCAGCTCCGAGATGGATTTGTTGAGTAAAGCTTTATTATTCTAGCTTGTGTTTTTATGCCGCACTCCCTTGTCGCGTCTTTTTCCTGGACATTTTTTTCTTCTTTTTGGCTAAGAGTCCCAGAGGTAAGCTGTAATCCTGGGAGCAGTCAGCTGCCGATGGAAGATAATACCTTCCCCAATTTATAGAGTTATCACATATCCTCGTCGGAGCATAGAGTGCATCCACTTACTGCCAAATGCCCCGCAGATTTCCATTTTCCTCCTTCCCTTTAAGTTAATGCATGTTTCATGTTTAACATCAATTAAAGGTATAAGGGTAATTAGAGAAGACATGGGAGAAAAAGAGGGTATCCTGCAGTTTCTCTTCCACAGTTTAATGATTCGCCAGCAGCCCCGACATGTGGCATGTCTGGAATGTTTGTCCCTCCATTCAGAGCATGAGAGTTATTGTGTCAGGAGAGGGAAGAAAGGGATCTATGCGCCTATCTCTTTGCAAACACACACACACACACACGCACGCATGCACGCACACAGGCAAAATCTGTTTCTGTGTGTTTTTTTCTGTGTTTGTGGGCTCCATGCCCACTGGTCATTGTAAGAAAGGGTAAAAAGAGGGTTAGATGGTTTTAAATGACCCGCTAGTTGATCCGCGTTGCCATTCTTGTTCACAAGAACTTCTGGTTTCAGCTGGTTTTGGTTTCCCTGATTCATCACTGTACAGAAACACACAGCTATGGGTTCACATTTAATATCTTGTTTTTCTTTCCAGTCTCCTCTCTCTTGCCTGTCCTCCACTGCAGGGCACCAACTTGGACTTCTGTCTCTCCCTCTCTTTCCCCACTCTTCATTCACTCGGTCCCTGGGACACCCCATTCATTTATTTTTTATTAAACTTCAGCGCTCTCCGAGACTCATTTCCTGCGGTTACTGGTGGAACAGAGAGCACGCTGGGAGTTTCCCAGAGACTGGCAGGGGTCAGGAATGATGCCAGAGGAGCAAAGCTGGGGGGGTTGGTTTTGGTTTGGGATGGTGAAAGAGGGAGGGGTCGTCGTTTTGGTTTTGGCCTGTTGCTGTGGAATTTATCAGGATGACTGCTTAGGATGAATCATTAGCAAGTGACTGTGATATTATTTTCCAATAGAAATACAGGCATCGGTGGGCAGAAGATAACAAATTCAACCGTGAGAGCCTCCCGCCGCATACAGGAAGGGCATCCCAGATGTGGGCATCCTGCCAGAGCCATGTGAACCAACGTGATGGCTACAGGGCCAAGATGTCTAATGTTGATTTACATGTAAAGGTTTCACATGGAGCGATTTCAATCACAGTCCACACTAAAGTACCAAAACAGACAAGCTGTTCAAAGATTTTTAGTTTAGTTTTTTTCCTTTATTCAAGTTGAATGAGAGTTGGCAAATAATGGCATGGTGAATTATTGCCAGCACCTGGTATCTGTGCGCCCATGGGTGTGCTGGTCTTACAGGGAGGTGTGTTCAGGTGCATTCTGGGCGTGCTGGTCTTACAGGGAGGTGTGTTCAGGTGCATTCTGGGTGTGCTGGTCTTAGAAGGAGGTGTGTTCAGGTGCATTCTGGGCATGCTGGTCTTACAATGAGGTGTGTTCAGGTGCATTCTGGGCGTGCTGGTCTTACAAGAAGGTGTGTTCAGGTGCATTCTGGGCGTGCTGGTCTTACAAGAAGGTGTGTTCAGGTGCATTCTGGGCGTGCAGGTCTTCCAAGGAGGTGTGTTCAGGTGCATTCTGGGCGTGCTGGTCTTACAAGAAGGTGTGTTCAGGTGCATTCTGGGCATGCAGGTCTTCCAAGGAGGTGTGTTCAGGTGCATTCTGGGCGTGCTGGTCTTACAGGGAGGCGTGTTCAGCTGCATTCTGGGCGTGCAGGTCTTGCAGGGAGGTGTGTTCAGCTGCATTCTGGGCATGCTGGTCCTACAGGGAGGTGTGTTCAGGTGCATTCTGGGCGTGCTGGTCTTACAGGGAGGTGTGTTCAGGTGCATTCTGGGCGTGCTGGTCTTACAGGAGGTGTGTTCAGGTGCATTCTGGGCGTGCTGGTCTTACAAGAAGGTGTGTTCAGGTGCATTCTGGGCGTGCTGGTCTTACAGGGAGGTGTGTTCAGGTGCATTCTGGGCGTGCTGGTCTTACAGGGAGGTGTGTTCAGGTGCATTCTGGGCGTGCTGGTCTTACAGGGAGGTGTGTTCAGGTGCATTCTGGGCGTGCTGGTCTTACAGGGAGGTGTGTTCAGGTGCATTCTGGGCGTGCTGGTCTTACAGGGAGGTGTGTTTAGGTGCATTCTGGGCGTGCTGGTCTTACAAGAAGGTGTGTTCAGGTGCATTCTGGGCATATTGCTATGGCTAGTTACTTTTCTATTCATTTTATTTTATTGTATTGCTTTTATCTTTATATTTGGTACCTCATCTTTTTATTATGCTTTTATTGTGTTATCTATTTTTTTTTTAATGTTTTTGTGCTGCACATTGGAAACCTTGTCTTTTGTTAAAATCGGGCTATATAAATAAAGTGGATTGGATTGGATGATACACACACAGGGAAGCGCAGCAGCACACACACATGCATAATATTACATATAAAAATTTGACAGTACAAATCTGCATTGTGCCGAGGTACAAACACGCCTGGCTTTAAAAGGGAATGAGAGATGACGCTGTGTCATGTAAGCAATGCATTAATTACACATCTTTTGTATTTGTATTCATCAACATATGCATTTATTGTAATTGTCTCATATTTGTAGGAGATAATTTAGTCATCTGATGGAAAATTCCAGCTGACGTCTGTCACCACCTTTGATTTCAGTTTTTGCCACTAAGGTACGTACGACACATTGTTAACTTCTGCTGCAAAGATATGAAGCGACAAAGAGCCTGAGCACACACCTAACATACGCTCAAACAGCTGGAATTAGAAAAGCGTGGTTCAGTTTTTTCACATCTGGTCCTCTTACATGCTCCGACCATATGCAAGGTTACTGCATGCATTTTAATGTACTGTATGTGCAAATGAAATGAAGATAAAATATTACGCAGGTGGCGCTGGAGTGTGTGTATGTGTCTGAGTGCTCAGGCATGGAGAGAGCCAGGGGGGTTACATTCACAGTTTTATTAAACATGTACAATAAGAAACACATTATGTTGTGTTCATGGTTCTTAAATGACCATCTGGGTGCTTGTTGGCACAGACCACAGTTTATATGAGGTTTATTTTCTTTGCTGAAATAGTGTACATTGCACACTGTTGCTAAAGCCTCTGACACAGGGGGACCCTGAGCAATCAAATTATCCCAGAAAATGGTTATATATGAAGTGCTCGGGGTATTGTTTGCAAATTAAAGCAATTACAAATGTATCAGTGTGACAGGCAAATGTTTTCTGCCTCAACGTTGCTGCTATGGAGTAAAGACTTCCAGGCCAGTTAGCGTTGGGAAAGGCCATCGCAATTCTGCTTTTTGGCTCTGAAATACTTATGAACTCCGTGCTCTGTCACACTGTGTGCAGACCATTTTTTTCAGGCATCTTGATTTGAACATTTTCTTAATTTGTTTCCGATGCACTAATCAGAACTGTGCAACTGTAAAAAAAAAAAAAAAGTCAAATCAATCGATCTTACACATGTATGCCTGGGTGATTCATCGTAGGCTACAAAACCACAAGTAAATTACAACAAATGAGTGTAAATTCTTTCAGGGAGACGTCAATAACTTTACCGCTTACTGATCGGCTGTTTCGAGGCTTTAATGTCAGTTAAACCAATCAGTGTCGGCCACGTGTTCACCAAGCCAATCACAGCGGGGCGTCCCTGCTTTAAATCTGTCCCCCTCCTCTGCGTCGGTCAGTTTCAGGAAGAGTACGACCCCCCTTCTTCCTCCAGTCGTCTTTGCCCAAGGCATCCTGGTCTCTTCCGGCTCATTTTTTTCATAATATGGGCACTTTAAATCCACCGGACGAAAGTGGAAGAGGACGGAAAGGCACATCGGCAAAAATACATGCGTCTGATGGATTTTCCTGCGGCGCCGGAGCAATCCCGGAAGTGGAACGTGGAGAATATAGACTAACCTATAGAATACTTCCGATACCAAAGGATAAAGAACATATTTTACAGGATCAATTCTAAAGGTGTGTAAAAAAGGAAGAAAACGTAATGTAGTGTACCAACAACACAACATGCCCCCCCCGTCCCCACTCCCCCTGTTTAAATACCTCAGTTTAACCTCCATCCATGACATGCGGGGCTTACGAGAGCATTCATCATGACACAACAGTCTGACTTCCTGTCTCCGTGCTGACGGCAAGCTGTTAACTTAACGAGATGCATGCTAGCGCTGAAGGTTTTGGGAGACAGATTGGGCCTCCTGCTAACCGGGTCCACCGCGGTCGGACCTCACCCTGGCAGCCCTGCAGGCAAAGCAACCTGACCCTCTTTGCATAATTCACCCCGCTCAGTTAGCAGCAATATTCTCAGAGGGGCAAAACACAGGCTTATCATACAGGGTTCAATAAAGGAATGTGCAATAATAAAGTTGATTAAGCCTGATCCGAATATAAAAGAATGGTAATTTGGAGTCTAGGCAGCCCTATAGGAGGCCCCAATGTATGCAACATGAAATATACACTGTAATTTCATTTATTGGTTTTCCAAACTTGCTAACTAACTGGAGTCTAGGCTGATTTTAACTTTCTATGCATTCCTTTTGTCGTCTTCATTTAGCACCTTCTAAACTGTTCTCAACCCAAGTGCATCAGAAAAAAGTCAGATTTAAGTCTAGAATATTATTTTTGTCAGTTGGACAAAGAATAAAGCTGCCAGGGACCTTAAACATGTAAAAGAAAAATATCCAAATATTATAATAGAACACTTGGTTGTGAATAATATTGTTACCCTACGTATACACACAAAGACAATGAGAAATCAAAACCATATATCTTGACATGATATTAAGTTGTTAGATATTGCTAATAAAGCATGCTCAGACCAGAGGGTTAAACAGTACAACGTACCCTCATGGAACTAAGTTCTGGGGCCCTTAACTGTAAATCAGAAATGGGAAAACCCAAGCTGTAATTATAACCTCATGCAAAAGCTACTACATCTGTGGTATTCGGGAATGTTAGCTATCATGTGATTATGGAAGACTAAGAGCTTTCTATTTCCAATGTAAATGTTTAGCTATTCATTAGAACACAGGTGGTATCAGGATCTTACGCAATGCAGAAAACCCAAACTTCAGATTTAAAGTCTGATGTATTAAAGTATGTAATGTCAGTGTAACATGAGAGGCAACTGCAGTGAGTTGAGAAAACGCAGCGGTGAACAGGAATAAATGAGAATCTTGCCTCTGTTCCCCAGAAGCTTGACACGGGCCGTTTTATTCACTTTGTTCGTCGGAAGTTCTGACTTCACATCATGTAACACAACATAATCTGCTCTGGGGATGGAGGACATGGCTCCTTTATCTTGATCATGCTTCACGTGTGTAAACAGTGATCCTTTTGTTGAATTCGGAGGACCTTATTTTTACGACAGTGGTGTGAACCGCCAGCAATTATCCATGTCCATTTAGGCTCACGTTTCAACATCTTTCCTCCAAATAACTCCAGTGCTAACACGCTACATGTTGAGCAGATTCGGCAACATTGTCTTTATTTTTTTTCTCAGCGATGTAACCCAAACAGGAGAATCCATTTATTTTCTTTCAGGGAGAGTGTGTATTCTCTGGGATATTCTCCGGCACAGGGGTTGTTTGGAAAGGAGTTACATTTTGCACCCCCCCTCCTCCTCCTCCTCCTCCTCCTCCCAGCCAGAGAAGTGTCCACTGGACAAGCGAAGGTGGATTTTAATCATTAGAGCATCGCTGCTCTGCTGAACAATATCTCAACACTCATATTTTAGACTTTGCCGTGGGTTTGTCTTTACGATTGTGCTGAAAGCAGCCGGGGGGGGGGGGGGGGGGGGGGTGAGCATCGTAGGGCTGTGTCCGTGTGTCACTCTTAATCCTCTCGTGAAGATAAAAGCTGTCTTTTACAACCGCAAAAGGCTGGTGATAAAGATAAGAGATCGCATTTTCCAGGGTGATTTCCACCTAACTGAGTCCTCCTCATTGTGTGTCCTTCGTGGCCTTGCAAAAAAAAAAAATATATATTATAAAGATGTCCGCCTTGTCATTTCTTTGAGTTCTCCAAGAAATAAAAAAATCCTTGGTTCATGCAGGGACGTGCCTAGGAAAACTGTTGGCCAAATCTTATATGGATATATGGATAATTAAGTTACAAATGGGATATATCAGAGAGCAATCGCTCGCAGCTACGCAAACAAGCGGGAAAACAGCGGTGGAGTAGGTGTTTATTGCTGCACTATTTATTTTACAATGCAGTTATGTTTTAGAAGTCTGAAAAAGAGGTTTTGGACGGGGGAGAGTCACGTCGATGTTCTGTAATAACACAGCTTTCATCACACGGCCGTTACTCAAAGCAAATATTTGCACTGACAATAGACATGAGTGTATGATTAAACCCCAATTAGATTCATTGGGCCCTGTGGTCGAGCCAGGCCTCGGTCTAAGGTGGGACACCACACTGAGGACATCGTACTTACTCGTGCACCCCTCCTCCTTCCCCCCCCCGAACGTGTTCCAAAGTCTGTGTGAACCCTGCAAGCTGCCTCCTAGCTGATCTTTTGATAATTATGAATTATTACAGGCCAGGGTTTGGTTAGTAACTCTCTAATTTTGCAGATCATAATTGATCACAGGTGTGGCGTGGGGAGTGTTTTTGAAGTTCTCTTTTCTCTCTCTCACTCTCTCGCTCTCTTTTTCCATCTTCTTCTTTTTGCTTCAGCAGTGAACCGAGGTCGTCTCCCAGGCAAGCCTCTGTTGGAGAGCTTCCCCTTTTGTTAATTCCAGGCGTTCCTTCTGTGTCTTAGACGAGTTGATGTCCTTTCATCCTCCTCGGTGGAAAGGAGGACACCGCTAGCGCTCACTGTCAGTCCAGCTGGGATGTGGCGCAACTTGCTACATTCCTCTTGTTGCTCTGGTCACTCAGGGTGTGTGAGCATGTGTGTGTGTGTGTGTGTGTGTGCGTGTGTGCGTGCGTGCGTGTTTCCCCTCAGCAGAGCCTCCACAGAGTCCTCACAGCCAAACCATTTTGGGAATGGCTGGAGAGGAGGGGATATTGGATTAGAAAAAGGCAAGGGATATAAATCTCTCACTAAGGCTCTCCATTCTATCTCCCATCCAAAAAGGATTTATGATGTTTAACAGAGTCAAATAATAAAGAGAGGGGAGAAAAAAAACAAAAAAACGCATGAACATTTTTTTTTCTGAATCATTCTTTTCTTGGCTATTTTCATTTGAGTCCAGCGTCTCACAGCTCTGCTCCTGATTGATTGTGAAACCTACGATTAGTGTGTGTGTGTGTGTTTTTTTGTACCAGATGATTTTCGTGTTGCCTTGAAACAGACAGGGCGGGGGCAGGGGGCTTAATTGATAAACCCCCATTTAGATGAATGTGTGTCCGCTCTGGGTGGTGAATGATGAGGTAACCAGCTCCTCCCTGGAACACATTTCGACCAATTTACGTACAACTAAATCAATGGTAAGTATTTCCAGTTTACCGTTTAATTGCAGTCAGCTGGAACATGTTGCATTTTGACACGGCACTGTACACACACACACACACACACACACACACATGCATAGGGCATTCTATGGGCAGGGTGAAGGTGCAGCAGGTGTGCTCGTGGTGTAGTGTCTCAGAGCCATGAGTCACAGAGACTCAGTCCTTCCATCAGTCCAGCTTTTCAGTTCAAAGTGTGACGCCTGATGTGACACCCACGATTCTTTAATGAAGATCGTGTGTACGTTCTTACACATGCCTGTGTGTGTGTGTGGAGTTAAGCAAGATACAGGATTTAAAAAAAAACCTTTTTTGCAATAGTCCAATTCAATATGAGCAGCAGTTGGTTAAAGGGGAGCTTTGCCCCCGGACCTCACAATGAGGTATATATTACAGCAACTACCATATAAATGTTCTTTTAATTAGCCACATTCATCTTTTTTCCCCTATGTTTTGACAGAAACTCTTACATAAACACACATCAACAAAGGGACACAGACCAACAAAATTCATGGTCATTTTTATGTTTGACAGCGCCACTTGGAACAATAACAACTGTGACCCTGATCCGGTATGTTTTGGTTGGTTATAGTTTTCAATTTGAACTCTAATCATGCTTTTGTAGCACCTGCAGTGGGGGAAGAGGTGGAAGGGAAATTTAATAGTCAGCTATTGCCAATCATGTGCACATCATTACCGGAGTTGCGCTATATTTGATTTTTTTCCTCCTAAATGTTACATAAGACTTCCCACAGTCTGAAATGGATTTGGATGGTAATGTTCTGTTTTTATTCAATCCAGTTGTAATTGTTCTAACTGCCGCCATGTAAATCAATGTGGAATGCAGCTGGAAACAAATTATTCTGTTGACAATGGTTGCTTGTAAGTTTGTCAGCATGATCATTTTTTGCAGTGTTGTGTGTGTGTGTGTGTGTGTGTTGTCTGTGTGGTAATCTGGCTAGTGTTTACAGCAGGCAGCTCTGCGGTCAGACAGCTGATCTTGGCCAGGAGAGAGCTAGCCTACAGGGACAGGACTGCATTTTTGGTGTGGTGTGGGCAAACTCAGAGCGGCACAACATTAAAATTCTTGCTTGAACATAACTGTTTTTTTGTTGGTTTTTTTTTTTTTTTTCACCAGGGAAGTGAAAGGGAGGGGAATGAGTGAGTGAGAGAAGGGAGAGGAGGGGAGGTGGGGCAGATGTGATGAAACCCGTAGGCCTCGGCTTTGTCGGCCTCACAGCAATTGTCGCACCACTTGCCTGTTCTCCATTATGCCACATTTCCATGTAGTTTCCTGTCAGATATAAAAGGCTGGTGTGAATTTTACTGAACCTAAAACCACGTGTGGACATATTACCCACCTGGCCCGGGCTAAAGAGGGGAGATGATGTGTTGCACCAAAGTGTTTCACAACAAACACTCAGACTCAGACTGTTAGCTGCAGGGCTGTTTGGGCTTCTTTACAATGTACAGGTGCCGAGGAGAGGAAAAAGGCGGCGGGCGGAGAGGTGAGGCGGAGGGCCTGTAGTGCCACAGACTGATGGCGTAATGGGAACTGCCAGCTGTGGGCTTAATTACAACATAGAGTGGTGAAGGGGATTGGCCCTGTTTTTCTTCTGGGACACAGCTTAACCGATGTGTAGAGTCCAATGTTTTTAAGCCACATGAAAGGCATCGCTGAAAGTTCTGGATCAGTGGGAGGCGGGGAAACAAGACCTGCCTTAGCTTATTCATCACATGGAGCATAACATACAGTCAGCCATAAGCCACAAAAGTAAATTCACCATCACTTTCCCACCTTTTTTTCCTGGTGACCCACATAATACAGGGAACAGTTATTGAAGGAAGCAATAGCATAAGCATGGTTGTATTTGAGAGATTTGACTTAATTTAGTGTTTACAAATCCCAAAATTACAAATCCAGTATTTAAAATACCTTTATTTGACGCCATTTTGCTTACTTTCAGTCTACCATATAATTATTGTCTATTGTTTGCCTGTATTTCTTGTGTGTTTACTTGTCTGTGTGTTGTTTGCTGCTGCTGTAATAAGAAAATGTCCCCGTTGTGGGATAAATAAAGTATAATCTAATCTAATCTAATCAATGGTGTTTTTGTTTTTTTTGCTGGTCTATAGATATAGTTTGGGGGTATGAGTTAAAATGCCCATATTATGCTTTGGGACTTTTCCCTTTCCTTTATTGTGTTATATATCTTTTTTGTGCATCTTATAGGTTTACAAAGTGAAAAATCACAAAGTCCCCTCCCCACTGGCTAGTAGTCCTTACCTAGCTACCGTCAGGGCACACCCTCATACTGTGCTTCTGACTGGCTAGTAGTCCTTACCTAGCTACCGTCAAGGCACACCCTCATACTCTGCTTCTGACTGGCTAGTAGTCCTTACCTAGCTACTGAGCATGTGCGACTTCCAACAAAGATGAAACAGAAGTGAGATGTCTCACTCTGGAGCTAAAACAGAGAGCTCAACACACAGGGTGAAAAGAGGAGCTGCAGCAATGTGCAGTACAACAAAAAATATGGTGTTTTTAAAAAAACTAAACCATGTAAACCTATTCTGATATAACCTCTAAATACAATTATGAACCTTAAAATGAGCATCATACGGGCCCTTTAAGTTCATAGATGTCTCCAGTGTTAGTGTAGACTCAAAAATAACAAATGTAGGTTTTGTGAAATAAACATACTTGGTGTAATTTGTCTATTTTTAATACCACAGCATCACTTTCATTACTTCCAGGCAACTCAGCCAACATTCACAAACAGCAGTGTTGATAATAAACAGTGCATGAGGAGTTTTTGATAATTTATTGTATAAAATTGAAATTGAAACTGCAGAAAAACAGCAGCCAGAGGGGCAGGAAAATCAAAAGGGTTAGCAGTCATAGCAGCAGAAGATATAATATGTCTCCTGTATGCTGTGCTTTCTTGCATGCTGTGTGCACAACACTATTGGTCAACATCAATGCAGAGAGGGCCGATATTACCATCATTTGAATCCAAATTATTTTGGGGACCCCCTTGACCTTTCCCTTAGCTCCAGCAACTCTGCTCTGTGGGTAAATGTCTGCTGTTTGTCCCATCCAAATTGCCCTTGGCTTCAAAAAAATCCATCCATCCATCCATGAAAGTCCAGATTCCTGTGAAATTTACTGTGTATCCATAGAAGATGACTGCTGCTGCTTTTGGTGACCCTCCATAGCTCATCTCTTCACAAAACGCTACACTTGTACAAATGTAAAGGACATCCCAGAGGACAAACCTGTCACATTATGGACACCCTGTGAGCTGCTGAACCCTTTCGGTTCTAGTCTCTCCACATCCTTTTCTGCAGTGGCATCCATATGACAATCTTTATCTTTTTTCCCAACTGGATAAACACTTATAAAAGCCAATCATCAGTATGCTGTTGATTCCACTGAATGCTTTCTTATGTAAATGTCTTTTTTTTATTAATGTTAGCTTCATACTGTCTTTTTCTCACTATGCTGTATTGTGCTTGCTGAAAACTGCTGCTGGAAATTTCAATTTCCTTGCAGGAGTCATCCCAAAATAATTAATAAAGAGAAGTCTAAGCCTTATTGTAACATATATATTACATTTAATACTTCAAGTGTTATGCTAGGCTGTATTGACACGTAATGGTTCAAGAAAAAATGACTGTGGGTCCCTTATCTGCATGCCAAATACCGTCTGGGGCTATAAACAATCAGCACGAGGTGATACACATGCTTTTACCATTAACACCGACAATACCTGGCTTGATTGCCCGGTTGTGTGTTACCTTGTGAGTGAATGGGCCAGCAGTGAGCGTAGCCCTTGGTGGTAACGTAGCGCCAGTGTAATGCATTGTGCTTGGCTGCCTCTTCTGAAACATTTCACTAATGACATTAATGTTCTGAGTACTCTGGTCCTGAGCGGTGCCAACTGAGCGAGGAGGGGAAACAGGGAGACGGAGAGGGGAGAAGTTGAGCGGCAGTTGAATCTAAGCAGATGGCACTTGTTTTACTTTCTGCACGGCCATCTGGAGTTTACTTAAACTGATGACTTCATCATCAACCACCGGCCCACCAGCCAACTACGGCACTCACCGCACACATCTACACACACTTACAGAATACAACAGCAGCCACAGAGCAAGTGTGTTATGGTGAAGTGCTTGAGAAGTGTATGCATGTGTACAGCGTGTGTCTGGCTCTATTTGGAACGGATTGCCCCGCAAATACACACAAATGTGTTTATTTAAGTACCAGGCCTGTAAAAATGTCATCCCTCTGTCTCTTCAGTCCTCATTCAGTGTGACATAATACTGGCCTCGAGGATGCCATCATTATTCTAAATGTCCCTTGGCATTTTCTAACTCCTCTGTCAACTACATAAAACATTTAAGCACCTCAGTAACTGAGGACTGATCTCTGTCCCAGCTCCACGGTCTCCAGGACAAAGTCAAGAGCAATCGGTTGACTTCATTTACTTGGAAAAGCCTGTTTGTGACACCTGCACTGAGAGACGTAAGTGTACAAAAGCAGAGCATAGCCACCCAAAAAGCAGCAGATTTCCCCTAACAAGTTCATAAAACCTGAGTGATGTGAAGAACAACCACCTCAATAAGGTGATGTACAGTATTTTGTTCCATGACACGACGGTGAGATGAGTTTGAAGACCAGTGTTAGTACAGTTGATCCTTTAATTCCAAAGGCCATGTTTATCCTACCTTTATCATTCATTTTAAGTGCAGACCTAAGTGCCTTTTTAATGTGTAAATTGATCTGTTGACTCTGACACATGTGCTAACAACAACAACAGGCTTTTTATAAATTAGCCTTAATTGCTGCCATTTAGCTCCCAGGATCACAAGGGTCACAACATCATAGCATGCAAGTCAAAGATCTGTTTGATTGCCTTATGATCATAATGTTGGTTGACTCACTCAGAAAACATCTACACGTATAATTTTGCTCAGTTCAAGCCAATATGGAAGGACACCAAACAAGTTATTGAGACAGAGTTGGATGAAACCACTGTCTTCCAAAGGTTGCTGCTAAATGCTTCCCATAATAAGGCGGAGAACAAAGAGGAAAACAAAGGACGTGGAGATTCCGCTCGTCTTCTTTCTGGTGTTTTATAGACTAGCTGCGAGGCTAATGCTCAAACCCATGCATAGAGGAATCTGTTTGTTGTGGTCATGGGCTTTTCAGGTTAAAGACATGATTATTCCACATTCTTCCGTATGTTTTCCCCCCTTCTGCTTCTGTTTTTTTTTGTTTGTTCATTTGGCAGATGTGTTGTTGTAAATAAAAAAATATATATATATATATATGAAGGATTTGCAGCCAAGGTTACCTCAATTGCGAGGCATGCGAATTTGAGGAATTGTTTTTGGGAAGTTTGTCCAATATTTCACAATACAAGAGTTTTGTTTGACATGTTAATCTGTGGGGCTGTTGTTAATTTGATTTTTTTTGGAAAGCAGTTGCCATAGTGCTTCAGCATGGCACATCCCAACGGTGCTGTCATGTTTCATTTGGTCACAGATGCCACAGGAAATGTAAAACCTGACAAAATAATGACAGCAAGGGTCAATTTGCTAGCTACATCTTGTAGAATAAACTCCCATGCTTAAAATTAAGTACATGTCAAGGTACCCTGGGGAGTTTTGACCACTAGTAGGGTCTAGGATTTTAAATATAAGAAAATAAATTAGAAATGGTTCAAGGAATAGGATCTGCATTCAAAACATTTGTTAGACCTCAAGGATAACAAAGTAATCTTAAAATAAGTACACTACTTAACCCTCCTGTTGTCCTCGGGTTGCTGGATCAGAAATATGGTTTTCTTTCAAGCAAACTGTCCCAGAAATAACATGGATCGTTCCATAACGTGGATGATCAGTTCACTACTTTTATTGAATTTTAGGTGTTTTATAAAAATGTTAAAGCATTCAAAAAAACAAATGAAATGGTTTCTTAACAGTATTCTAACTAACCTGTGACAGTCTGGGATCATCCACTCAATCGTAACTATCTGTCAAAATAATTCATAACTTCAGCTTCTTTGAAGTAAAAAATAAAGTACAATTTCATATAAATGTGATTTATTGACCATGAATTATCAAATGTTGTAAAATTAGTGGCAATAACTTGATGCTGGTGGTGAATCCAGTGGTAGTGAAAAAAACACAGAAAAAAAGAAAAAGAAACTTTGGAGCAAACAGCTTCTAAAAGAGGGCTAACCCAATAAGTTGCATGGTCGTGGGAAGAAAACACAAGGGTTAAGCTAGTTAATGCACCCTTTATCTTAGATTATTTTGTTACATATACAGTTTTATTTAAAGCTCAATAATTAACTTCCATGTTCAGGCATAATATATTGTATATAACAGAACAAAGCAGAGCTTTACATGGTAAAATATGTCAGGGATTATTACTTGAATTACGGATTCAGAAGTACAACGAGTTAATCCTTTGCAGAAGCTTGTAGGCCAGCCGTCCAAGGAGCGTGCATGCTTCCCCTTACTGGCCCGTGGTCATGATGGTGAAGTGAACTGGAGTTGCCAAAGCCATGTTCACACTTTTCCTGCCATATTAGCAGCTGAGAGCAGAGCACCGGGGTCGACAGGGACAGGGACAGGCGTGGGCTCCTGGTGTTGGACGCTCTCACTGCAGTGACGCTGGTCATTTGGCTAATCCACATGTTGAATGCTGGAGAGCAAATGTACAGTACAGGAAAAGTAGAGTTGATTACGGGTTGGCTGGCAACTCCAGCTGCAGCTGCAGTACATGAGAAGAGGTGACTGTACTGGACAGGCTGTTGATTTCTACCCAGGATGTGGGTATTATTAGCACAATTACCAAAATTTGTAGAATTATATATTTATATGTGAGGCACAGTATGTAAGGACATAAATCTGTTTTACTGGAACTGTAGTTCAACGTGGATTAGAAATGACATTTTTGGTAAACAGATACTGTACACTGTATATTTGGTTTGGTACTCTTGTCAAACAACGCACTGCCTATAGATTCTTCTCTTTCAATAAATACCACTTAACCCCCCCTCCCGTGCATTTTTCTTCAGAAACTTATATGATCTCCCCCAGCATGTTTCTGGGGGAAGGGGTTGAGGTCGCCTCAGCAAAGAAAGTGAAAAAGCTTTCAAAAGCATTTCTCTTGGCCCACTCGCCCCTGAACAAAGCCTGCTGTCAACTGGTCAAGGTTTCACTTCCTAATTACCTTCTCCTGGGGCACAATGGCCAGGCCGTTGCCTAACCCGGGCCACTCTAGACCCCTAGCATTCTTTCCCAGACAACTAGCGCCTCCACCATGGACCCACGGTCTCTAAGGAAGTGCTGGACATGTGGTCAAATATGGCGACTAGTTGTATCTCATCTGAGTTTTTTTTAATTGGAGAGGTGTAGAATGCTTGCAAAACACTGACAAGAATGAACGTCTCTGTCCCAAAACTTGATCATTGCCCTTCTTTTGTAACAAAATGGCACTTTGTCTGGCGATACAGTAAATCTGACCCGAATATGATTCTTTTTCATAATTCTGAGCAATCGGATTTGCATTGGATCACATTCTTGCTGCCATTTCCAAGCTCTTTTCTAACACTAAGCTCATTCCTTGATTCATGCACAACAAGACTTTTTAAGTCAGTCTTACCCGGGGGAGTTAGAGGTTGTCAAAAGTTCACAGAGGCTCCCAACTAAGTCGGCACTGCTTTCTCTCTCGCCCTATCTCCTTGCTACTGTAATACTTTAAACCGAAAAAGGAAGAGAAGGAGCCAGACGAAATAGAAACAGAAACTAGAGGGATGTGAAAGGCAGCTATGGCCCAGACTGGTTCCTCATTGAGTGGGGTGCTGAGTGATTTTCATTGACGCTCCTCTGCCACCCAGGTCACTCCCAAGAACACCCAGACGGGAATTCCACCCAGGCTTATCTCACCAGCTCATCGGCCGCCACCACCACGGAGGAGGAGGAGGAGGAGTGGAGGGGGTTTGGACTGAGGGAAGGGTCAAAAGGGTAAGAGGGGGGTCTCCTCCGCGGCCTGGATTAGGGGTTAGAGGAAACCTGTTGTTGGGGTAAGCAGTTAAATCGGGTATACCAACAATTGCTCTGGGAGATAGCTGTCAACGGAGCGTACGTGAAAGATCTGGCCAGAGGAAGCTGTAGGGGCCGTGCCGAGTCGCTGAGGAGCAACAGGTTGCAGGAGAGATAACGGATTAGACGGCCGGACTATCAGTCCTACGCCTGTGTTCTTTCCTTTCCCACTCAAAGTCCCTCCAGAGGCTAGGGGAGCGCAATGGGGGTAGGAGCAGTGTGAACTAATGCTTCATTAGGTCTTTACAACTATAAGCCAATGTTTTTCCAGTTGAGGAGCCACTTACTCACTGCTAAGATCCACTAAGTCCTTCACGACTCTAGGAGTGAACAAGATGAAGTCCGAACTTCATTGTAGATAGAATTCGCGGTACTGGTTCATATTGTTTAAAATGAACACGGTTGTGACACCACTGAAAACTACAAACTGGAAAAAACAAAAGCGCACTGCGCATTCCCAGTTCTCCACAAATTAGAGACATTGAACGACATTAGCCTTAATATGGAGTTGTGTTTTTCTCCATCCAACAAATTGAGTCCAATGTTCAGTCACCATCTCCATGTTTCCTCATTTCTGCTTCATTTGTCTTATTTATGAGACTATTTCTTCAACTTCAAACGATTCCTTTTCACACTCTTGTTGTAATTCTTTCTGGAACTGAGTCTTAAAAAAATAAAGAAAGAATTAACCTACTTACTGCAAAGTCCACCAAGCAATATGCAGAACAATCTAAAGGACTTACTGTACTTATCAGGAAACCTGAAGACTTGAAAGAAATATTTAGCTAGTGCACCAAATGCTTTCACGAACAATTTATAATGAACTGTGAAATGGGAAAGCAAGTTTCAACTGCAGTGGAAACTAGCATCAGGAGGTTGGAACTTACATTCCATCAGGTGGAATATAATGAATTAAACTTCAACTAGAACACAACAAATGCAACAGTCTCTTAGTAACATCAGCATATGTACTGTATATGCTAGTTGTACTGTGGGTGTAAAAGTAGGATTTGGTTTTGAGAGTAGATCAGCTTTTACATTCAATCTGCAGTATCTGCCCTCAGCAGGTTGCACATACAAAGACTCACTTTTCTGTCGTTCTTTCTCTCTCTCACTCATTTACACTTATACATATTGTCAGTCGTCGGTCCCCCATTATGAACCCCCGATGGTTAGCCTCCTACAGTTTCAGTGGGCCTCATTTCTCCAGATTTCACTGTCTTTGGCGTGTTGAAAGACTTTGACCCAACCACAACTGAGCCTAAACTTATTCAAAGCACAACGTGTGCATGCCAAATGTTTTCACCCACTCACTCTCACAATATGAATGTAAAATAGACTGCTTTGGTTGTATTTTTAAGATATTGTCAATGTTAGCCAAAAAAAAGGGATTATAAACATTGTAATTAAAGGAACAGTCCAAAAGGAAATATACTGAATTGCTTTATTTAACGTACGGTTAGATGTGACGACCATACCCCTTTCATATCTATTTAGAGAATGTGAGGCCAGCAGCTGGTTAGCTTAGCATAGCGTAAAGAAACAGTGAGGAAACAGCTAGCCTGGCTCTGTCCAAAGGCAACAAAATACACCTTCCAGCACCTTGGCCGAGCGCCACCATCACCGTGAGGCTGCCAGGCAACCAACAGAAACTCCAGGAAATCACTGCGCCATGCCAAGAAAAAAAAAAAATTATATACTGTATATATATTAGTGCTGTCAGTTAAATTTTATTTACAGCGTTAAGGCAAACCCATTTTAATGGCGTTAAGGCGAGATTAACGTTCTTTTTGGCCTTGCAGTTTTTCCACATGCTGTTGCAACAACTAGTGAGGTTAGAAAAACTACAACACCCACCGGATCTAGCTAGACCGGAAACAAAACAACAGGCAAGCAGCACACACGCCCTTTGGGCTTGCGAGCCGACCAAAGAGTAACGTTACGTTTTGAGTGGATGGCGAGCGTGAGACGCTGAAATGGACGCCGATAAGCGTCTGGACGGAAAGTTTCCTTTTTAAGAGTTACCAAATGTTCCATATTTACACCCAATACATTCTTCCCCCTGAAAAATGGCCAAGCACACAGCTGATGCTGATCCACCCCCCCCCCCATCAAAGTATTATTTTCCCCCTTTTATTGATGGACAGTGTTACATTGTGTGATCGATTATTTGCTCCAAGTGAGAATGTTAGTGTGAAATTTCACACTACAGTAGGCTATATGCTGGGGGGGTCTTGAACACTACAGTAGGCTATATGCTGGGGGGGGGGTCTTGAACATTACACTACGCTTTATGCCAGTGTTGTTTTCAATAAAAAAGACATTAGCACAAAGCGAGCCGATCCACTTTTCCATGTTGATAAGAGCATTAAAATGAGAAAAAATAATGCGACAAAAAGAAATGAAGAGACATTTAGAATAGATAAAAATGTGCGATTAATTGCGAGTTAACTATGACATTAATGCGATTAATTGCAAGTAAATATTTTAATCGTTTGACAGCACTAACATATATTAGTTATACTAGTTATGCTATATATAACTATTGTAAGTGTGTGTCCAGTATATAACTTCCCATTATCATAAGGTAAGTTTTTCATCATACATACATCTGAACCTTCAGACACATCATCTCTATAAACAGAACTGAAAATGATCAACTGTGGTATTTAAGGGCATGCTTTCTCACCCCTCATTCCATTCTTGGTGCTGGTACATGGGGTCATGAGCTCCACTGCAGGAAGGATGAGGGTCAACCGTACCACAGTGGGAAGTTGAAGATGAGTGTTTCTGACTTGATAACTGACTTGCCCCTGTGTTCACCTTTAATCTTTGATGGGCCTGGCCAGTGGAAGGGTCACAGAGTGGTACCGCAGGATTTAACCCAAAACGACTCAGTGGTTCATCTAAATCCCATAGAAAATTGTGTCACTCACTCACAAGTGCTACTTGGGGTTTCCTTTAGTTTCTTGCTCCTTTTGATTACAAGTTGACGCAGCAAAAACAAAATTATTAAAACAAACTTGTGGCAGAAATCCTCCTTTCCTCCTGTAATTGAAATGCATGTGATTTGAATATTGTGAATATATAAAGACAGCGGCTGCATAAAAGCATCACTGCTACATTATAAGTACTGGCATGTGCTTTGCTGTAGCTGAAGGAATGTATTCATCAAAGGGGTCATTTGGACTATAACCTGTGTAGGGTCGCGGTAATGTGACTACTACACCAGCGGTGCTACACACATACGGTCATTTTCTGCCTTTTCTTTTTCATTTTTTTCTGTGCAATCTCATGGTTACAATTCAAATAAAAAGAATAAAACAGCAACCGCGAGTGATCATTTACGCTTCCTCTCTGTCAGTTTTAGTCTCACAGTAATTGCAACAGTAAAACTACTGAGTCACTGTCACACTACGCTACGTGTTGACAAGATGGATGTGGAGCGGAGTAGCCAAAAACAACTGAGCTTGCCCCCCCCCCCCCCCCATCTCTCTCTGATCACAAAGGCAAGATGGCTTACTTCTGCCGGCTGGCAAGAACAATAGAAATCGAATCAATCTTCGTCGCCTTTGACTTTAAAATTACTTTCATTTCTTTGATTTCCTATTGAGTGGACCATTGTAAATGGACTGTATTTTCTTTATATTGCTTTTCTAATCTTAACGACTATTCAAATCACTTTAACATAGTACAGGAACCATCCACCCTTCACACACATTCACACACAGTGGCCGAGGCTGCTGTAACAAATTTAACGTAAAATTTACAGTAACTTATTGGCAACAGTTGTGCAGCAAATTACTGTGAATTCTTTTTTTTTTTTTTTTTACAATTCATATTATTTTATATATTCACTGTAACAAACAAATCAATTAACCACAACATAAGAAAAATGTACCATTTACAGTACTATAGTGGCTATATTGTGATTTTTTTCTTCTTTGACTACTGTGATTTCAACTGTAATACTTAGACTACTGTGATTTTTTCATGTCGCCAAGGTTGTAATGTGAACTTTACAGCATTCTACTGTAAAATCATACACAGTAGTGTTACTGTGAAATCTAAAGTGAACAACTGTAGATTTCACAGCCATTATTTGCAGTGTGCCATACAGGGTGCCACCTCCTCATTAGATACACACTCACACACATTCACACTCAGGGTTCCGTGTCTTGCCCAAGGACACTTGAACATGGGACTGCAGGGCAGAAAAAGAAATGCTTCCAGACAGATGGGATTCAACTATTGTAGCCGCAGCGAAAAGAAGAAATGTGTTATTCATCCTCATCGCCTCTCCTTAACTGTATGTTCCTCCCCACTTCTTCCGATTGGACCTTCTTCAAAGATTACAAGGAGGTTTTGTTCTGCTTCATGTTACAATTTGCTGCCGGTGGGATAGACATGTTATACTGCTGATGATAGTGGTCAGAGCTGTAGTGTTGGCGGCACAAGAAGTCCAACTGCTTCCTCCGGTTAGACGTTTTCTGTAGGATTAATACTTTCGTGAGAGACTGATCCACTGGCCAGCTATATTCTCCAGGTGGTTGTAAGTTACAGGCCTCAAAATGAAAAAAAAAGTGCTGTTGTGGGTTTCACAATGAAAGAGAGCATGTATTTGAACAGCTGCTATAGTTGCTTCTCAGTCGAATATTGATTGTTATTATGGGATAAAGACTTGTAGTGTACAGAAAGCACATGGTCTGAACAAAAAACCAAAAAAAAAGCCCCTGAAGGTTTGGATGAAGATTTGTGTTATGATTTGATGAGATCCCAGAGATGATAACGAGTGACAAATCATTTTGCTGCTGATCGTTTCAGGAAAGATAGATTACAAAGGAATCGGCGTGTACATAGATCTGCATGTTTAAATGAGATGCGCCATTAGGGTGCCCGTGGAGAAGTGCCACCTCTCCGGAAAGCCCTAATGGCCACTGCCCAGCTTTCATGTGAATAATACTGTTTATATTAGACCTCAGCTCCTACATTAGTGTCCTTCAAATGTCTACACCCTCGCAGCTATTTGGCATTTTGAAATACTTCACAGGCTTCCTATGTCGAGTCTATTATCAGGGGCCGTGCACCGGTGGAAAGTGTGTGTGTATGTGTGTGCGTGTGTGTTTTAAGTGCTGTAGCGCAGGAGTCATTGAAGGCCTTCATTAAAGAATGGAAAGTATGTAGCCATCTCTGCAGGCTGGCTAAGCAGTCTTTGCTCTCACCTGCACCATATATGCCCAGTTATGGCCAGAGTTGGAGTAGAGTTGAGTAAAACAAACACTGCCCCCTACAGGTTTGGGACTGTCTCTGCAACACAGAGTTGAAAAAAAAAAGTAATGAGCATGAGCAATTTCTTTTCTTCCAAAGTGGAAAGTTTAGTTAGAATGACACAAAGATACACATAAAAATAGATATTTCCTCATTAGACTGATTATTTAGTCATTTATCTGACATTACAGAAAACCTGGGCCATTTTTGTTTGTTCCTTTTAAACCCCACAGACAGATCTGAGCCCCTGCTCTGCACTGTCCCTCCCACAAATCTGTTTCCTTTTCATTCAGCATTCCCAGTTTGCTCTAACTGTTTTCAGACGGAACAATCAGTCTTCACAAGGTTGATCACACAGGAGTCAGGCAGCCCTCCATCATGGCCGCCTTCCCAGAGTTTCTGATCACCAGATATGAGTGTGCGTGTCATCAGTCCCAACTTTATAAATGATTCACACGCAAGCCAAGCCGCTCGGCGATGCAGACGGCTCTACACATGCAGATGTATTCATTCACAGTCATGTTCCTCGTATCCAATTGCCTCTTGTTGTGTTTTTTACATACACCAACGCAGGCTTTAGTCTGTGAACGAAGCGTGAGAGGAAGGGCAGCATTGTGGTGAGAGTTATTTAAGAACAAAGCATGGAACGAATGTTTTCAGGTCAGGTTTTGAATTGACAAACTCACATTTAAGTGAGAAGTCTGGCAGCAGCTGAGGCCAGAGAAACACCTCGCTGAGAAGACAGACGATAAAGCGAAGGGCTGAGCAGCGGAACAACACGTGCAGGGCGTAAAAAAGCCCATCACAGTCAATCAGGCGTCAGCCGCTAGTCAGGAAGGAAAAGAGGGGAAACTTTACCCCGGCCCTGGCCCTCTTGAGTTGGCCTGCCGTGTGCAGAGTGGGGGAAATCTACTGGATGTCACATACATCTTGATTTTTATGAATGCTTTGATAGCTCCCCTAAAGACACTCCCATGACCAGGTGGAGGGTATTTATACAAGCGTGTCAGACAAGCAAGAACCAGGGGAAAGGATATTTGCTGATCCCCTTTGCTCACAGAGAAAAAAAAAATCTTGCAGCTATTCTAATTGCAACTGGAAATAATTATCTGGCTGTGGACTCGGGGAAGCAGGTCACTTGAACGCACCATGCCCTGATCCCCAGGTGTGAAGGGTGGATGGTTGTGACTGACACACTGCTGTCTGACGGGAGAGAAATCTGCATTCCTACTGTGAAATGTGTGTGCGGACATTAACATGAGTTTGCATGCAGTGGAAATATTTCATGTGAAGTTCTTTTTTGGATGCATCGGGTGCAAAGTGCTTAGCTTGCACAGCAGTTGGAAACTCGCGATATCAGGAGATCAAGCGAGAATCAGGGGCTCATACTGTACATGCATGTACATACACGAAAATCCATTTTGTTGGTCTTCAAGTAATGCGGTTGTGTCTGGACCAGAGTTGTCCAGCCAATCAGCATCCAGTGAGTAGACAGGTGGCAGCCACAGAACTGGAGAGTTTTTTCTTCATTGAAAGAAGAGCTAAGAAAGGCTCTATAGGCTTTTCTCAATAGAAAACATCTTTTCGCTTATCTCCAACTGGCTTCGGCAAGAGTTTAACAGACAGATGCTTCATCCAATCACCTGCCAACTATTTCCAGAACAAACCATCTGATGCGTCAGGTTAGGATCTTCTAGAAACATCAACACGTAGAAGACCATCAGGACAAAATTACCTTTCATGATGTAGTTAAGTTTACAGTTCTACTGTATATTTTTCATTTTTTTGGCCATCATTTCTTTTAGTTATGAAAACCTTGTGACCTCAAAAGTAATTTTGGAGATTCTGGAACACGGCCACATCACTACAAGGAAGTCCCACAGGGCAAGTAATGGTCAGGAGTTTGTGGAGATTGACATATCGCAAAATGAAGTGGCATTCAACAAACTAACTAGTTATTATGTAGAGATTAGTTGTTATTGAATATGTACATCCATTTACTGCCAGGTGTAACTGTGTAGCTAACTGACCCAAGTGACAAAACTGACGTTAGCTTGCTAACAATCTGCAAGGCCTATCAGACTGACGACGGTTTAGCCTTTTGGGGCTTCGGACATTTTTTCAGGTGTTGCCAGTGGCGATCTGGGCCAAGACTGCGCCAGTCTAACTAACAACTTGAGATAGAGTTGATAGACAACGTCTCTATAAACACATATCTGCATGTGAATGCTGATTAAAAAAAAGTCTAGTCTCACTTTGCCAGACCCTCCTCCAAAGTGCTCTCAAGGAGGGTCTGGCTGGTCTACACAGCATTCTGGGATGGGAGGAAAACATGCTCTGGTTTAATGGCATTTCTCTAAACCGATCAGAATCGTCATGGGCAGAGCAGCTGCAAAATAGTCGTGCGAGAGAAAACTCTGATTGGACAGATAGTCTAGCTAGCTGTCTGGATTTACCCTGCAGAGATCTAAGGACCAGGTAACCATAGTCCTCAGATTGGACAGATAGTCTAGCAGCTGTCTGGATTTACCTTGCAGAGATCTGAGGACCAGGTAACCATAGTCCTCAGATTGGACAGATAGTCTAGCTAGCTGTCTGGATTTACCCTGCAGAAATCTGAGGACCAGGTAACCATAGTCCTCAGATTGGACAGATAGTCTAGCTAGCTGTCTGGATTTACCCTGCAGAGATCTGAGGACCAGGTAACCATAGTCCTCAGATTGGACAGATAGTCTAGCTAGCTGTCTGGATTTACCCTGCAGAGATCTGAGGACCAGGTAACCATAGTCCTCAGATTAGACAGATAGTCTAGCTAGCTGTCTGGATTTACCCTAAGGAGATCCGTGGACCAGGTAACCATAGTCCTCAGATTGGACAGATAGTCTAGCTAGCTGTCTGGATTTACCCTGCGGAGATCTGTGGACCAGGTAACCATAGTCCTCAGATTGGACAGATAGTCTAGCTAGCTGTCTGGATTTACCCTGTGGAGATCTGTGGACCAGGTAACCATAGTCCTCAGAAATCCACCGAATTCAAAATTCCAACACAAAAAAAAGGAAGGTAATGGAAAAACACGTGCATCCGGCTGAATTTCCTGCAGCACCGGGACAATCCCAGAAGTGGAACGCAAAGGACTAGATGATAGCCAATGGGTTCTGAGATTGTGTACTTGCATGCAACCAAAGCCCGCTCAACTGTGAGTGGTCAATACTTCGCTTCCGAATACTAAAATCTTGGCCAGTTGTCTACATATTCTGCATTCATATGCAGATTCTGTTGAAGCATTTAATGCTACATAATGTAAATAGCGGTAGCACAATCAGGAAAACGTCTGTTACAGGGCAATATATACAAAAAGAGAGGAATGTTATCTGCCTTTAAAAAGGGACATAATGCATTACACATGCAGCCGAGTGTGCATCCTAAGGTTTCTGATTGCACTTATATACACACACATAACAACGAATTTGTATGTGTTGTGAGACAAAAAACAGCTGCCAGTCCAAGAGTTTAGAAGAGAAAACTTCAAATACGCCTCAAATCAAATCAAAAAGCGCACAACTATGCAAGCCAGTTCCCATTAGTGCAGTAAGGCCCAATACTTTATTGCTTCCAACACTGCAAACGAATTCCACACATTGTAGTAGTCAGTGATAATTAGGATCTGTTGAACACCTTCAGTTTCCACTCAGCTCTTACATATTCAGTATCACTGCACAATAAATGCCTTTAGTTCTGTTATGGTCTCTGTCCAACATGAAGAAAGCGGTGGAAGAAGTAATAATGTGTAAGAATGCTCTGTGATGTGACCACAAAACAGATACATTATTCATAGAAATTAACATCCCTGCTTAGATGATGAAAATATTGAGTCTTAAATGTTTTTTCATATGTACGTAAGGAGCATACTAAAGAAGTGTCATTTATGCATAAAATATGGAGTATTGACAGCCTAAAGCTTTATCTGAGAGGTGAGGGAATCGGAGGCTGAATGGGGATAAAACGTTCTTGTGAAATTAGAACTTTTTCTTCCCTCATTCTCTGTGAAATAACACGGGCACAAACTGCACCGTTAATATGTCATTTTGTTTTGAAGAGCTCATCGGAGAGCAGTAAAATTGGCCTTTTAAATCCCAGCTGTGGATGCAGAATGGGCATTGAGCGTGCTTCTAAATCCACAATATGTTTGGGTACATTGTTGTCCATTTTCTTGTGCATGAAGTGCATCTACAGTGTGGCTGTATGTTAGCATTCCTCTGCTCCCTGGTTTTGTAACATGGTAATTGTGCAGAGCAAGCACCAATGTGCCAGGTCTCAATTTAATGAATCCCACCTGTAACACATTTGCACATTCATTCCTCTCCAAGGAGAAATCCGGTTGCCAAAGCAAACCCTGAGCCGAGTGGAAGTGTGCGGCTCTGCTGAGCCACAAATCTTAATAATGTACCCAAGATGGCTGCTGATTTGGTCAACCCACCGAGAACCTGTTCACTTGTGAGGGCATATGCTTGAAATTAATTTATGTGTACATTCACTAAGCGAGGGAAGGAGGAGAGGCCTATAGAACGTCACAGCGAGTTGGTCCTGAAACCCTCTGGCACGTGAAAGGGATTTCACAATGAGTACTTCAGATGATTGATTCAACAGCTAATCTCACCACAAAGTGTATACATACCAATATCTGATATCTAATCTTTAAAGAAAATGGCATTACACATTTGTAAGATGTGACTAGCGTGTCTTAATCGTCAAGAAGGTAAAGAATAATCATTTAATTAGTTAATTATTGTTGGTCATCATGTGTTTTCCTAGTTGAAACAAATGCGCTTCGAATGCAAAGGATGTCAGCCAATAACCAATGAGTGTGCAGTATATTAAGTAGTATATAATGTATTATTATAGCTACTACGCTGTAGTGATTTTTGGTTCTGAGATCGGAGATCAGTGAAGCAAAACACAACATAAGCAGCCCATGTCATCGCAATTAGTTTTTTATAATGTTTCTATGTTTAAGTTGGATATTCCCAAAGAGCGGGTTTTTTCCTGGTCCTCTTTGGATCTTCCAGATCTTCCAGCTGGGCCCTCACGGAGCTCTTCTCCCACTCCTGTTCCTTATCCTGCAGTCTTCTTCAAAGCATCCACAAGGGTGTTGTTGACCTGTTTTTGCTATAGAAGACGTTCACTTTCTATCTGATCTTCCACGTTCTTTAGAGCAGCCATAAGATTAGAGGTACCCGGCCTTTTATTAATCCCTGGGTGGAAAGATGATTAATTTTTTCATGGCTCCAATTTTTGTCCTCCTACTGTTCTTGTAGCCAATCGAGGAAATTGGCCAGCGAATCTTGGATTTCCAGGTGGGCTCTCCCCAAAGATCTACTATGGGTGACACTAGCAGCTCCTTGCTGTTCTTCAATTAAAACCAACTGTAATTTAGATTAGATAATACTTTATTCATCCCATTATGGGGGTATTCCCTTGCGACAACAGCAGTATTTCCACAGTAAAAGGCAAACCAACAAACAACAGGCAAAGAATAGATAATGTGAAAAAAGTAGTGAATGAATGTAAAGTGGCATTATACTGTATACAAAGTATTTTAAAGTAAAGTGAGGTGGCCATAGTACGAAAACTATTGCAATGTGAGTAAGTACGTGACGTGAAATTAAATTGACTAGAATAATATGTAATTAAACAATATAGCAAAAGTAAGTAACCACGATATAAATTATATTGAAGTGTGACCATAATATAAATATTACAAAAGTACTCGGAATGGAAAAATATAAATATGTACAGATGTACATAAATCTGTTGTCTGTTGAGGTTTAACCTCCCATGAGTGTTCCACGTCTTCCAGCTTGCTATGTTCACCTTCCGTTGTCACGGTGAAATTTGTTGCTAAACTAAACTTGGGTCGAACCAAACTTAACCCTGGTGTTGGCTTCCCGTCAAAATTGAAAATCAACACTTTTACTGTTGCTTTTTATCGACATTTTTAACTTTTTCTTACGTTTTTGTCACTTTTTTGGACGTTTTCAACACTACGTAACATTAACTTATTAACTATAGTTTTACAGTTATTTTTGGGATTTATGGTCAATAAACCTCATTTAAAGGAAATTATACCTAATGTTGGAGTTAGAAAAGCAGAAATTAGGAATTATTTTGACTAAAATTAAAGGAATGGATGTTGATGTTGAGATTTGTACTTGCCAAAGAGCGTTGGAATCTGAGGACCAGGAATCAATGTGGAATCAATCATGTTATTTTGGGGAATTGAAAAGAACATTGATATAGGACATGAGGACAACATGAGGGCAACATGAGGACAACATAAGGACAACATGGGGACAACATAAGGGCAACATGAGGGCAACATGAGGACAACATGAGGACACCATGAGGACAACATGAGGACAACATGAGGACAACATAAGGGCAACATGAGGACAACATGAGGACAACATGAGAGCAACATGAGGGCAACATGAGGACAACATGAGGACAACATGGGGACAACATGAGGGCAACATGAGGACAACATGAGGACAACATGAGGGCAACATGAGGGCAACATGAGGACAACATGAGGACAACATGAGGGCAACATGAGGACAACATGAGGGCAACATGAGGGCAACATGAGGACACCATGAAGGCAACATGAAGGCAACATGAAGGCAACATGAAGACAACATGAGGACAACATGAGGGCAACATGAAGGCAACATGAAGGCAACATGAAGGCAACATGAGGACAACATGAAGACAACATGAGGACAACATGAAGGCAACATGAAGTCAACATGAGGACAACATGAAGGCAACATGAGGACAACATGAAGGCAACATGAAGGCAACATGAGGGCACAATGAAGGCAACATGAGGACAACATGAGGACAACATGAGGGCAACATGAGGACAACATGAAGACAACATGAAGGCAACATGAGGGCACAATGAAGGCAACATGAGGACAACATGAGGACAACATGAGGATTAAACAAACACATTTTAACCAATTGACTAAGATTAAACCTAAATTGAAACTGTAATCAAAAAAAGGTAAAGGGGTGAGTGAGCAGCCCCGTAGCGCCTCGAAAATGAATTCAATTCACTTCTTTTTTGTCATTTCACTGAATACTTGCATATTCAGAAAAGTTGTTTCTCATCAGTCAAGGGCAAATGAATAAAACTGAAATAAACACGTATTATCACGGTACAATGGCGGATTCAAATGCACGACTCGGACAGGAAATCACAGGCAAGTGGATTTATTGTTCCAAGAACAATGCAGGCAAAGGTAGCAGGGAACTATTGTCATCAAGAAACAGGCAAAAGTCCAATAACACTGATGTAGGCAGAGGGACAACAGGAGCAGGCAATAAGGAAACAGGCAACAGTCCGACAATACCAGGAAAACACTAGAGAGAGTGACATAACGTACAATCTGGCAACGGTGAGTGGGAATGGGGAGTATTGGTACTGGGAAATGGGGAAGCTGGAAACAAACAGGTGAATCAAATTAGGGGCGGAGACAGTAATCATACAGGCGGGAAAGCAGACAAAGGGAGGGAGACAAGAGACGTGAAAGGAGAGCGGATGATTGCTACAAAATAAAACCGGAAGTACAGATGACAACAACGAAACAGAATGAAAGCAGGGCAGAACCTGACACGTATGAAAATGATATTTAAAAAGAAGAAAATGAGCTCGCTGTGGCGATCGTACATACACTGGCATTGAGATCAAGAAAAACAAGAAGGTATTGTATTGCTATAGTGTTTAAAGCAGACATTGTCTAAACACTGCTAACTACCATTAGCTATCTTTGCTTATCTTTGATCTGCTAGTTCAGGTACACAAACTAGATGCTGTGTTTATGTCCAACCCGGTCTCATGCCACTTCGTGAAATGGTTATTTACACGTTATTTCGCGTTATTTTGATTTATTAATTGGTGTACATGCCTTGCCTTGCCTTACATGTCACGATTTTTTTGTTTATCACGTGTACAGGTCACGATTTTCAAACGTGACCATTTCACGAACTGCCATGACACTGAGCTGCTACACAACAATGTGGAAATGAAACACCACTCGCTGACGACAACAACGGGACGGGACGGGACGGGCCGCCACATGCGGGACGCAATCCCCGGGCGCAGGGACACGATCCGCGGTCTCTGTACCACGCAACAACGGGGAAATGAAACGCCGCACGCCGGCCACAACAACACAACGGTTGTGGGTAGGAGCAAAAGAACAGGACGCGATCCCCCGTCTCCGGGGTGAAAGTGGTTTGACTCCCCCGCCACCCCGACCAACCTCCCTACGCCCTCCCTTTCGGCTTTTCTTTAATACTCAATCCCGTAATCGTTCTGTGATCACGAAATAGGCTTCCCATTGACATACATTCATTTCAAATTTGTAATCAACACACAAAAAAAACAACATTAACGTAACCTGCACACAAATCAATAGATTAAATAATGTGACCATTTTGCCGTGTGTAATTCTTATTAGCTCTGTAATTGAATGCAGAACTTTTGCTTTAATGGAGTATTTGTACATCCTAGAATTGCTACTTTGGCTCATGTAAAGAATCTGAGTACTTCTTCCTCCACTCAGTAATATACAGTATATTACAACAATATTTTAAAAAAAACACATCTGTCCCTGCAACTCAATTATGATTCCTGATTTAGGACAATAAAAAACAATAATGAATCTTTCTGCACCTTCATGTCCTCATTCAGTAGCCTCCCTTTGCTTGTCCCTTCACTGAATCACTCAGGACTGTTCTGCTGCTGTTGCTCATTTCAGCAATGTTGCTCCCAGTTGGTGGTCCCAGTAATGAGCAGCGGGGGGGGGGGGTTTGGTGGACCACATTGAATGAGATGCCAAAGATCTTTAGCTGTGCTCCTTCAGGGCCTTTTTTTGCATTTAGTCACCCTGAGCTCATAATTGTGTGACTAAAGCAATTGTTCTCTTAATTGAAGCCATTCAGGGCCTCTACGGGCTTTTCCCACTTCCCTCAGGTGGGACTCAGGTGATCTTTCAAAACTTTCAGGTGGGACTCACTCAAACATGCTGAGAAAAAAAGGACACTTTTATCTTGTTAACCCTCATGTTGTCCTCGGGTCAAATTGACCCGTTTTCCTATATCAATGTTCTTTTTCACTACCCAAAATAACATGATTGATTCCACACAACGCTCTTTGGCAAGTACAAATCTCTACTTTCATTAATTTTGGGGCGTCTTATTCAATTTTAGAGCATTTGAAAAAAAAATTGAAGTGGTTTTGAAATAGTATTTAGTAAAAGTTGGCGTATTCCAGTCTTTTATTAACCATCAACATACATTCCTTTAATTTTAGTCAAAATAATTCCTAATTTCTGCTTTAAAACTCAAATATTAGTTATAATTTCCTGTAATAAGTTAGTGTTACGTAGTGTTAAACATAAAATAAAGTGACAAAACATTGAAAAAGTGTTGAAAAAGGGGACAAAAATGTAAGAAAAAGGTAAAAACACTGATAAAAAAGCATCGATATAAGTGTTGATTTTGACAGGAAGACAACACAAGGGTTAATTATGATTGTGAACAAAATATCTACAGAGATTATTTAGAAAAAAAACTGGTAGAAGTTAAAGTGTGTATTTGAATAGTTACGATGTGTAATTAAGTTTATTTCGTCATGTATAAACTTCCTCTGTGCACAAACATCCAGTGTTCTTGTTCAGCTGTTCTGGCACAGTAAATGCCATCAAATTACTGTATATGGGCCCTTATATTGAGCACCACAGTTATAATAGCTCATAATATAAATTGCTGGCTCATAAACACAAACATATGATTATGAAACAGCACACAGGTTAATGACTTAACACAGCGGAGGTAGAAAGAGAGTGGACTCACTGCAGCTCTGGGTGAGACTTTTAATTTGGGCAACTGTAGAGTGAGGAAGATAGAATGTAATGTTCCAGATTATGCTTTATGAATGATGCATTCTCCTCTTATTTCCCTCAACTTGATGTCACAACTATCTGGTGTAATGGATTTGAAAATGGTCGTTCCACTTTTAGTCCTCAACACATGTGAAGCGCTTGTGTCTGCAGAGCACCATTTCAACTTTAATTCCTCATTCTGAATAATTCACAAGCCCGAAGAGTGTTAGAGGGTGGGGGAGCCCAAGCGGAGCATATGTGAAAGAACAGTTACACATATACACAGAGAAGTTGACCCAAAACTTGCGAATGAAAAAAAAAAAACAATCTGCTGGGGCCACGGTTTGTTTTCACCTGAAGCAGTCATTTATCTTGGCCAGAGCCCAACACTAAACCACTGTGTATGTTTCTAGGGTCTCAGTGGGTTTGTGTGTGCACCACAGCCACTTAAAGTGGTAGGGGGAACTGCAGATTTCAGTCCTAATCTAGGTATTGTGAAACCGCACCATTTCCGTGCACTTGAGAAGTGCTTGGCATCTCATTGGCTGAGGACCTGCATACATCAGCTCAGATGGAGCACGCAGATGAGTTTAGGATGTGTTTGTTTTCATTGAGGTGAACACGTGGAGGGAAAGGGAATGATACCAAGGGTTGTTGCAGCTGTAGATTTTTACATTTTTATCTGCTGTTTCAACAGGTCCCATTGCAGAAAGTGGTGGCTCTGAATAGCAATGAATTGAGGGCTTTACAATTTTAACCTGTCCATCCATACCAGCCTATAAAGTGTGTGGTTCTTATTAATAGCAAAGGAAAAGGTAAAATATCTATTGTCTATTTTCTCTACACAAAGAAGCCAGAAAACAGCTTTGATTTTGATTAATTTAGTTGGTAACACTTTATAATCATGGTACATGAATTATTGTTATTTCTTGCATTACTTTTTTAATTTCTTCCATTCATCTTGTACTTCATGAACTATCAGTAAAGGGTTAATAGTATCTCATGCATGACTTGCAGGACAAAAAAAGATCCCTTGGCATTAAAAATTTCACTTTATGAGGTTTTTGTACATTAATATGAGTACCCCCATCCTGCCTATGGTCCCACAGTGGCTAGAAATGGTGATAGGTGTAAAACAAAAGCTCAGATGGGCCGATCTGGAATTTTTGCCCCTTATGACCTCATAAGGGGCAAGGTTACCTACCCTTTCTCTGCTTTGCCTGCCCAAAGAATTTGCCCCCATGAGAGAGAGACATCATGGCCTTCAAACGAGCAAAGTGGCAATTGGTCAAGGCTACACCCCCAGACTCCACCTTGACCCCCCCTCCCCTGCTCAAAAATAATAGACAGAGAAATGGCACATACTAAGGAAAGCTCATTGTGGGACTGGCTCTAGTGGCTGGGATTCTGTATTAGGGGACCACTAAGGTCTATATAAAGAGACTTCAGATACAGTATTAGGGGACCACTAAGGTCTATATAAAAGAGACTTCAGATACAGTATTAGGGGACCATCAAGGTCTATATAAAACATACTTAAGATACAGTATTAGGGGACCACTAAGGTCTATATAAAAGAGACTTCAGATACAGTATTAGGGGACCACTAAGGTCTATATAAAAGAGACTTCAGATACAGTATTAGGGGACCACTAAGGTCTATATAAAGAGACTTCAGATACAGTATTAGGGACCACTAAGGTCTATATAAAAGAGACTTCAGATACAGTATTAGGGGACCACTAAGGTCTATATAAAAGAGACTTCAGATACAGTATTAGGGACCACTAAGGTCTATATAAAAGAGACTTCAGATACAGTATTAGGGACCACTAAGGTCTATATAAAAGAGACTTTAGATACAGTATTAGGGGACCATCAAGGTCTATATAAAGAGACTTCAGATACAGTATTAGGGACCACTAAGGTCTATATAAAAGAGACTTCAGATACAGTATTAGGGGACCACTAAGGTCTATATAAAAGAGACTTCAGATACAGTATTAGGGGACCACTAAGGTCTATATAAAGAGACTTCAGATACAGTATTAGGGACCACTAAGGTCTATATAAAAGAGACTTCAGATACAGTATTAGGGGACCACTAAGGTCTATATAAAAGAGACTTCAGATACAGTATTAGGGACCACTAAGGTCTATATAAAAGAGACTTCAGATACAGTATTAGGGACCACTAAGGTCTATATAAAAGATACTTAAGATACAAGACCACTAAGGTCTATATAAAAGAGACTTAAGATACAGTATTAGGGGACCACTAAGGTCTATATAAAGAGACTTCAGATACAGTATTAGGGACCACTAAGGTCTATATAAAAGATACTTAAGATACAGTATTAGGGGACCACTAAGGTACTGAGGTCCCTAAATTTACACAAAATACAATATACTGCAGATGCAGACAAACAAAGTTAGCGACGAGCTGGTAAACATAGTGGAGCATTGAGCAGCTAACAAGTCTAATGTTTCCTTTAGGAGTTGGTGGAGAACAAAACAGAGGTAAAAGGTAAGTGAATATTGATGCATTTGTCAGATGGCCAGAAATATGACTGATGAATGTTTGCAAACATATTCACTATACCCACTTTGTAAGGCGACAGGATGTCAGTGTTGTATTTACAGCTGTGCTGCCCCCAAGTGGCCAACAAATCAATAAATGCCAATTTGTGGGCTATTTGCATCTCAGGAGTTCATTTATTTGGGACTATTTTCATCTGAGGATTAATACACAGTTGGTGCACTAGTGAGTAAGGTAGCTGTACTATGTGTATCTGGGGTTGGCTCAAAATAAAATAGAGTGCCTATGTTTATTATAATGACAGAAAATGCCCCCCAGTGCAATTGTGTGGCTTATTAATTAAGTTCTTGGACAACAATAGAGCTCTATGGCAGGTTTTGGAAATGCAGACAATCTTTGCTTGTAATATCAATTGTTTTTTTATTGGATTTGTGTAAAATAAAATATAAAAGATAATTTATATAAAGATAATAGAAATAATCTAGTTACAGGCAGTGTTGTTAATGTTGAAAACCTGAGCAGAGCGGAGAAAGTGTCTCATTCACCTGTAATCAAACACCTAATATTATCATATCGAATGTTTAAAAAAACATAACTACTGCATTGATGTGCATTGAGCTCAGGCTCATACATAGGAGGGGTAGAGTACGTGCAGCGGGGCAAGAACCCATAAGTTATTTATCACTGTTGAGGTGTAAAGACCATTTAAAACAATATATAAAGTGTATTGGAAACAGTTACCAACTCTGCCTTTAAGGTTAATGTGTTCAAGTTCAAAAAAATGAGTCAAAAGTAGGAGTTGTGTATCTGTCTGTGCTTCACAGATAGTAATGGCAACCATCCTCCTTTAAATTTCCCAACCTCACACAATAGACCCCACAACGACCGAATGTGTGAAGTCAGATTAGCTCAAATTTCCTCTGTAGATGTTACACAACATCAGCAAAAACAAAGTCATCAAAATGGGGATTTACCGCCTCTTTCCAGTCAACAGCCCCCTTGGGAGCTTTCCTGAATGATTCCCAGACCGCTACGTAGCTCAGCTATCTTGCTGACCTGTCGTGCCACCAGCTACTTCAACCTGGAGCCTACACACTCTCGCTATACAGCCACATCCTGGTAATAAATCACCGTGGAGTGTGAACTTCTCTGGAATGCTTGTCGAGTTGCCAAATGATTGTTTGTGAGTCCAAGCAAGGTCCAAACCTTATCAGTGTTCAACACATCTCAATGTTATCAGATATGATGCTCAGATAAAAGTGATCTCTTCAGCCGCAGAATAGATTCCAATAGGCAATATGTCCAATATGTCCAGTGATAGAACATGAAAAGATGCAAGGGAAGTCTTATAACTATACTGTTACCTGCGTTTCAGCTAAAGCGGCTTCAAGTGTGCTCATTAATTATATCAACAGAATACTTTTGTGCATTTAAATCAACCAGGAAACACACAGCGTGTGGTGTCCACAAGTGACTTCAGTACTTGAAGAAATGCACACTTCTCCGAGCTACATTTCTTCTTATGGAAGGATGGAAATGGTGAAAAAATATTATTGCAGCCAGTTCAACCGAGGGCACTTGCTTGCAGCAATTAAGGCAAACGTTGTGATTTGCCAATCTTTCCGTGCCAATGGGATTTCTCACCCGTGTCCACATCTTACTTACACATCCACAGGCCAGATCTACATCATCGCAAACAACATGAGACATTTAGAAGGTTTCAGTCCCACTTGTAGAGATGTAGTCTGAATCATCGACTGTATTTTGACATGCAAATCTGGCCTCGAGCAAGCTTTCACTTGACCCCATCGGAGACTTGGGTGGCCTCCCAAAATACCTCCCATAATTTGACATGACCTGATTTGGAGGATTTCAGTGTTATTACTCCTCTTGGACGTGTGGACTCACATGCAAGGCGTGAGGTTGAGGGAGGTCTTCCCGGAGCTGTTATGAGAGCTGATGTGGGACAACAGTGGACTCTGCCTGGAGCAAAAGAGAGGTAGAAGGAGGGGAAGAAAAAAATCTGCATTAGAAGAGAGAAGAAGGTGAATAAAATGAGTGACAGAAAGGCGTGAACGGGGTGAAAAAAAGTGATGTAGGGAATGCAGATCCAAGCTATAAAGGCCCAATGTGGAGCATCAGAGTTGTCCAGAAGTGTCAGTCCAACATCCTGCTACATCTCCTCTCCTCTCTCTTACTCTGGCCCTCCCAGGCCATCTAACCATTGTTGTGTTGGAAGTCCTTGAGTTTTGACAGCTGTGCTTGGAGTGCTGTGACGGCAGTCCGGAGGGAAGGGTGTGTATGTCTGGCTGTGTGTTGTCGTGTAGTGAATGTGGACACTTTGGTGTGCAGCGTCTTGGTATGAAAATACCAAGTGTGTGTGTGTGTGTGTGTGTGTGTGTGTGTTTGTGTGTGTGTTTGCGTGTGACTAAATGTTCAACCTTTAGCGTGAGTATGTGTGTGACAATAAAACACAATACATTTGATTTATGCAGCACCTTGTGAGCCTATAATGCAACTCAATGTGCTTCATTAGCAGCAATCTGTCATGTAATGTGGCTACAAAGAAACTACTCATGATAAGAAACATGATCCTCCAACTTCTCCAGCGGCTCTGGCTGTACGAGGACCACAGTAGGGATTTCTGGCACAACTTCACTTCACTTCTTCCTACTTCCAAGGTAGTCTGAAGACGTAGAAACTGAAGTTGACTTGAAGTTGATTAGGCACAGCCGAGCTTTTGCGGTAAATGCTAACATGAGCATGCTAACATGCTTATGTTTAGTAGTTACCATGTTAATTGTCTTAGTTTAGCATGTTAGCATGCTCAAATTTGCTGATTAGCACTAAACACAAAGTACAGCTGAGGCTGATGGGAATGTAAATAAGTAAGTATTTGCTAATAAGCATGGGAACCATGTGTCGAAATTAGAAAAAAAGAGTAGAATGGACATTCCCATTCAAATTGACAGCAGGATGGTCAACTTTATGGAACGTTGCCATTGCAAAGAGCTGTGACCGTTGTAGTGGGCTAATTTCCACATAAACCTCCTTTCAAACTGACTTGCAGCACTAACGACTAACAACAATCACTATTTCCTCCTAAACTAGTCAAATGACCATGGCAAACAGTTCCCTGTTGTTCTACTCTCATTCTATTTCTAAGGAAAAATGAATGTACAAAATGTGTGCCAAATCATGTTGTAGATATTTCACTGTATAAGTAAAAACTTTGGTTGGCTGTGGTGCTAAATAAAATGTCAGATGATAACTAAAGTCATTAGGGTTCATCATCTGGGGACTATAGAAACTCCTGCCAGATTTATAGGCAATTGCATCCAGTAGTTGTTGAGACATTTCACCGAAAAAACAGAGGTTAACCTCATGGTGTCAAAACATCACTAAAGTCAGTATCATTCATCCTGAATGAGCCACATGATTATATGTACAACATACAATCATGTTTTAGCTACAGAGTGACGCATTTCACTTCTATTCCATCTTCCATGTGTAGTAGCTAGTAAGGACTACTAGCCAGTCAGGAGCAGAGTATGAGGGCTTGCCCTGACAGTACATAGGTAAGGACTACTAGCCAGTCAGAAGCAGAGTATGAGGGCCCTGACAGTACCTAGGTAAGGACTACTAGCCAGTCAGGAGCAGAGTATGAGAGCGTGTCCTGACAGTACCTAGGTAAGGACTACTAGCCAGTCAGAAGCAGAGTATGAGGGCCTGACAGTACCTAGGTAAGGACTACTAGCCAGTCAGAAGCAGAGTATGAGAGCGTGTCCTGACAGTACCTAGGTAAGGACTACTAACCAGTCAGAAGCAGATATGAGGGCCCTGACAGTACCTAGGTAAGGACTACTAGCCAGTCAGAAGCAGAGTATGAGAGCGTGCCTTGGCAGTGCCTAGGTAAGGACTACTAACCAGTCAGAAGCAGAGTATGAGAGTGTTTCCTGACACTACCTAGGTAAGGACTACTAACCAGTCAGAAGCAGATATGAGGGCCCTGACAGTACCTAGGTAAGGACTACTAGCCAGTCAGAAGCAGAGTATGATGGCGTGCCCTGACAGTACCTAGGTAAGGACTACTAGCCAGTCAGAAGCAGAGTATGAGAGCGTGCCTTGACAGTGCCTAGGTAAGGACTACTAGCCAGTCAGAAGCAAAGTATGATGGCGTGCCTTGACAGTACCTAGGTAAGGACTACTAGCCAGTCAGTCACTTTGTAAACCTATTATAAGCACAAAAAAGATATGTAACACAATAAAGGAAAGGGAAAAAGCCAAAAAGCATAATATGTGCACTTTAAAATATATCAGGACCAAAGTGGTAGACAGACCAATACTGCTATCCATACACTGTGGCTACAAAATAAGTCTGCAGAAGTTCAGAATGTTCAGAAAATGTATGTAAATATATTTGGATGTCTGGATTCGTGTGTATATTCATGTTTCTGTCTGCACATACGCATGCTTTTCCCACAACTGATTTGGATAACTTTTCAATACCGTGCCTTAAAAAAAGGATCCCGTTCACTTAATGATGTTACAGCTGGTATACATTTTGTCCTGACTGGTGTAGCTGAAGGAGGCGAGCTTGGGAATAACGTAGGAATGTGTAGTGGGTGCTAGGCAGCTGGTGGCTGAGCCCCGGTGGGTCGCAGGGAACAAGGCTAGGCCGGCCACATGAGCCTCAGCTGATCCACACACCCAATGCCATGCACACACACACACAACCCAACCTGCTCGCCCAACTGTACGATCGGAGCGCCAAAACAGTGGTGCTGGATGATAACCACTGCAAAGCACAGCACTCCAACAGGAGTGGCTATAACAGCTTGATGCTTATTAAAATAGACATGTTGTTAATCATCCTTAAGCCTGGTAGCTTATTTGCCCGGTGAGTGAGTTGCACACTCCTCTGAAAAATGATCCATAATCACAAGGGTCAACAGAGTTCTCCCTGTTTCCTCCCAAAAGCAACTGTAGACCACAAGTTAATGTGGCTGGCTCTCAACTTAAAACTAATACGGCGAGTGCAGAGCCAAGTTCTTTCCAGCAAAGCGAGACGTTATTATTTCTTACTGTAACTGACTCAACACTAATTAGCATCAAAATGACCAGCTGTATAACGGTAAATGACATGGCAATCACTCAAGTTTAGACTTATCAGTCTGCCCATAGCTGTGTCACACCATAAAATGCTTACACGTCCAAGGGCCACAGAGCATTTATAGCAGGTACCTCCTGTTTGCTCTCCAAACATGGAACCTTATCAGCTGATGAGGGGAATGCAGGGATATTTCACATCCGCACCTCCACTTCTTCCTCATCACTTCTTGTTACATAACTACCATGCTGGATTCAGAGGAGTGTTAATGTCTACCTAAAGGAGCTGAAATTCATGCACGTCATGCAACGTAGAGCCTTTAGCGACGTCCTCGGGCCCAGGCTGACCTGCAGTGACCCTCGCAGATGAAAGGCAGGGCAAAGTCCGTGTTTTAGGGCCCTGGCATTGTAGTTTTTTTGAGGGTCCTTCCCTGTTGTTTCTGGGACAGAAAGAACATGTGGTGAGTTGATCTCACATGCTTGAATCACCCCCCCCGCCCAAGCTTGTCTAAGAAGCTCATAAAAGCACAGGACTTCCTGTGGTCATTTAATGACATGGCATGCATTGTCATCAGCTGAGTCACATAAACACTCCCTGACGTGCCAGCTAAACACCGTATGCCTGTTTCATCCTTAGTATTTACTTCCTTATGAATAAAATGTTTTTATGCACCTGCAAATAGAAAATAGAAATCATATGTATAAAGGCAGCGAGATAATCAGAGTCTGGATCATCCAAAGGACATGAAACGTATACTTAAAGCCCCATTTTTCCCACACATATTTCCAATTTTATATGGGAAATTTGCTAAATGGTCCAAGCAGTTTGAATGGCCTCGTGTATAACCTTATACTATAGATTCCCGTCTGTCATCTGTTCTGTGACGCCCTCAACTGGTTACAAGCGGAACTTCCTGGCATTCATGCAGAAATAGAAGCACGACAAATACATCGTTTTCTTTTTCTGTGTTCATTTTAAATGAAACATAGACAAAATAAACAATTTTGTTTTGCATGAGGCACGTGAGGTACTGCAGGAAACAATTTAACAAGAGCAAGAAATTAGACCAGAACATGTGAGTCACAAATTACAAATGACTGGGGATTTAACCAGCTGAAAGATATTTCCCTATAAAAGCACAAAGGTCAACTTGTTGTTTTCTGATAGTCTGCTTCTCGTTGAGGGATGTTTACAGTAATTGCTGGTTTATAATTGGTGGAATGATTATGTTATGTTACTTAAAGCAATAAAATGGTGCATTAAAATGCCATGCTTGGGTATTGTAAGCTGGTGTATTAAGAGTTAGCATGTACGTGGATGCAATTAAAATAAGGAAACATTAAAATGCAGCATTACAGAGACTTAGAGACACCTCGGCCGGCTGTGTTCACACCACTATGTATTGGGTTATTAATAGTTGCTATGATACCCACATCCTCTCTCCCTCTCACTTCTTTGTCAGAGCCTCCTGTGATTTAGGGGACTATATAAACCCTACTGGGCCAGCCCTCTGTCCTTTTCTGGTTGCTGTTATTGTTGCGGAGCACAGGCCACGGTGTTTGGCTGCTCCAGCTGAGAAGAGAGCACCTACTGGGCTTTTCCCATGATGATGAGAGCCGCTCTGCTCGGCCCAGTAAGCAGGCAGTGTATAAGGGCCCCGAGCTGCTCCCACCTCCACTCTCTCCCCTTCGAAGAGGCCCCCCGAGCCTCCCCGCTTCCTCCCTCCCTCCTCCCCCTCTAAGTTCCCTTAAGTCATGATCTGGCCCGTAAATTAGTACTGGGAGAAAAATAGGTTCTGTAAGATGAAACTGGGTTTCTGTGTGTATCAGCACACGACTCAGGGGAGACAAGAGAGAAGAAGCAGACAGTAAATCCATTGGAGTTCACTGATAGCGCCTGTTTGCACAGCCACTGCCGCTTCCTTTGATCAAATGGCTGGGGGAGCGGGGGGTCGTGTGGCGCTGCCGAAGGTCAGCTATATATTACACTCCTAAAAGTGATTACTGAAATTCTTAAGTGAAACCATTCTGCTGCCAGGGTGTGCTCTAATCCCCTGCAGCGTTGTCTGGGCCGGGTCTGGGGCTGGGGCCTCTCTGTGGATCTGCGCGCCCAGCACTCCTTTTCCCCTTCCCCACTTGTGTTTTCTATCATCAGAGCAGGCCTAAAAAAGAGCCCCTACATGGAAACATGGCCTATCCAGTTGCAATATCAACTGCTGGGGCTCTGAGGAAAGAGAGAGAGAGCGATAGAGAGAGGAAAGGTAGTGTCAGGGAACAGAAATGTGCACACACTTCAAAGGCTGGGACAGCAAATTAAGGGTTAGGCATTGGACACGACAGTAAGTGGCCTTTACATCAGAAACAGGGTAAACACTGTCTGGATTGTGTTTCTCTTCTTTCCTGTGTGTTGTTGCATAGAGACCCCCCAGCTCCCCATCTGCACGCTGGCTGTGCTGTAGGTAGAACACTAAAAACAGCTCAATGACGTTTCATTTTTTTTTTTTTTACATCGAGCAAATCATTTTCATCAATTGAGCCATGATGAAATGTTTCGTATCTGTGCCACCGATGTGTGTAAACGAGTGGAAAATCGGACACAATTTTGTGAGTATGTAATATAAAAAAAAAAAAAAAAAGCCTCTGTTAAAATTCCACAATTTATGACTGGTAGCTAATCCTTGCCACAATGCTACACTGTATCAAATCAATTACAAGCACTTATAAAACAGAAGTGCAGCTTTTAATCGTGATACAAACAAGCTTCAGGAGAGAAAGCTGCGTGTGTGTGTGTGTGTGTGTGTGAATGCAGGGTTTCTACAGCAGCGGCATCAGAGCTGAGATTGAGCCAGCCAATATGATCTAAACAAGAATTATGTGAAGTCATGCTCTATGAAACTTTATACACATTTGCTGATCATTACCTAAGATTGCTTTGTGTTAACTTTGGCAGGCCCGCTCCTGGCTCTCGGATTGAAAAAGGGATGATGTACTTCCTGTTATTTATTATTTGCGCTGGGCTACTGAGAGGGAAAGGGAGGGAAGAAAAAAAAAGAGTGTGAGTGGTATGCCTGCGACGGGACTAGCGATGCCAGGAATAACAGAGTGAAACTTGCTCCTCAGCCTCATTAGTGTGTAGAAAACAGTTCCCAGGAGACACAACAGAGTGTAAGTACATTTAAATCTCTTTACACTGCAGGATGCTACACGCCACCTTCTCCCTATTTCTGCTTTTTTCTCCTTAAAATGAGAATATAAACGGCACTGAGTGCTGGAAGTGTGTAGGCTTCAAAAGAGTTGCAACCCCATGTTGCACGTCTCATAAATTCTAGTGAGGGAATTCAAAGAGAAATTTATCGAGCATGGCATTCACACATGTTGACAGTAAAGAGGGCCAACTGCACACCGGGTCTTGGGAATTTGTAGCAGCACATGGCCCCTACTTTTGCTTTGAAACACCCTCTTTGACCCTTTGTCTGCTTATGCAATGTCTTTGCCCGTTCCATTATGACAAAATAGGAACATTAATAGGAGACACAAAAGCCCATAGCAGTGTTCAATGCATCAGAAATGTCAGTTAGAGATTTATTGATCAATGTTACATGACCAGGGCTTGAGATACAGTATTTCATGGACACTGCTTAAACCATTACCCCCTGAAGCAGGTGCACTGTTATCCCAATTAAAGCAGTGTGCTATAAAATCATCATTTCCCAACATTTGTTTACAATATGAACACGTCCCTGTCATCTGTTTCCACCCGGGGCTGAATTTCTTCAGTTGTTTGTACAGTAAGAGAGGTGTTTATGGTCTTTGGATGTTGCCAATTTCACTAGAAAGAGGGCCGCAGAGCACCTACGGGACCTACAGGACCACACTTTTGGCTCCTTAGCCTATTGACACAGCTGCTATCGTGCTGAAATGATCCGATTCCAGGGGTGGTGAATATGTCCGCGCACACTTACCTACTCGCACAGAAAAATCACATGGAGACACACATCTGATGTTTGTCTTTTCCTTTTAAATGTCACTGAGCACTGCTCAGACACAGCTTGATATTGACTTAGGTGGAATAAGGGCGCTCTTGCCCTTTGTTGTTCCTTGACTTATGGTGGCTTTGGTGGCTTCCTGGCTATCAGCTGCTGCTGAGATCCCCAGAACAGGTCTTATTTAAATCTCTGTCGGCCACATCCAAGATGTACAACCCAGAGCCAACAAATAGGAGCATGGGATTTTTTAAATCATGTTTTCCTTTTATTTGGACAACTCTACTTTTGTAGTTTTTTATGATGTGCAGTCATCTGGTTACTGTACAGGTCTTTGGCACGGCTGTGAAGGTCCTGAGTGATGGAGAAAAGCTGAGAACAGAGAGTGAGAAAGTAAATAAAAATCTGTATGATAATAAATTGCATCACTGGAAATTCTATCCAGTGCCGCTCTGCAGTGTGCAAAACCCCCTTTATATGCTTCGGCCCAGGGAGATTTGCTGATAACATGGGGATTGATGTAGGCCATTAAAGGAGCGTGTGTGCTGGGCTGGAGGGGTGCGTTACATTTGGCCCCCACAACGACACTGTATATCAGCATGTTGTCACCTGGGCTGATGTCACAGCAGGTCCTTTGGCTAAGAAAACACTCTCTCTGTCTTGGGTGGGTGACCAGTGCAGACTCACTCACTACCCACTAATGTGCTACTCGTGCCGAGCGGCGCGTTGTTTTGGGTTCATGGCCTCACCGAATGCAATCCATAACCAATTAGGCATTGTGCGTGTGTAACTGGAGACCTTTCGACTCAACAAAATGATGCGATTCAGCATGCGGATGGAAAAACAATTTCAACAAATGTGGCTTCAGGACCAAACGCTCATGTAATAGTGCTGCATTTACGGACTTGATGGGGAGGTTATTAAATTGCACGGCAACCTTGAACAAAAAAAACACAGTTTTATTTAGACAATCAGGACATTGTGGATAGCTCATGGCCTCAGCCTAGTGACTCTCACTGGAACACTTGGATTGCACTTAGGGATGTAGCGGTATGACAATTTAACCAGCCCTGCGTATCCTGCTCTGCCTTTGAGAAAATGGAAGCTCATATTGGCCGATCTGGAATCTTGCCCCTTATGAGGTCATAAGGAGCAAGGTTACCCCCCCTTTCTCTACTCTATCTCCCTGCCCTCTCTCTGGTCTATATACCACTAAGGTCTACATAAAAGAGACTTCAGATACAGTATTAGGGGACCACTAAGGTCTATATAAAGAGACTTCAGATACAGTATTAGGGACCACTAAGGTCTATATAAAAGAGACTTCAGATACAGGATTAGGGGACCACTAAGGTCTATATAAAAGAGACTTCAGATACAGTATTAGGGGACCACTAAGGGCTATATAAAAAGACTTCAGATACAGTATTAGGGAACCACTAAGGTCTATATAAAGATACTTCAGATACAGTATTAGGGGACCACTAAGGTCTATATAAAGAGACTTCAGATACAGTATTAGGGGACCACTAAGGTCTACATAAAAGAGACTTCAGATACAGTATTAGGGGACTAGTAAGGTCTATATAAAAGAGACTTCAGATACAGGATTAGGGGACCACTAAGGTCTATATAAAAGAGACTTCAGATACAGTATTAGGGGACCACTAAGGGCTATATAAAAAGACTTCAGATACAGTATTAGGGAACCACTAAGGTCTATATAAAGATACTTCAGATACAGTATTAGGGGACCACTAAGGTCTATATAAAGAGACTTCAGATACAGTATTAGGGGACCACTAAGGTCTACATAAAAGAGACTTCAGATACAGTATTAGGGGACCACTAAGGTCTATATAAAAGAGACTTCAGATACAGTATTAGGGGACTAGTAAGGTCTATATAAAGAGACTTCAGATACAGTATTAGGGGACCACGAAGGTCTATATAAAAGAGACTTCAGATACAGTATTAGGGGACCACTAAGGTCTGTATAAAGAGACTTCAGATACAGTATTAGGGGACCACTAAGGTCTATATAAAGAGACTTCAGATACAGTATTAGGGGACCACTAAGGTCTATATAAAAGAGACTTCAGATACAGTATTAGGGGACCACTAAGGTCTATATAAAGAGACTTCAGATACAGTATTAGGGGACCACTAAGGTCTATATAAAGAGACTTCAGATACAGTATTAGGGGACCACTAAGGTCTATATAAAAGCATCCAAAGAGTACCATGTCATGGGACCTTTAAAGCTAATATATGAAGAACAAAAATGTTACAGGATAACTATTTTCCATCAACTGTCCTCTCTGTTCATTCTTATAATAACCAAAATATGCCCATGCTTCAGACTGAGTCCTCTTAGAGGGCTGATGAATGCCCCGAGCGCTGTCATCTCCTCCCTCCGCCATGATTCCAACTTCAAGAAACACACGTCGGAGGCTGTGCAGTGCGCCTGTGTGGCCACTTCAGCAGATGCGGCTGAAGCTGGGAAGGACTGAACACGATTTCCACACCGTGGTCATGATGTCATCATCAACATTGTTGTGGTTTACCATTACATCTGTAGTTGCTTTTGATCATTTCATACACCACGCACCAAGGACCTTGAAACAATCAGACGACCAGTTTCGGCGAAGCCAATTTGCCGCCTGGAGCATCCATCTCTTCCTGTGAACACGGTCACTCCTGTTTATCTTTTCATGATCTCTTTCTTGGCAACACCCACTCCCCCTCTGTTGGAAACACTGTTATTCTGGGAAGTGAAAGCAGCAACAGGCTTCTCATTACAAGATTATGGCTCTTTGGGTTTAAGTCCATTTTGACAATGTTAATTTACAGCACCAGCTGGGTATGATTCATGGTGAATATAGTAAAAAATCTGGTAAGGACCAGGTGAAAGGCTACAATGCTGTGTTGATACCTGGGATAACACACTGTACATACAACTGCTTCCTCATGTAGATGCAGTGCAATGGAAAAGGACTTGGACCATTCAGTACCATGCCCTGAGAAGATTGACTGTGTTCATAACATCTACATATTGTGCTTATTCTTAGTCATTTTATAGGTTATTTTTCACTTTTGCATCATTACACACAGTCTGCAATAGTACCTTACCTTATCATGGTCATTGCATTTCTGTGAATGATATTTATTTTTATTCTTATGTATGTGTGTATATGTGTTTGTTGTGTTATGGTTGACTTGCTATTGGATGCCTAAAATTTCCTTCAGGATGAATAATGTATCTATCTATCTATACTGATTTGCATTACAGTGTAGATGAAGAGAGACTATCAAGGGGAACAAAAGTTTATAATTTAGTGTAAATTTAACTATACTGACTGTTTTATACACCATATGAAGACTTCTTGTGGTGAGAATAATCTATATTTTCATTTGAAATGACTTTCATATATTGTCTTATATTACGTTGTGTTGTTTGAGCAAATGGAGATAACATGGCCCCTGACATTATAATGAAAACCTAGTCTCCACCCAAAACCACCTTCAAAATGCGATGAAATGCCCAAACACAAACTGCTACAAATGTTTGAATTAATAGAATGACTTAAAAAGTTAGTAAAAAGCTTCAATTCAAATACACTACTGTTATTATTCCATTGGTATATATTGATTTATTATTAAAAACTATTACCATGTTTTATTATTGTGGAAGTGATTGTTGTTGAACAGACCAAAACACTTTATTATACAGCATATCTCTCATCAAAGGACAACTAAATGTGCAAGGTAAGTGCATTAACAAATATTTGGTGCATCACAGAATTAGTAGCCACACAACCAAATAGCAAAGTGTGTGTCAGTATGGCTCGGAAAACTGAAGATGACAACATCTTTAAGATTCAATATCTATATCACAGGCAAGAGGTCTAAGGAAATGTTAAAAATCTAAATTATGTGGCATGCTGAGCTAAGAAGGCTCTTATTCTGTGGAGAAGCTCTTTCTTGACACTGTCTGGCACCAGGGCTGCAAAAGAGAGAGAGAGAGAGAGAGATATCCATGAAGATGACTGATCCTTTTTAATACAGACAAAATGCTACTGCAAAACTCGTGTTGATGCTCACACCCACTTCCATTACTGGAAAGTAGAAACATAACATCCAGTGACTGAACCCGCTCATGCTGAGGCTACTGTCGTTAAAGTGACTGGCATCTTGGTGTGCTCTATGATGGGTTCAAATGGTTGCGGTCTTTGAGGGAGTGACTTTAAAGCCTAAGGGCCCTATCTCGCACCCGGCGCAGCGCAAAGTCCGACGCAAGTGTTGCTATTTTATGACCGCCCGTCTTACAAGGTGTGTTCAGGTGCATTCTGGGTGTGCTGGTCTTTCTTTTAACTGTTTTTGTGTAAAGCACTTTGAATTGCCCTGTTGCTGAAATGTGCTATATAAATAAAGCTGCCTTGCCTTGCCTTGCCTTGCCTTGCCTTGCCTTACAGGGAGGTGTGTTGAGGTGCATTCTGGGCGTGCTGGTCTTACAGGGAGGTGTGTTCAGGTGCATTCTGGGCGTGCCGGTCTTACAGGGAGGTGTGTTCAGGTGCATTCTGGGCGTGCTGGTCTTACAGGGAGGTGTGTTCAGGTGCACTCTGGGCGTGCTGGTCTTACAGGGAGGTGTGTTCAGGTGCACTCTGGGCGTGCTGGTCTTACAGGGAGGTGTGTTGAGGTGCATTCTGGGCGTGCTGGTCTTACAGGGAGGTGTGTTCAGGTGCATTCTGGGCGTGCTGGTCTTACAGGGAGGTGTGTTCAGGTGCATTCTGGGCGTGCTGGTCTTACAGGGAGGTGTGTTCAGGTGCATTCTGGGCGTGCTGGTCTTACAGGGAGGTGTGTTCAGGTGCATTCTGGGCGTGCTGGTCTTACAGGGAGGTGTGTTCAGGTGCATTCTGGGCGTGCTGGTCTTACAGGGAGGTGTGTTCAGGTGCATTCTGGGCGTGCTGGTCTTACAGGGAGGTGTGTTCAGGTGCATTCTGGGCGTGCTGGTCTTACAGGGAGGTGTGTTCAGGTGCATTCTGGGCGTGCTGGTCTTACGGGGAGGTGTGTTCAGGTGCATTCTGGACGTGCTGGTCTTACGGAGAGGTGTGTTCAGGTGCATTCTGGGCGTGCTGGTCTTACAGGGAGGTGTGTTCAGGTGCATTCTGGGCGTGCTGGTCTTACAGGGAGGTGTGTTCAGGTGCATTCTGGGCGTGCTGGTCCTACAGGGAGGTGTGTTCAGGTGCATTCTGGGTGTGCTGGTCTTACAGAAGGTGTGTTCAGGTGCATTCTGGGCGTGCTGGTCCTACAGGGAGGTGTGTTCAGGTGCATTCTGGGTGTGCTGGTCTTACAGGAGGTGTGTTCAGGTGCATTCTGGGCGTGCTGGTCCTACAGGGAGGTGTGTTCAGGTGCATTCTGGGCGTGCTGGTCTTACAGGGAGGTGTGTTCAGGTGCATTCTGGGCATATTGCTATCTTGAGGCGGCAGGATGTGATCGCGCCATTGGCTGACAAAAACCTCTAAGGTCAATAACACAGCCTTTCATTGGTATTTTAACAGTGCATTAGTAAAATGTGCCTAGGCTCGTGCACAGTACACAGTACACACACACACACACACACACAAATATGACGGTGTAGATCCTCCATCATAATAGCAATACATCATGGTACAAACGTGCCTGGCTGTTAAAGGGAATGGGATAAGACCGCTGATTGGTTGATTGCATGTTACGCCCAGAACACACCTCTGATTAATGCAGACACTAAGTCCAACCCTTTTGAACAACGCGCCCGGTGCACGGACCCTTTTTTCCGCCGTCAAACTAGCAAAAGCTGCACAAATCTTGTTTATACTGTGACTGTTCCACCATCAATGCTTCCAACAGTCCAGTTCAGATACCTCTTCCTTTAGGAGTGATCTCTACCACCAGGTCCTCCACAGTCACGTGCTCCAAGCCTTTTTCTTTGATTACTTCTGCAAAAATAAATACAAATATTTTAACAAAGATTGCTCAAAGCAGCATGTGCACCATAATACGGGTTCCATAGCGACACCCTTGCACTTCGGTTCCAACTATCAAACATGTACTGTATGTACTTCATCGTGACCTAAACTGTGTCCATTTGGGACACAACGCACAGCGAGCTCTTTTCACCTGAGTGTAAATGTGTGTGAGTGCGTATACAAATATAAATAATATAAATATCACACTTTCTCAGAGAGAGAGAGAGAGTGGGATATGTTTACGTCCATTTCAGAGCGACAGAGGGAAAATACTTCAGAGGAACCAAAATGTGCGTACCAATCCGGTCCGATTCCTACCGGTTCCATAGTGGAACCGGGTTTTGGTACCGAACCCTATTTGGCACTCAGTCAATGACTATCAACGCTATGTTTTAACAACAGCGTTGCCATTTCTACCTTTGCAGTGAGCTTTCATCTGGTCCTTCCATCCACACTCAGTGAGTTTAGCCCTCAGCAACTCCTTCAGCCTGTCAATAAGATGCACATTGAAATTATTACAATTAATAATTATGTATTCTTCAGATTACGCTGATTGATGCTTCTCTGCATGCCCGAAAAATGAATATGTGATGGGGCTGCTGTCTTCTTCGAAGCTTGAGGAACCAGTCTAGTTCAGTATTCATGGCATAATGTTAGTTCCACGCCTGTTATGAATATATTCCAGGCATGTTTCTGCCTTATAACAGCTGCTGACAACCTGGGTTGTAACTCATATGTTAAGAATATCAAGCCATACATGTTTATTATTGAGATGTTGACAAGTGAGAGCAGAATTTAACACAGCTCCTAGTTTGGAGCAGCTATATGCTTTATTCATGCAATATGCCATTAGTTATGTCTTCCCAATAACTTCCATTTCTTTCTTTGAAAATAAATGTTAATGGCACATACTAATTTTGAATGGCTTTGTCATTTATTTTTCAGAGCTGATTGCATAACAAAATGCTACTACTTTCTTCATGTGTGCAATAAATATTAAAAAAATCATATAGTGTAGAATAGTGATATTGCCCTGCTACGTCCTGCTGGGCCTTGTAATGCTGCACAGTGCCCTGCTATCCCATGAACTACTACAAAGAACTACTACAAAATACTATTTTTTGTGACTGTTATTGCCACTCTTCATTCTAACCCCAACCGGTTGTCAGACACCGCCTACCAAGAGCCTGGGTCTGGGTCTGGGTCTGGGTCTGTCCCAGGTTTCTGCCTAAAAGGAAGTTTTTCCTCGCCACTGTTGCACTGTTGCTTGCTCTGGAGGGAACTACTAGAACTGTTGGGTCCTTGTAAATTCTGGAGTGTGGTCTAGACCTACTCTATCTGTAAAGTGTCTCGAGATAACACTTGTTATGAATTGATACTATAAATAAAAATTGAAATTGATATCAATTCTAAGCAACAAAAAAAAAAAAAAAAAATCATATTTTTCCCTGAATCATCCAGGCCTACTACAGAGGTGTGTGACTGTTAAATAACACATGGTAAACCAACATTTGGTGAGTCAAATAGAGTATGTTATGCTACCGATAGACACCCAATAATAACTTACAGAATCAGAATTATTTGCCAGGTATGAAGATACATACGAGGAATTTTGCTTTGGATCGTATTGCTCGCAATGCGCTTACTCATACAAAACAAACAATATATACACACTATAAACAGAAACTATATAGACAGGTTGAGACAATAGTGCAATGGAGAGTGCAGAGTATGCAGTAGTAAATTATAATTATGATAATTATTATTATTTTAATTATGGAGCATAGTGCAAAGAGTGCTCTACGCAAAGAGTGCCAGAAAACGCATTGCTAAAAAAACAAAAAAAAACTACGTCTTTACTTTCACTGCAAATAGCCAAAATGTTGACAGTGACATACTTTAAATTAGTATATTTTATAATTGTATACTCTTTATTGATCCCACTACACACACTACATGAACTACTGGAGAGATGCCAGCCGGTGCGGCTGAGGAGAGTTCAGTGCCTTGCTCAAGAGCTCCTTGTCAGTGCCCAGGTGGTGACCTGGCATCTCTCCAGCTACCAGTCCACACTCCATATTTTGGTCTGAATGGAGACTTGAACCCGCGACCCTCCGGTTCCCAACCCAACTCCCTACGGACTGAGCTACTGGCCCAAGAAACACCACCGCCCACGCTGTTAATGAATATAAGTGACGTCAGTGATTTGTTATCTCACCTCTCTCGTTCCCCCATCTCTGTTAGCTTCTGGTTTACTGTTGCCCTCATTCTGTGCTCTTTACTCATAGTCTCTCACCTGGGGGAGTAAAAGAAATAACACAGCATACAATATTATATTCCTGTATTAAAATGCATCGATGTAAATTCAAGCTGGTGCCGCAAAGTGTAGCTCACGTTAACACCGCGTAACGTTTGCGTACCATTTGCTCCGTTAGCTACGTTAAACTTGCTAAACCACTCTAACAGCTAACGTTAACTCTAGCTAGCTAGCTAGGTAGCTAACTTGCTAGCTAGCTAACTTGCTAGCTTCGCAGGCTACTTTGCTAGTTATAATCGTAATCATGATAATAATGTTACCAATGTGTGCTTACACGCTAGAAAAGGACAAATAAAAGCTTTCACCATTCAGCTGTACCGCAACCTTGCCAGACTCGGTAACGTTATATGATAAAATAAAGTTTAGATTAAATAGCTGAAAACAGCAGGAACTAACACAAACAAACATATCATAACCAGACAGTTCGTAATGCGCTAAACTATAAAGCTTTATTTGCTATGCCGCTAAGGAAAATAGATGCCTACCATCAGATATTGCACTCCGAGCAGAAACACTTACCTCTACAATGGTTCCTAGGCCTTTATTAAATGCAATGCTCTGTTACACCACACAGCGGCAATGTTGGCTAATGAATTTAATCAATGTCAGTTCTGTTAGCAGACTTTGGCCATTTGACCATTAGTTTTTCAAAATGTCCATTTCCCATGAACTCATTGGCTGTGTTTGTTGTATTTTCTCATCTTACAGATGTGTTAAATAGCCTACATTTTATTGAAGATACAGGCCTAAGTTATAACTATATATACTAATACATTTGTATTATATTGTTTTACAAGAACACAATAATAGATTTCCTGATTAAATGGGTGATTGCTTCAGTTTGAAAAACATTTTGAGTTTCGATGGGCGGCTAGTGGTGTAGGGCTAGGTCTCTCCCCCCCCCCCATCCACGACATGCTGGTTGAGAGGAGCATCTTCAGCCAAAAACTCATACTGCCAAGCGGTTTTTGATATTTGATTGGTTCCCTGCTCTTTTCTCTGTTCTGTCTTTTAATTTTCTATCTATCTATCTATCTATCTATCTATCTATCTATCTATCTATCTATCTATCTATCTATCTATCTATCTATCTATCTATCTATCTATCTATCTATCTATCTATCTATCTATCTATCTATCGCAGTTGCACAACAGCGTTTATACCAAGTGCACAGTATTGTACAAGTACACTCAGTACTAGTGTTAATTTTTAAATACGGATGAATGAAGTATTATTTAGGCCTTTGTTTCTAAATGCAGTGTTTCACAGTATCACTTGTGGGAGCCTGGTTCTCAGACCAGCTAAATGCTCAAGTTGGATGCCTGAGAAAAGATTCCACTCTCATGCTTTTACAGTACCCATCCCTTCATGAAGATGATGATATTCAATGGCATTAGCCATTAGTAAGTGTGTTTGTGTGTATACACGTGTACATGTGTTATCCATGTCTGACAATAAGAGGCTATTTTTGTTGAGTTGTCCTAAAATACAATGTATCTGAATGTATCTGAAGTCTCTTTTATATAGACCTTAGTGGTCCCCTAATACTGTATCTGAAGTCTCTTTATATAGACCTTAGTGGTCCCCTAATACTGTATCTGAAGTCTCTTTTATATAGACCTTAGTGGTCCCTAATACTGTATCTGAAGTCTCTTTATATAGACCTTAGTGGTCCCCTAATACTGGATCTGAAGTCTCTTTTATATAGACCTTAGTGGTCCCCTAATACTGTATCTGAAGTCTCTTTTATATAGACCTTAGTGGTCCCTAATACTGTATCTGAAGTCTCTTTTATATAGACCTTAGTGGTCCCTAATACTGTATCTGAAGTCTCTTTTATATAGACCTTAGTGGTCCCTAATACTGTATCTGAAGTCTCTTTATATAGACCTTAGTGGTCCCTAATACTGTATCTGAAGTCTCTTTATATAGACCTAAGTGGTATTCCCCTGAAACTGTTTGGCATGTGAGGAGACCTATAGAGAGAAGCCTCCTGCGTCAGTTAGCTTGAACACGACGGTGGGTTATCCTTGGTGAACGGTGACATCTACTGGTCGCATGGCAGGAAAGGAGGATCACTTTCTACAGCCTTTAAAACTTTTTTTTACAGGATCAGCACCTCTAAAGCTGAGGCCATGGTTCTCAGCAGGAAACCGATGGAGTGCCTTCTTCAGGTAGGGAATGAGTCCTTACCCCAGATGAAGTTAAAATACATTGGGGTCTTGTTCACAAATGAAGGGACAATGGAGCAGGAGGTTGGTCGGAGAATATTCAATGTATTGCACCGTTGTGACGAAAAATCACACAGAAATATATGTTATCCCTCCTGTTGTCCTCGAGTCAAATTTGACCCCTTTAAAAAATGTCTATATCTGAAATATGGGTTTCTTTTTAACCAAATTACCACAAAAAAGTGTATTGGATTCCTTACAACGCTCTTTGTAAATACAATTGATCACTTTCATTAACTATTAGTCAAAATGATTCAGAATTTCTGCTTTTTTATACATAAATATGAGGTATATATTTCCATATAAATGAGGGTTATTGACCATGAATTCCACAAAGTACTGTAAAACTAGTGGTAGTAAGATGGTGTTAGTGAAAACTTAAAAATAAGTCTCATAAAGGGACGAAAATGTCAAATTTTCCTCTGAATACCCTCTGAATTAACCCACTTTGCATGTGAATCATGGTTTCAATGTTAACAGTGAGTGGTCAGCTTGTTAAATGTGAGTATGTTCTAGTCTCTTCTCTCCTCTGTGACAGGAAAGTGAATATCTTTGAGTTGTGGCCCGAAAGAAGACATCTGAGGACGTCATCTTTGGCTTTTGGGAAACACTGATGCACATTTTAGAGACCAAACCACTCCTCCATTCATCCAGACAATAATCCACACATTAAGACATGATGGTTGCAGCTCATTGAGAAGATTAAGTGAAACATGCTAATTTATAAAAAAGCTATCTGGGTGCAGGAGAGGAAGGAATGTCCTCCTCTAATGTTGTAGCCGACATTATGATTTAGATACTAACTTTTATTTTGAGGAATGGGGCATACATATATTGATATTGTGGCTAAAGCTAGTCATTATAAACATGTAATATACAGTATACTGTATATATAGTATAGTGGAGTTCGTGAGTGTGTTTATTGGAAAAAACTATTCCTTAAGGCTTAACATATATTGCTTTGATTGGTCATTTTTAAAGCCATTCATTTTAAAATCCTACATCAGAATGTTCTGATATTACCCGAGTGACGGTCTGGATGGTGGGGTGGTACTATCACCCGGAATGAAATGAGTCTGGCTAAACGGGGGGGGGGTTGTTTTAACAGCAGCCTCAAAAAAGAGTTAAAATACAGCTTTAATTAGCATCCTGGACCATATTTGTCAGGACCCTTTGCAGTGGAATTGTTGAAATCTTGATTTGTTTAAGCTGGCATTTCTCCATAATTCCACAGTAGATATGGACATGCTGGGCATCCCCAGAAAGGGGAGGAGCTGTAGTTTCCAGGTAATCTATGCACCTCTGTTATTCTAATAGTACTATGTTTTCAGGTAACTCATTTGGGAACGGCATCAGTGATTACCAGTCGTTATGCTGCCAAATAGAACATACTGTTATGGTTTCTGTTGCTTTTGAGGTTCTGTTATTTTTTCCTGTTATTATTGTCCATTTGTTCTGTTTCCTGTATCCTGTTATACTCCATGTGTCCTCCCTTGTTGTCTAGTTATACTTCCTGTCTTGTGTTTGGCCATTTAGTGCCTGCATGTTCTGTTTCCTGTTTTATTTTGATAGTTGATAGATTTTTGTGACTGATGTGACTCACCTGTTGTATCACCTGTTTCTTGTGTTTCACCTCTGTCGTCCTCCGTCCTTCATCTCTGTCAGCTCCTTGTTAGTAGGTCTTCTGTTCCTGGCGGTGTGCTCGGCATTTTGACTCTTCCCCTGGGAGTTTTCCATTGTGAGTTTGTTCCCTGTGCTCCTGTTTTAGCTTTATTTTCCTGTTCTTTGTTCTCAGTTTTTTGGACATTCATTTTTTGCCTGCTTCTGTTTGACTCCTGGGGTTTTTGCCTACTGCTTTTTGATCCCTGTGTTGGTTTTTTTTGTTAATAAATCCTCATCACAAACTCTCGCCTGCATGTCCGATCGCTGCGTTTTGGTCCTCAATTCCCTAAACCGTCACACACACGTTAGTGCAAATGAACCTGAGCTATCAGGCTTTCACTCTCCACCTCTGAAAAGTGCCACTTCTTCAACACCGGATTACGTCTCGCCTTGTCGTAAACTGTTGGGGCGAGACCTCAAAACTCAGAACACATTGGGGCGTGATATTTAAATTACAATCGTCTCCAGCTACTGCCTTTATCAATGTACGACCATTCTTACGCTCTGATTGGTGTGATATGAACTTTTAATGTATCCCTTGTAAATCCTGTTATAAGAGGATTTCTGCGCTGGTTTCTACGTTAGGTTAATAAACGAGGGCCAAGGACACAGTTATACACATCGAGAGAAATGATTCATAATAATTCAAGCAGTTGATATGATGAACAGTGGCAATCAATAGTAACAATAAAGATAATGGAACTATGACTAGAAATAATAGTTGTAGCAGTGGCCAATCCAAATTCCAGAGATGTGCAATATCCTGAAATGACAGGGATGAGTCACACCGGGTTATAACATCCTGTAAATATATAACTTGGTGACATCACTGTCACAGCCTTAAAGATTTTTTGGAATAAAACTGGCTTCTCTGACCTCTCTCTCCCCTACAGCCCATTTCATCCCAGAGGAAAAAAAGAGTCCAGTGATAAACCCAGTGGTGCAGACACAGTAAATATTGTGTTTCTGTATGTCCGTCTGTGTGTGTGTGTGTGTGTGTGTGTTTAGAGGATCTACATACGTATGCTGTCAATATTAAATTTACTCCCCCAGTCATATAGAAGGGATCTGGATTGGGGTTTGAGGACAGTATACCCCACTTAGCTCTGTATTTATATTAAATATTAAATCCAATTTAAATACAAAATTACCATATGAAATATTAACCGACAGTGTAAATATTTAATGCCAGCCCTTTACCATAGGCCTGGTATTCATTACCTTGCAGTGCTGGATTTTAATGGGCAATGTCCCCGGAGACTGCGAGGGATTCCTCTCACCCTCAAAGTTGCAGCAGGGGGCGCTGTTGCTCTGCATTGTGAGCTCAACCCAAAATTAATGCATTGTAAAGTAAGTAAGACGAACAAAGGAACATGTTTTGAGAAACTGAAAGATGCAGTTTTTGGACAATGAATTAACATGTGTATTTGTCTCGTTTGTCAAGTCACAGGTCGAAATGTCTAGAGTTGAACTAATTCTTCAGCTGTATGCTTTGTATCCTGAAGCGTATCAGCTGTGTGATGTGCGTGGCAACTGGCAACTCATGCTGGGGAAAAAAAACTCCAACTACTGAGGGAAGGTACTGGTGAGGATGACACAGGAGTGACAAAAACATAACTCAGACAGTCGTGTTATGCACATTACAGCAAAAATGAAATACATTCCAACTTTGCCAATAGGGGTCAGGCTTACACTACTTGACAAAGGTTGTGATGTTGTGGTGCAGATGGTCTTTAAAAAGTAGGGAGAGAGAGAATCACCTGACAGTTTGTTTCTCTCTATGATTGATCCCTTGTATCTCTATAGTCTTGCCACCTCGCAGTGCAAGAGGATTTCCATTTAAACCTTAACACTACAGTAGGTGCACATTAGACTCTAAGTAATGCCCTGAACCGAACGTTTCCTCATGAAATTCATCAGGCAAGGAAGAAAGCACTTCTTTCTAATTTCTAAAAGAAATATGCAAGGCAGTGAAGTTGATGTTTCTACAGAGAGAAATATAAAAGATGAAAAGGCAAGATGAAGAAAAGAGAAAGACAGAGAAAGCTGTGAGTTAAAGAAATTAGCTTTATGGAGTGCTGGGAAGAGGTGTAGGGTTAGAGATGCATCGGCACGCAGCTCCTCCGAGGCAAGGCAGGGAGGAACATTAATCATTGGGAGACATCTGTTCATTCTGCCGCTTTACAATTCTGTCAAAGAGCTTGGACCCCCCACCCCACCCCATCCACTCAGAGAAAACCTGTCCTGCGTTAAGCATGGACAGGCAGAGTGAAACATCACAGCCAGCCTCCACTAAGAGCCGCTTTCAATTTGATTTTCCATTCGAGCCCATTTAAGATGAACAAAACAAGGCGACAGGGAAAGGAGTGCAGTGTGTGAATCATTGCCATTATCTGCATTTGACTTGTTTTATGGAGCAAGAGACTTGCTGTCATAAAGGAAACAGCCATGCATGTCCACTTGTCATAAGCTGAACCCCCACACACACACACACACACACAAGCATTTGCATGTAATGTTTGGGGAAATTCCATTGACTTACATTCACTCTTACATTACTGTGAGTTTCATTGGAATTTAATTGGGTGAGACTTTATTGCAAATATGCATAATATGAAATGTACATTCTTTGGAGATTAGACTGTTACATAATGTTCTTATTCTTATTCACTCAGTCAGTTTATAGGTTATTATGTTCATATTTTATAGTCACAGTCAATATTTTATCATGATCTACTGCACTGTTCACTTTATCACTTGTTCGCTTTTTTTTCACTTTTGCACTAATCATCATTACACACAGTCTACAATAGTATCTCACCTTATCATGATTTCTGTGAGTTTCTGTGAGTAATTTAATTTTTTTTTTAAATTTTATTTAAAAAAAATGTTTAAATAAAATAAATATGTATGTGTGATTTATATGTGTATATGTGCTTGTTGTGCTATGGTTGTCTTGCTACTGGATGCCTGCTTTACTTTGGGATAAATAAAGTATCTATCTATCTATCTATCTACCTATCTATCTATCTATCTATCTATCTATCTATCTATCTATCTATCTATCTATCTATCTGTCTATCTAGACCCCATTGTAACTTTATAAGGCATAGAAAAGCCAAGGCATATCCCCCCAATGGAGTCTAGACACAGGTGGTGGTGGTGGTGGTGGTGGTGAAGGAGCCCGAAGACCGGGCCGAAGGAGCAGACGGGAGCGGCCTGCTGGAGGAGTTACCCAGGGTGCCATGGGTGACCATGACTGGAGGTGGAAGGGGAGGAGGAGGGATGCACGTTTTACCTGAAATGACAAATGACAGCAGCAGAGAGAAGAACAGAGATGCCATGCTGTGATTGGCTCGTGGAATTAATGGCTAATTCTGGCTGGTTTAACGGAAGAGTTGAAACAGCCTCGAAACAGCTGATCAGTTTTAGAAAGAGAGAGAGAGATAGAATAGAATAGAATAGAATAGAATAGAATAGAATAGAATAGAATGCCTTTATTGTCATTATACACAAGTACACAGTACCTGTGCAATGAAATTGGATCAATCCCTTTCAGGTGGATGAAGTTTAGAAGTCTTCCTGAAAGAATTTCAGCTTCATTTGAAGCATGTCCAACTCCAAACCTTAACATTAACCTCAAATTAAACATGAATATAATCACCAATCAGTTTGATGACGTTGCAGAAATAAACAGGGAAGAAATATAAATGCAAAATCCTTCCTCAAATATGATTAGAAGCAAAAAAAAAACTCATTTTGTCAGATACGTTCGTACAGTTTATGTGCTGTAGAAATGCCTTATGTGAAAATAATGGTCATCGACCATGAAGGGAATATGAGATAATAAAAAGTTATAGAGGCATAAATGAAGGGAAATTAATTTAAGAGTAAAATTAGTGCCATCATTAATCCACACCAATGACTTAAAATGTGTTGTAAAATGATATGTACATGTAGTGAAGTCAATAGTGAAATTAATAGTGTTTTGAATGTAAATATTTGGTTTCATACTATATATATATATATAGATGTTATTATAATATCAACCCCATTGGTGTACTATCTGATAGTTTTCATCATCATATCCATTCACAAGGGATTTAAAGCAAGTAATGCAAGCATGATGTATTGTATTGTAACATGGTAATTGGTGAATAAGTACAGAATACTACTGTCCTTAACATTAGAACCAAAGGGAAAAAACACATATTCAAGTTTTTATTTAGTATTGACGGCAACATTACATCTCTCATGAGTAGTCCCATAACACACAGACTTTAAAGATACATCCTCTTATTCTTATTTTCTTGCTGGATGTGTGGGTCCAGCAAAAGACTGGTTTGTGATATGTTAGTCTAGCTTTGCCAGACCTTCCTTGACAGCACTGCGGAAGAAGGTCTGGTGAGTCTACACAACATTCTGGGATAGGAGGAAACCATGATCTGGTTCTATCGCCCTTTTCTTTAAACCAATCACAGTTGTCTTGGGAGGCGCTACGTGCAGGACGGAGCAATGGTGCCGCTGCTAAACAGCCTCGGGAAGGAACTTGTTTTGGTGGAACACATGTACGTTCAACAGAAAACTAGTCTAGCTAGCTGTCTGGATTTAACCTGCAGAGATCTGAGGACCAGGTAACCATAGTCCTCAGATTGGACAGATAGTCTAGCTAGCTGTCTGGATTTACCCTGCAGAGATCTGAGGACCAGGTAACCATAGTCCTCAGATTGGACAGATAGTCTAGCTAGCTGTCTGGATTTACCCTGCAGAGATCTGAGGACCAGGTAACCATAGTCCTCAGATTGGACAGATAGTCTAGCTAGCTGTCTGGATTTACCCTGCAGAGATCTGAGGACCAGGTAACCATAGTCCTCAGATTGGACAGATAGTCTAGCTAGCTGTCTGGATTTACCCTGCAGAGATCTGAGGACCAGGTAACCATAGTCCTCAGATTGGACAGATAGTCTAGCTAGCTGTCTGGATTTACCCTGCAGAGATCTGAGGACCAGGTAACCATAGTCCTCAGATTGGACAGATAGTCTAGCTAGCTGTCTGGATTTCTGCAGAGATCTGAGGACCAGATAACCATAGTCCTCAGATTGGACAGATAGTCTAGCTAGCTGTCTGGATTTCTGCAGAGATCTGTGGACCAGGTAACCATAGTCCTCAGATTGGACAGATAGTCTAGCTAGCTGTCTGGATTTACCCTGCAGAGATCTGAGGACCAGGTAACCATAGTCCTCAGATTGGACAGATAGTCTAGCTAGCTGTCTGGATTTACCCTGCAGAGATCTGTGGACCAGGTAACCATAGTCCTCAGATTGGACAGATAGTCTAGCTAGCTGTCTGGATTTACCCTGCAGAGATCTGAGGACCAGGTAACCATAGTCCTCAGATTGGACAGATAGTCTAGCTAGCTGTCTGGATTTACCCTGCAGAGATCTGTGGACCAGGTAACCATAGTCCTCAGATTGGACAGATAGTCTAGCTAGCTGTCTGGATTTACCCTGCAGAGATCTGAGGACCAGGTAACCATAGTCCTCAGATTGGACAGATAGTCTAGCTAGCTGTCTGGATTTACCATGAAAACCCCAAAAAAGCGGAAGGTAATGGGACATCCGAAAACGGACATCTGAAAAGAGTGATATCCGGCGGAAATTCCATCTGAATGAGAGAAATCCCAGAAGTAGACCTCTGGGTACTGTCGCCGCCATTCATCTTCACGTGCGGCAAACTTTGCCTTAAGTTACGAGCTAACGCTAGTGGTAGCTAGCTAGCTTTGTTGGCACAACGCTGAACAAGACACTTTTGTGTCAAATCTTCCAATTAACATTAAATGAACATGATGCTGTATTAAAGAAGACTTGTAACTAGCGATTAAGACCATGAACTCATTATGAAAATGTTTACTGATGTAATAAATCATAGACCTTTATGGAAGTGTACTTCCACTGGATCCAAAAAGAAATTGGAGATTATATAGAATGTAGGTTTAAGGCACTTTTACATTGAGAGGAGCTTAGCTCATGGTTTCACTCCACCTGCCAAACAGTTTTAGACACTGTGGCTCCATTAAAATCCAGGCAGCCTAAAACTAAATCTGAGCCCTGGCTAAATGACATGACTCATGCAGTCAGACGGGAGTGCCGTAGAGCTGAGCGCAAGTGAAAGAAGGAAAAACTGCAGGTGTCTTTTCAAATGTTAAGGGACTGCTGGCGTCATTATCAGGAAACTGTGAAAGATGCAAAAAGAAAACATTTCTCAGATATTATCCTGTCAAACTGTCACAAACCTCGGGTTTTGTTTCACACTATTGACTCACTTCTAAATCCCCTGCAGACTGCCTGTATGGAGGCGTCCACTGCTATGTGTGAAGACTTCCTTCACTTCTTTATTGAAAAGGTCACTTTAATTAGGGCTCAAATCTTCAGTTTATGACCCCTCAATCTATGTCCCCTGCTCTGCTGGTTTTGCCCAGTTTCAGCCTATTACTCTTTCCTTTTTACAGGACATTATTGTTAATTTGAAGCCCTCAGGTTGTCCAAATGATGCGGACTATTTAAAGAGGTTTCCCCCACTGTAGGACAATCTGTTATTGCAGTCACTGTCCTCAGGTGTGATCCCGGGACATTTTAAACATGCTGTACAACCCCTAATTAAAACCTGCTCTAGATCCTGCAGTCCTTGAAAATGTCAGGCCTATCTCCAAACTGCCTTTCCTTTCAAAAATCCTCGAGAAGAGTGTGTGCAGTCAATTAACGGCCTTTCTGGGAGAACATGATATTCTAAAGGTTTTCCAATCTGGTTTTAAAACGTTGCACAGCACAGAATCAGCTCTTTTAAGAGTTTTTTAATGATATATTTTTAGCTACTGATTCTGGTGACTGTGTTATCCTTGTGCTTTTGGATTTAATGGCTGCATTTGACACAGTGGATCATGAAATATTGATCAAATGTTTGAAGCAATGGGGGCATCAGGGGCATAGCACTGGAGTGGTTCAAATCGTACTTGACTGAACGAACTTTATGTGTTAGCCTTGGTGACTGTGTAGCCTCCACTGCTCCTCTCTCGTGTGGGGTCCCACAGGGATCAGTTCTTGGCCCTCTCCTTTTCTTTCTTTATTTACTCCTGCTTGGTTCCATACTTAGGAAGCATGGTATTTCATTCCACTGTTACGCAGATGAGAGTCAGATTTATGTGCCTCTTAAAAAGAAAGATGCATTCTCCGTCAGATTGCTACTTATGTGTCTCAACGACACATGGATGGTTCTGAACTTTTTAAATTTTAATGATGAAAAGACAGAAGTGATGGTTTTTGGTGGCACCACTGGGACCCCCCCCTGTAGATCTGGGTTCCTTGGTACAGCATGTCAAACCTTGAAAAACCTAGGGGTAAAAGTGGGCATGGAGCTTAAGTTAAAGCCAATACTATTAAGAAATCACTTTGAGACGGTAACCCACACCTTTGTTGCCACTAGGCTGGATTACTGCAATGCACTTCATGTGGGGGTAAGTGGGTCCTCCATCGCCTGTCTCCAGATGTTACAGAATGCTGCTGTACATAAACATGAGCACATTTCCCCCCTTTTAGCCTCACTCCACTGGCTTCCTTTTCAATTTAGGGTCCATTTTTGAATTCTTGTATTTGCTATAGTATTGTTTTAGAGAGGAGAATGGCTTAGCTTGTACTACTCTCTGTGTGATATCAATACATATCTTTTAAAATCATGTTCCGATTTATTTACTTGTCTGTAAGGTCCTACAACCATTTTTAACATTCAAGTGACCTCACTGCAGCACAAATATTCTAATAGCCCAGTTTGTCCTGAAATAAATGATGTTCATATCTTGACTGTAGACAACAGGGTTGATGTTTTATATCTTTTTTAGAAAATAAAACCAGACGGACAATGAACTGTAAAAATGACCTTAGGTCTCCGAGGGTTAAAGCCTTGAATGGTCTTGCCCCGCCCTACCTCGCTGAGCTTATACGCCTTTACGTACCGACACGCTCTCTCAGGCCAGTGATCAGCTGATCCTGAGTGTACCTAAAACTAAGAGGAAGCTCAGAGGGGACCGTGTCTTTGCGGTGTCGGCTCCAAACTTGTGGAATGATCTGCCTCTGCACGTTAAATAGGCGGCTTCTTCTTTGTCTGTTTTTAAATCACGTCTTAAAACCCACCTCTTCTCTGTGGCCTTTGGCACCTTAGTAAGATGTCGACTTCATTTACTGCATTTAATTATTTATTTTTATTGCACATTATTTTTATTTGTGTTATAATGTTATGTTTCTTTTTGTCTTTTTGTATTTTTCTGTACAGCACTTTGGTCAACTGTGTTGTCGTCCCGTCAAAATTGAAAACCAACACTTTTGTTGACGCTTTTTATCGATGTTTTTAACTTTTTCTTACATTTTTCTCCCTTTTTTCAACACTTTTGATGCTTTTTTCAATGTTTGTCACTTTTTGGTGTTTAACACTACGTAAAACTAACTTATTAACTTTAGTTTTACAGTTATTTTTGGACTTTATGGTCAATAAACCTATTTTTTAGGAAATTATACCTAATGTTTGAGTTAGAAAAGCTGAAATTAGGAATTATTTCGACTAAAATTAAAGGAATGGATGTTGATGATAATCACAGACTGGAATATGTCAACTTTTACTCTCAATACTATTTCAAAAGCACTTCAATTTGTTTTTCAAACGCTATAAAATAGAATAAGACGCCCCAAAATTATATTTGTACTTGCCAAAGAGCGTTGTGTGGAATCAATCACGTTATTTTGGGTAATTAAAAAGAACACTGATATAGGAAAACGGGTCAATTTGCCCCGAGGACAACATGAGGGTTATCAAATAAAGTTGTATTGGATTGGACATTGGATTCACTTTTCAGGCCCAGAAGCTTCATCCATTAATTTTTGTCTTTGATTAAAACAACAAAGGTAAATCATAGGGATTATAACTTTAACTGTGCATGAACACAACAGTGCAGAGTTGAGTTTTAACATATCAACAGTAAACTAAGACAGGGGTTCTCAACTGGTCTCCCCTGTGACCCCAATTTATCATGGCCATTTAGTCGCAAACTACTTTTATAGAATTCAAATCAAGCAAATTTGCAAATTCATTTTTCAAAAATAGCCATTTAAAAAAACTAAACAAAAAAACAAACACATTTACATGTGCAAAGTGTCATTTCAGAGCACATTAATAAAAAACTGAGGTGGAACATGACAAGAGCATGGACCAAAGTGACTAAAATAAATGAAATTTCAAAACTGCACAAAAATAAATAAATAAATTCAGAGACCATTACTAACTGTGCCAGTAGGTCAGTCTGTAGGGAGTTGGGTACGAAACCGGAGGGTAGCCGGTTCAAGTCCCCATGCAGACCAAAGTACGGAGTGTGGATTGGTAGCTGGAGAGGTGCCACTTCATCGCCTGAGCACTGCCAGGTGCTCTTGCGCAAGGCAACCGCTCAGGGTGCTGGTCCAGCTGGCAGCCCACTCACTCTGACATCTCTCCATTTGTTCATGAATAGGTCCTGAGCATGTGTGTGTATTTCAGGCCTGTGTGTGATTACTAACAAAAAGTGTACACAGAGTGTAAATTGTAATTTCCCCACTGGGGATTAATAAATAGATTGAAATTGAAAGAAATTAAATTAAAATTGACCATGACAGATGCATGTATAAAAGTGAATAAAATATGAAAACTGCACTATATATATATATATATATATATATATATATATATATATATATATATATATATATATATATACAGTATATATATATATATATATAGGCCCATAAAACAAGATGTTTTCAAATCATTTCTGTCCCTTTTTATCTTAAATGTGCAAAAATCCACATTTTTTAACACAAACTTAAAGTGAATGTTAATCAAATGATGGTTATCATGGCTACGGCGCAAGACTGCTACACGGCTCTGAAGCACGTCCGTCAGAATCCAAAATCAGATGCACATTAGTGTTATTCATTTATCTATTGACCAGCTGTCTGCAACCCACCCAGAACGGGTCCATGGGACCCACCATCTGTAGGTAGTATAACAAAATCTGGCAGTGTATCTTATATTTCTGTACAAAGTGAGGACCCTATAAATCTCTCTTATCTGCTAAGATTAGTTCTGCTTGTTCACTGGGGCCTTTCAAGAGCCTTGCTATATTTTCAGTGGGAGTATCAAATCAAATCTGAAATCAACCTGTGAGTGCACAGCGGTCCAAATAGTGTCCTCCCATTGGCAACATCGGAGAGCAGAAGATGAATGAGGCCTTTCTGTGGGTTTTGAGGACTGCAGGCGTGGGGGTGCTTTGTCATCATAATATTGAAAGTGAGCTTTGCAAGAGTTTATGCCTTTTGGCCATGAAGGTGTGTGCTGCTTTGTTTCACAACTCATTAGAGTCAACATTTTGATTGACTGCCTGCTATTCAAGCTGATATTGGAGTTCATACACAATTCTAAAGCTCTTTGGAACTTTCAAAATGAGAGTTTCTTTTATATTTTTTGTGATACTTTTTTTTTTACCTTGACAGTAAGGTCATAACATCTAAGATCCTCAGAAGAAACACAGTACAGCTGCATGTCGTCGTCGTGCTCCGTGATCTGTTCGGAGAAAGCAGAGCCATCTTCTGCCTGGTCTCACTTTGCCAGTCCTTCCTCCACAGCGCTTTTGATAAATGTCTTGCTTGTCCACACAGAATTCTGGGATGGAAACGGAGCCACGGTGCCTCTGCAAAATAACCTCAGGAAGGAACTTGTTTTGGTGGAACATGTGTACGTTCAGAAGTAGTTTTAGTCGTGCAACAGACAACTCAGATTGGACAGATAGTCTAGCTAGCTGTCTGGATTTACCCTGCAGAGATCTGAGGACCAGGTAACCATAGTCCTCAGATTGGACAGATAGTCTAGCTAGCTGTCTGGGTTTACCCTGCAGAGATCTGAGGACCAGGTAACCATAGCCCTCAGATTGGACAGATAGTCTAGCTAGCTGTCTGGGTTTACCCTGCAGAGATCTGAGGACCAGGTAACCATAGTCCTCAGATTGGACAGATAGTCTAGCTAGCTGTCTGGATTTACCCTGCAGAGATCTGAGGACCAGGTAACCATAGCCCTCAGATTGGACAGATAGTCTAGCTAGCTGTCTGGATTTACCCTGCAGAGATCTGAGGACCAGGTAACCATAGTCCTCAGATTGGACAGATAGTCTAGCTAGCTGTCTGGATTTACCCTGCAGAGATCTGAGGACCAGGTAACCATAGTCCTCAGATTGGACAGATAGTCTAGCTAGCTGTCTGGATTTACCCTGCAGAGATCTGAGGACCAGGTAACCATAGTCCTCAGATTGGACAGATAGTCTAGCTAGCTGTCTGGATTTACCCTGCAGAGAGTAAATTGGGAAGAGAGGGCTGTGAGTTAGGAGTGTGTTAAGCGATTGTTGCCTTAATTCTAAGCCAATAAAGTATGTATTTCAGTTGGTTGGAAAAGGATGGCGAGGTTGCATTTTTTTTTAGCGGTAACTGTAATTCTAAGCCGAGGATGTGTGTCTGTCCGTTGGGTACAGAGCTCCGCGTGAGCACGGCTTTTATGACTGTCAATATAGCAGCATCTAACGTTAGCTACTCCACTGTGATGTGGAGTAATGTCTGGCCATGTGAGATATGTGTCTAGCAACATTGTTGGATGCTGTGGTCTCAGGAGACAACTCTCCAGTATTTAGAATTTGTACTGCAGTAACAGTTTCAAACACTAGCTGTCAGTATTACATATTGCACCTTTAAACTGACAGCCTGAATAAATAAATAAAGGATTTTTCCAGATATTACTATGCACTCATTGTCTTGTCTTGGTTTTTGAGGTGAGAAAAAAGGGTGGATGTATTGCCTCTTACGCATTGCACCACATAGTGCATCATGTTGAGCAACATCTGTTGGCTTAAAGCCAATGTACTTCCACGACAGACAGACAGACACATTGAAAAATATTCTAGAGCAGCACATTTGAACATTTGTTTTTTATTAGTCAAAGAACCTTTCTCTACAGCAATCACTGCAGATTCTACAAGCGGGAGGGCTGTGCAGGTTTCCTTTCCTGACTCATACTCGAGCCTTCAAAAAGCTCATCAAAGCAGTCTGGCACTACAAAGAAAAGATTGTTTGTAATTCCATCACTTTTTTTTTTTTTTTTTTAAAGAATCACAAAGCTATTAAAGTTGCCACAGAAAGATTTATCATCATACATCACATTTCTATGCTAATGTGGGCTGTTGGCTTTCGAAGAGAGGCAAGAAGATTGGGGCCAATTATGTATGTCTCTTTGGGCTCATAATGTGCAGATGCGTAGATGTTTTCGATGTGTTTGTTGTTGCTGTTATATCTCACCAAAACCCTGTCCTTGTTGCTTTCAGGGTCGCTGCGGTTGTAGTACTTCTTGACTTCATAGGGCAAGTCCTCGGCATGAGTAGCGTGGAGGTTTCCAATGGTGTAGTAGCCGTATTGCCTTTTGTCCTTTATCACAGGAAGCAGACAGGGCCTTCGGTTCCGAAACGCATGAAAGCCGTACTCTCTTCGAGTGGGATTACACAGAGCCACCATGTTGTTGTCCAGGCAGTCCTGAACGTACCAGACCAGTAACTTGAGGCCGTGGCGAGGCGGCGGTTGACCGAACCCGCTGTCCTGCAACTCTTGGTCCGAGTCAAGGGTCTTCAGAGCTGAGGTCAGAAGGACTGACAACACCAATGTAAAACTAAACCAGAGACGCATCACTTTGTCGTGTGCCATGTCCAGGTGGTCTATGAAAAAGAGACAATTCACAAATTCAAAGAGGCTTTATTGCCTGATCGTATTGACACATAGTATTGCTAAAGCACATAGTTGAGGCCTGTGGACACTGGGGGGTTTGTGTGGTTTAACCCCCACACACACACACACACACACACACACACACACACACACACACACACACACACACACATCAAATGTCTGGTAGCTGGCCAGCCCTTGGCAACAAGTTAAAAATGACTTTCTTTCTGTCAACCATTTTTTTAAGAAGAGGATTACTCTAATTCACTCAATTCCTCCGTGATTCCACCAGAAAAAAGGCTTTTAGGCCGACATGAGAAGAAAATGAAAGATTGACTATTGGCCGCAAGAGGCGTCACTAAGTCTAGTTTTGGTTCGCTGCGACCCAAAAAAGAACAATTTTGGTGTTGAGAGAAAAGACTGTTTTGCTGCACATAAGTTAAATGTATTAAGCGTAAGACATATTTTACTTAACTACAAGTATCGGATCGGTACTCAGTATTGGCAGATATTTAATATTTAAAAGATCGGGATCGGATTGGAAGTCACAAAAGCTGATCGGGACATCCCTAAAGGAAAAAGACAGCCAATGATTTTAATGATCTAAACCAAACCGAAGCGCTAATCTCGTTAAAAGCACCCCTTTTGTGAATGTGATACACACGACATGTTAAAATCTAACGTCTAATGTATCAACAATCCACGCAACTGACTCCATGCACTCATAACAAAATGTTTGAGGCGTGCGTGCATTTGGACTAAAAAAGGTGGTGCATGATCTTGGTAAGCAATTAGACAACATTGTAGTCAATTATTCCCGGCATCAAAAGTGTGCTTGTTAAGTTCCAGCATAAAGTAGTGCCTAAAACATCACCAAAATGAAATTTTTGAACCTCATAATTAAATACATAATGAGGGTAAAAATGCAAAAAGAGTCAACTTTTTGAAAAAAAAACAAAAAAACACCTCCAGGCTGTAGGAGACCTACACATTTAATTACAATTTTAAGATTAGACAATAAAACATTATGTTAACAATCGTGCAAAAGCAACAACTAGGTCAACCAAATATTTAACAGCAGCATTATTCTGCACAATATCTTGAGGAAAACTTAAAACTCACTGTATACTGTAGTTACAATGAGTGTAACTACAGTATTCCGGTTGGATCATGTCACGACTTACCTCTTAGTTGATAATAAGAAGAGCAAGTTTGTCTGTTAGAGCCGTTTCTACAGCTTCGTTCTGCTTCGGATGGAAGAGCTGCTTCGGCCCCTGTGGTTGATTCCTTTCTTTTAATGCGTGTGCAGGATTAAAAGCCGCATGCTTGTTATTTTGACCACAGGTAGAGCCATGTTTAGTCTCTATTTACGAAGAAAGGGGAAGTGCTGTCTTCTCTGCACAGCTGGTGTCTGCATGTTTGGTTTAAATTTAGCTGAGCATCAGCTTGAAATAATTAATATATGCAATGTTGAAAATTGTTACATAAGGATTCAGACCACAAGTTGCATGTGTTAATACTAAAAATCACTGTGCTTGCATTGTGATAGAGGACAAATGTACAAATGGATCATTTACATCAAGAATCCAGCTCATAGGACTTTGTGTTCGTGAGCGCGAATGGTTAAAAGGTTTTACTTCTGCTTTCCCCCACCGCTTTTGGATAACATCTGCAGTCAAATGATGTACAGCACACGGCTTCGCAATAACACAGCAGGATAGTAACAGGATAAAACCTTTCACATTCCACATACTCATTTCTTCCAATGTTGATGTAGAAGTATTGATCACTTAGGCTTTAACGTTATCTCCACGAATCTGTTTAGTATAAAAGAAAACAGCCACACCTGCACATTCACTTGAGTGCAAAGAGGCATGAACCATTTTCTATACCATTCAATCAGTAAAGGTCAGTGCAGCAATGCTACTGTATGGGATTTGTATTATATACTGTTGTTGGTGTAAGTCAAGTAGACAAAATCAGGGTGAGTCCTAAGCTGTGTCTTATTTTAGGGACTGTCTCCTGTCTCCTTTTGAAAGACAGCCTAGATAGATAGATAGATAGATAGATAGATAGATAGATAGATAGATAGATAGATATTGATCCAGATAAAATGGGAAATTATAGTGTTACAGCAGGAAAATCAGTCACACAGCAGAGTATAAATATAAATGCTAGGATACTAAGATACAATATACATGAAATAATAATTTATATATATATTTGAATATAGCTTTCAGAGGACTGAGGCTAATTGGCTGAACCTGCACCTGTCCCCCAAGTGAGAAGTCATCACCAGGTCCTGCCCCTCGGCCCACAGAGGCAAATTTAGCCCCTAAAGGAGTAGTGAAAGGGCCACCTGGCTGTGGAGACATGCAGGGGAATCACATATATGTTAGACTAAACCATTTTGATATGCACAATACGCATAGTGCTACCAGTGATACCAATCTTACCAGCTTTGTGCACAGTTGCAAGGATGAACAAAGATAAAAAGGTTAAATTACATATTGTAGAAAAAGGTTTGAGCGGTCCCCAAAGGCATTCTCTTGGGAAATATGACATAAGACATAAGAGAGCAAAGCATCCTTCTCAGCTTTACCAGCGTTACCGTCTTCGCCCACAGCCAGTGGGATTGTGGGACACAGAGTCGCAAAGGACACTGGTGGTTTCTCCCCAACTAAAGGAAAATACGATCGCTTTTCTAGAACTTATTTAACCCTTGTGTTGTCTTCCCGTTGACCGGGAAACTCTTGTCAAAATTTAAAATAGAACGTTTTGATCGTCTTTTTTGACACTTTTGTCACTTATACTGATGTTTTTGTCATTTTTCTCTGAGTTTTTCAAGCTTTTTTACCGACATTTTTTGTTACCTTTTTTCCATTTTTTTGTCACTATTTCTAAGAAATAAATGTGTGCTTTTTTTGACATTTTTGTTGGAGAGAGCAGAGAACTGAAAATATCCACAGGTATATCTGATGTCTCCATATTGATCACAAAACCCTTCATACAGTTAACAGAGGCTGTTTTTTGAATCTTTTCCCGAGATTTCTGTCACTTCTTTCAACGTTCTTTTTCGATTGAATGAAAGTAGTGAACGGATCATTTATTTTACTTGGGAAGAGCGTTGTAGGGAACCATCCAAGTTATTATTTTTTTGACGATTTGGAAAGAAAAACCCCCAATTTCTGATATAGAAGCTTTTTGAAAATGGGTCAAATATGGCCCGAGGACACCGGGAGGGTAAAAAGAAGGGTTTGCTGTGGAACAGGCAGTTTTTATAAATGAGTAAAAGAAAGGAGAAGTGGCCAATGGCCTCGTTGCGCTTCTCTTTCTTTCCTTTCTTCCTTTCATTCCTTGGACCCTTTTAAGCCATGCTATCAGCGTGGCTCGAAGGATGGAAATGTCAGTTTGACGGATTGCCGTGGAATTCTGTACACACATTCATATTGCCCAGAGGATGACTCCTAATGATTTTTTTGATCCCCAGACTTTTCCTCAAGCACCACCCTCATGGTGTGAAAACATTTCTGGCACCACCGCTGGTTATTAATAGTTTCACTGTGCATGTATAAATAGATCGTATAGGTTCTGTCTACCCCATGAGGAATTCTAAGTAATGACAACAAAACTGTCGGTGCGTCCACGTGACACAAGCCTTCTGTGATCGCACAGACCACATCGCGAGTGTGGTCTAGACCTACTCTAGCTGTAAAGTGTCTTGAGATATCTCTTGTTATGAATTGATACTGTTTATAAAATTGAATTCAGAAGAGATATTTGTCTTTGCCTTTTTTGTGTGCTCACGACATCATTTTCTCATCATAGCCCCACTGAGAAATCCAGAGAGAGTTGTGTGGAGCTGATAGTCTCAATTAGCGTTGTATCAACTCATTTGGCAACGGCTTGAATGGAACAGACATTTATTAATAGAAAACTCTCAAGCTCAAGATGGATGCAGTGAAAATGTGTGCTTATGTCGTCAGGTGTGGAATTTACTGTCAATTACTGTCAAGCATAATGGTATGTGGATAAGTGTGTGAAACCACGATGCATATATAGAGAAAAGAATAAGTTCAGTGAAACGTTGTCCTTCATGAAAGATTTTTTGGGTACTTGGTGATGGATGTAGAATTTTACAGAGAGAGAGAGAGAGAGAGAGATTTCATTGACATTGTCACACTTGGCAGACGTAAGTATATCTGTGCTTTTTGTGCTTCCTCGATGGAGCGTCGACACTGACTGAATCAGACTGGCAGTAAAACTCGCCGTGAGCCAGTCTGACACTTCTCTTGAGGAGCTGTCATGCACCCCGGGGCTCGCTCTGTACTTCATCCCTTTTACTGCAGTGTCAGCCTGCTCCTACAGCCACTTTGGAAATTACCACACACACTCGATTTATACCATGTTTTCCCTCCACAAAATGGACTCCCATTAAATATGCTGCACATGTCAGCCCCAATAAGGCGGCAAAGTGTTTAATATTACTGCACATGATGACACCGCGATGTGAGTCTGCTCCTACTGTACATCTTTGGAATGGTGTGTGTGTGTGGGTCTGTAATTTAATGGCTGTGTACGTGTGCATGTGTATATGTGTGTGTGTGTGTTTGAGCATCATTTAATGGCTGTGTGTGTGTGTGTGTGTGTGTGTGTGTGTGTGTGTGTGTCTGAGGGTCATTTAATGCCTGTGTGCGTGTGTGTGTGTGTGTGTGTGCACGCGTGTATGTGTGCGAGTGTATGTGCTTGTGTGTGTGTGTCTGAGGGTCATTTAATGCCTGTGTGCGTGTGTGTGTGTGTGTGTGTGTGTGTGTGTGTGTGAGAGGGTCCTTTAATGCCTGTGTGTGTGTGTGTGTGTGTGCACGCGTGTATGTGTGCGAGTGTATGTGCTTGTGTGTGTGTGTCTGAGGGTCATTTATTGCCTGTGTGTGTGTGTGTGTGTGTGTGTGTGTGTGTGTGTGTGTGAGAGGGTCCTTTAATGCCTGTGTGTGTGTGTGTGTGTGTGCACGCGTGTATGTGTGCGAGTGTATGTGCGTGTGTGTGTGTCTGAGGGTCATTTAATGCCTGTGTTTGTGTGTGTGTGTGTGTGTGTGTTTCTTTCCTCCTACAGCAGAGTTAAACTGGATTTAAGACCCACTAAATCTAAAGTAAATGAACACCAAGCCGTGTCCCGCTGTGACGGCTGATGGACGGTAAAGAAGAACAAGATGCCGTCAGATGTTTAAAGAACGTTCAGCTGTTTTAACATAGCACACACAAGCATTTTCTTTGATTTTGGCATACTTTTGATCCGTTTATGGCTAAATGACTTAAGTTTGGGTTGGTACTGCTGTAGCAATAGTTAGCCCTGAACTAGATCTTTTTTTTAACAAACTGGCATCATGATGCTGTTATTTTGGCATACTTTTTTCATTTTATTGCAATTAAATGTCTGTACCTCAAGTACTGCTGGAAGGAGCAGTCATCCCGACATAATGGAACTTCGTAGAGAAGGAAGCTGTTCAGACCCAAAGCCGTTTGATGTTCCCATGTATCTGGTACAAAGCAGCAATAGATGATTTTTTTTTTTTATTATACTTTATTAATCCCACAAAGGGGAAACTACACTTTCCACTCTGCTGTTATTACACACATTACACACAGGCCTGAATTACACACACATGCTCAGTACCTATACATGAATTAAATCCCTCTTCCAATTCCATGGATATAGTGCCACTGGGCCATCAATTCCAAAACACTTAGGCTATTTATGACCAATTCAATATTGTTGTATTTTAAAAAGTTAAAAACAATGTTATGAAAACAACGTATTTCTGTTAATGTATGCTGCAGTCGGGTTGGGAAGATATGATTTAATTCAATGGAGTAGACTCCATTTCAAGCTGTTTAATTCTCATTATTTGTCTCTTTGAAGAGTAGATCAAGACGCCCCCTCATCCTCTGTCTCTGTAGAATTGATTGGGTCATATCTATCATTTAGCATACATTAAGGTAACTCATTGTCCCCACTGGAAAGGTAACTGAGGTAAGGATATGGCTGACTTCCTGTCAGAGCTGTTGCTATGGAGTTGCTATGCAACAACTAAAACCAATCATGTCCAATGATTAATTGCACAGCATCTCCTGATAGATTGTTATAGGGCAACAGAAGTCTGGGACAAACTAAAAGTGTAGGGTGTAAAATTCAATATTTCCTATAAATCTGTAATGTATTGTATCATGGATAATAGTGTATTAGAGAAATATAAGGAGCTTATACAAATAATCATATGTATAGTATGCTTCAAGTTATGGAAGACCAGGTGCTGTATGAGCTCACAGCAGACTTTCATAACCAGCGATGAAGTTTGAAGCTGAAGAAGAAGAAGATCTCTAGAGAAAAAAACAGCTCCTTCCTTGGGACATTATGAACTTTTGATGTTTTGAACTTTATACTCCATGCACTTTTGCACGTGCACTTTACGACATGCACTTTAGGCCACTACTTGCACTTTACTCTCATGATTGTAAATTGTTTTCTTTTTTTTTTTGCTCGCTAATGTACGCCATAACCTGTATTCTGTAAAAAAAAAAGAAAAATGAAAAAAGAAAGGTAACTGTGGTCCCTTCCTTTTGGGAGCCGCCCCTGCTGGGCCAGACTTGACTAAGAACAAAAGAAATGCATATCCCAGTAAATGTTGAATAGAATTGGCCCTACCATGATATCTGTGACCTGGACTAAAGCTGACAATTCAGAGGTGGGAAAACATCTGACCAATAGGGAAAGATTTGATTTGAGGAGCCACCCTCAACTTCTTTGGGATACATTTGGGACGTGGTGATGATTTTGGGGCTGGTCTCTTGGGACTCCATTAGGGAGAAGCGTGGATCAAGTATCATCTTCATTGTGCTGTTCCATTAAACCATTTTGTTAATTCTCAATTGGAACTCCAGCCTCTCTCCTTCAAAGTTTTTTTCTTACAATATTCAGTGGAAAATTATCTCACAATGAAATAGCACAATGTGGTGTCAACTCAGAACACAGCGCCCGCACTTCGCGACGAAAACAAAATACTTTCAGCCAGTAAAAGTTCCTCTGGAACATCTCAATCCAAACCACCATCTTATTCCTGAACTTAACGAGTCGCTGCATGGCGCTCACATTTTCTGGCTGAACTCCACTGCTGCTCGGATTGTATGCTTCTGTGACAGTACAGACTGTTCATGTTACAGCGCTGTACTTAGTTCTGTAATAGCTCTATTGAGAGGGGGGGGGTTCTAGCCCCCCCAGTAAGAGCATTCCCCCCGTGTTGGCTGAGTCCTGCAGCGGCCCGGGTTCCAATCCGACCTGCGGCCGTTTGCGGGGTGCCATCTCCCCCTTTCATGTCTACCAAAATAAAGAGAAAAGCCCCAAAAATTAATCTTTAAAAGCATATTTACATCTGTAGTCCTTGGGCATGAAACAGAATAACTCTGTCAGAAGGGAAACCCTAATGCAAACAGTTAAGGACAACAGTCAAATTTCACAGTATTAAAAATCTGCATATAAAAACTCTTGTTGTGGAGTGTGTCTAAAAAATAGGCTGTCCAAAACAGATGTAAGGGTGGGTGTGGGACATCATTTTTTGTAGCTTAGAAATCAAGCTTTGTGGGCGCCCGGGTGGCTCAGTTGGTAGAGTGGGTGCCCATATAGAGAGGTTTAGGGCATTATAACCCTCATGTTGTCCTCGGGGCAAATTGACCCGTTTTCCTATTTTAATGTTCTTTTTAATTCCCCAAAATAACATGATTGATTCCACACAACGCTCTTTGGTAAGTACAAATCTCTACTTTCATTAATTTTGGGGCGTCTTATTGAATTTTATATCATTTGAAAAAGAAATTGAAGTGGTTTTGAAATAGTATTGAGAGTAAAAGTTGACATATTCCAGTCTGTGATTATCCATCAACATCCATTCCTTTAATTTTAGTCTAAATAATTCCTAATTTCTGCTTTTCTAACTCAAACATTAGGTATAATTTCCTAAAAATGAGGTTTATTGACCATAAATTAAAAAAAAAGTCAGCGTTATGTAGTATTGAAAATGGTAAAAGTCAAAAGTGTTGAGAAAAAGGGACAAAAACATAGGAGACAGTTAAAAACATCGATAAAAAGCTTCAAGTGCTGGGCGCCTGCTCTACCAACTGAGCTAACCGGCCCTCCAAACATTTTTTTTATTTTTTTTTTTATAAAAAAATACTTTTTGTACATTTAAGCCATTTGCATTGTTTCACTTAACCCTCATACCGCCGACCTGGAAAGTTAAAAGAAAATCTTTTATTAAGGTTACTGTTGTCTTTTTCGACCCTTTTGTTCCTTTCCCCTGATGATTTTGTCACTTTTTTCAACGTTTAGTGACTTTTTCTGAGCCTTTTGAAATTTTCGTGGGTTTTCCCCCAAGTTTTTTAAGCTTCTTTTTGTCACATTTGTCACTTTTATTGACATTTTTCTCTCTTTTTACACTTTATTTTTAAAAATTCTTCTACCGATTGTATTTTCTCCAAATGCTATAAAATTGACAAAACACACCCAAATTCAATGAAAGTAGTGACCTGATTATTTATTTAACTTAAGAGGAGCCTTGTTGGGAACCATCCACGTTACTTTTTTGGACAATTTGTTTGAAAGTAACCCAAATTTCTGATATAGAAACTTTTTGGAAAGGGGTCAAATTTGACTCGAAGACACCAGGAGGGTTAATCACCAATAGTGTAAACTCCACACACTTTGTGCACAATTATGGTTTTGCTTAGTGGATGCATGTACCCAGCTAGGAATTCACAGAGATGCCTATGCACACACATGCACACCTGCATCACTTAATTGCTGATGTCACTCCTATTTCATGCACTGCAACTGCACATTCACATTGCCAGCGGACGCTGTCCTCCGTCTGTCTGGATGATTAGCTGTGCATTAACTAGGTAATTTATGTATGAGGGCACTTATTATAACCTGAGCCTCTTACCACAGATTGTCACACCACATCTCATTTATTGTAAAAGGCTGGCAGAGTCGTCTCAGAGAAGCCATTCCATAGGCCGAGAAAACAGAGCTCAAACGCGATTGCGTCTCTCAAACAAATAAAACCGTAATGAAGAGTGTTGGAGGGAACAATGGAATGCACTGGAAACAATAAGTGACATTTGCTCTTGTAAGCCCTCTCCATTTGCGCGGAGTATGGGAAGGCATAATGAAAAACACAATTTCAATTTGAGATCCATTTCTCATTTCACCACGGGCGTCGTGTCAGACGTGAGAAATTAAGTTACAACAACAAAGACGCTGTGTTGGACAGAGGCTTTCAGTTATGCAAATACGTCTCAGATTTTCCGAAAAGACATAAAAACAAGACAAAAATCAAAAAGTCCCAAAAGTTGGGATAAATCGGATGGGCAGATATAAAGAACCACATAAATCAAAGCTTACCAAATGGCAAACTTTAATGTCAAAAGAAATCTCTAATATGAGAAACAGTGACACAGCAATGGATGTTACAATTCATCCGTAACTATGGCAACAATTCGGAAGGTCAGCAGGTCTCTGTGGACAAAACTTTGATAGACTCGTCCTCCTCTCCTCACTGTTTGCAAACACTTTCACTCAGCTTTGACTTTTATTCGGGACCCAACAACTAGGGAATCTGTCTCCTGGGACTGGATCCATGACCACTGTGTCCCCTGTGTAAGAGAATCCTGTCCTTTCTACACAACTGCCTCGTGACCAAAGCACCAAAACTGACAGCATTTGGCTTGCCATCTTTGAAGTAACCCCCCCCCCGCGCTCTACGGAACATTTGAGCATCAACAAAGCTTTATTTACAGTTTTTTCTGAATGCTTAAGGGCTAATCGTGATTCTTGTAGCACAATTTCTAAAACTATTAACACGTATAGCAAAACCACTCACTGAGTTTGCAAAACTAAAAGCACAAACACTGCATTGCACTCAGTTTGCAATTTTGTAACACACATTTTGCAAAACTGTAGGCACAATTCACTGCACAACACTCTTTTTGCAGAACTTTAAACACAACTCACTGCTTACACTCAATTACCAAATTTCCAACACACTCCTAGCAAAATTATACACATGTATGGCTATCATTAACACTATTTTGCCAACTGTCTGGCACACTTTCACATGTGAAAACTGTTTTAGATAATTAGTTCACTTTGCAATCAGCCTAAGCACTATAAATAAGCCACAGGTAAGCTGTCTGTGTGGAGTACAATGGATGGAGCAGTAAGCGTGAGAAGAGTGAGAATCAGAGGAGGCCGAGGGAGAGGACGTGGAGTTGAAGAAGCAAGAGGGTTAGAGGAAGTTAGAGGAAGAGGACAAGGAGGAGCAAGAAGAGGACGAGGAGGGGAAAGAGGAAGGGTAAGAAGAGTAAGAAATAGAATAACTGATGACATCAGAGCTACAATAGTGGACCATGTCATCAACCATGGGATGACCCTGAGGGAAGCTGGCCAACGGGTTCAGCCTAATTTGAGCCGCTACACTGTGGCAAGCATCATTAGGACACTTCGAAATGAGAATCGGTAAGTACTTTGTAGCACTGCCATACTCTAATGAGAAACACAACAGTACCATACATGCAAAAATACTGAAATTGTTACTTTACAGAATTGCTAGACGTCCAGATGTTGGGGGCAGAGGAAGAATGTTCACTCCAGAGCAAGAGACCCATATAGTGAACATGGTGATTGCCAATAATGCAATAAGACTGCACGAAATACAGCAGCGCATAATTGATAATGACACCATCTTTCAAAATATACACAGCATAAGCATTTCTGCACTAAGTCGTGTACTTGCGCGCCATAGAATAAGAATGAAGCAAATTTACAGAGTTCCTTTCGAGAGAAACACAGAACGTGTAAAGCAACTGCGATATGACTATGTGCAGGTAAGCTATAGTGTCATTGGTTCTGAATTTGGAAGTGCATACTGTAGTGCTGTGCATGGGCCTGATGTGATGCATTTGTTTTGTCTTGTCCAGAGAGTGATGGAACTAGAAGCAGATGCCATGGGACATGAGCTACTTGGCAGGAACTTTATTGGACACCGTGCCATCATCAATGTCCCAGGACAACGTGGTGGTAACATAACCATGTGTGCAGCTATAAGCCAAAATGGTGTTGTTCACCATCATGCAACCATAGGCCCATACAACACTGCACACATTATTGCATTCCTGGACACCTTACATGACATGCTCACTGTTCAGAGACCAGAGCATACCCGATATGTCATCATATGGGACAATGTTAGTTTCCATAGGGCTGCTTTGGTCCGCAACTGGTTTACAGACCACCCATTCTTCATGGCACTCAACCTCCCTCCATACTCTCCATTCTTAAATCCCATCGAGGAGTTCTTCTCTGCCTGGCGCTGGAAAGTGTACGACCGTCATCCTCATCAACAGGTAGCCCTTTTACAGGCAATGGAGGAGGCATGTGGAGATATTGACCAGGCATCATGTCAGGCCTGGATACGGCATTCAAGGAGATATTTTCCCCGGTGCCTTGGACTGGAGGATATCGCATGCGATGTGGACGAAATTTTGTGGCCGGACCCAGAAAGACGACATGATGTAGGCTGATTGTTTTTTTGTTTTTTTGTGAAATTACTATTTTGTGTTCTGACTTTGTCTTGGTTTTGATGAGTGTGAATAAACCCCAATACTTGAAGTTTGGATCCTTGTATGTTTACATGACACTATGACAATTGTATGACCTCAAATTGACATCTGTACACAGAGAAAGAGAAAGCCAGATGTGTTTTGTATTCATACCATCAGTGTGTAGTTGGCACATTGTGTGCTTAGTAGATGATGGCTTGTGTTTACTGTTTGATACGAAAACACCATTTTTACGAAGGTGTGAAGAGTTAATCTAGCTGTGTTCGCTTTTGCAAGAGAACTACAATGTTTTGATAATTGGGTGAAAGGTTTTCTTATTTGTGTGTAGAGTTTTGCAAAAATAGCCAATAGTTACAAAAAATGTGCTTAAGCAATCAGACAAAACTGTAAAATAAAGGCTTAAAAAAAGCCACAACAAAGCTTTATTTATACTACTTACTACAATGTATACTACCTGCTCAACACCAACCAGTAGAACACTGATGTGCTTTGCATTATAAGATTAATCTTATACTATTAATATAATATATAATGTTATTCTTAAGTTTCTGGTCAGTGAGATCACCTTGACCACCTATCAAACCTTGGATTGTGTGTGTGTGTGTGTGTTTTAGTGCGTGTGCGTGTGTGTTTATGCGTGTGCATGTGTCTGTGTTTGGGTGCAAGTGTGTTAAAGAGTGTGTGTGCGTGTGTAAGTATGTTTTAGTGTGGTGTGTGTGCGTGTGTGTGTTTATGCGTGTGTGTGTGTGTGTGTGTGTGTCTGTGTTTGGGTGCAAGTGTGTCCGTGCGTAAGTTAGTTTTTGTTTGTGTGTAAGAGTGTGGGCGTGTGTGCGCGTGTGTCTGTGTTTGTGTGCAAATGTGTTAAGAGTGTGTTTGTGTGTGTCGGTGTGTGTAAGTGTGCTTTTGTTGGTGCGTAAGTGTTTTATAGTGTGTGTGCGTGTTTGTTATTGTGTGCATGTGTGTGTAAGTTTGCTTTAGTGTTTGCATGTGTGTGTTTTGTGTGTGTGTGTGTGTAATAGAGCTGAATAATTGATGGGGAAGTATCTGGCTGGATGGCTGCCAGCTCTGTCGATTCTGTAGATAAAACCAATGTGAAGAAAATGAGAGCGGGAGCTGATTGGACTGAGCGGGCCCGGGTCATAAAAGGAGAAATGAAGACTAATGGCCATATGATTTGCCGGGGAGATGGGACACAAATGAGAGGCTGGTGGGGAGGGAGGACAATGACTAATGACAACTCCATCCCACAATCGGGACATCCACCTACTGAGAGGATCATTGGCCTTTTGGTCTGGATGGCAGGCTCATCGACCACACTCCCATTCAATAACTCACAGACACACACACACACACACACACACACACGGCAGATGGACACAGCATGAAGAGAGACCAAACACATGCACACCACACTCAGCATTTCAGTAATGACATTTAATATGACTATTTGTCACGACCCAAAGTTATCGTTAACATCATTATCAGATAAATGAGCTTGGCCTCTTCTTCTCTATCATCACCTACTGGTATTTAATAGTCACTCTGAAATATTATATCACCAGTGACTAAATGTTGATGTAGTCACTTCTTTGATTATTAAATTAGAATCACGGCTCCAACAGGCAACTCCAACAAGGCACCCGGCACAACGGCCCCAGAGTCTTTGGTAGGCAACCTGCGGCTCTGGAGTCGCATGCGGCCCCTCACCAGTGGTGCTGTGTCTTTAACAAAACGTCATATGGAAATGAACAAGGGTTATATATTTATTTTTTTAAGATTTGTTTTTTTTTACTTATTCCAATACACTTGTTCTCTTACAAGAATCTCTTACAGTAGCTTTAGCATTCCAATGACCTATATGCCGTATATGCTTATATACACACACAACCATCTACATATACAGTACATATCCCCATATACAAACATTTGTCCAGTTGGACATGTCCTCATATTTACACACTACTACATTTGCATATAAATACATCCACAATTTTCTCTACATATCCATATTGCTCTTAATTATGTGTCAAGGCACTACAATATTAAAATGGGCTATCCATTTCCTTCAGTAAAAAATATATTTGTCCGTTTGGAGGAGGGAGAAAGTTAGTTCTGTATTATGTATTACTTTTGTAATACCAATCAATTCCCCTTTATCTGGGGGCTTTTAAATTAGCCATTTTCTAGGTCCAGCCTTTTTACTAGCTGCCAACATCATTTTTATCAAGTACCCATCACTAGAATTGATAATGGATGGGATATTGCCAAGCTATATTGTACAGAAATCATGTTTAGTGTCCCATTATATCCCAAATATCTGCTTGAGTGTTACCACATTCTTCCAACATCGTCCCAAATTTGGCAAATCCAATCGAATCATATTCTTTCATGTAAATCCCCTTCAATTATCTGAACTTGAAGTGCTCAGCTGGGTTTGGCAAATGTTTAACCAATCCTCTTCTGAAATAGTTATATTAGCTTCTTTCTCCCATTTTGTTTTAATGTAGAGTGTAGAGTTTCCATTATGAAGCTGTAAGCAGGAATAGATTTTTTGTTGATTGTTAGATTTACTGTATATGCATCAATCGATATGTGAATTAGGTCTGTGTTTGAGTCTTCTGTTGTCTTAATAGTACTGTTAAAGTGGGCTCTAACCTGCAGGTATCTACAGAAGTCCTGATTTTCAAAGTAAGTTTTGGAAGCTATCCAATCCTCCATTGTCAGAAATGAGCCAGTATGATGCAATACCTTTAAAAAGGTTGTCTTCTTTTCATATCGTCCATCCATCTGGGCTGGTTTAAAGTTGTTATCATGTGCCAACCATCTCAACAATTTCATTTGATTTCCCAATTTTGACTTTTTCAGTTCAGTTTTTCTTTTGGTGAGGTGATGAGTATACATTTCTGTCTCCAAGTAATGATTAGGAGGACAATATCCAGTTGAGTCAGATCTAACATTTTCCATTTAGCACTATAGTTTGAGTCACACCAGTAAATTAAGTATATCAAATGTGCTGTTTTGTAGTTAATCCCCCATTTTGTTTGGGTAATTGAACTGTAGGAAGTCTAACCTTTGGTTTTAGTCCTTTCCAAATGAACGCAGAAATCATTCTTTTCCACCCGATAAATTATGGGTGCGATGTCTTGCGGATCTGCTATTTCCCGCATATTGTAATTTCCCCCATATTGTAATTTCCCCCAGGTTCTTATGGGTTGTTGTGGCTGTGTCTGACCGTTGTGTCTCTGCAGGTGACGCTTCCTCATCAGTTTCTGTCATCAGAACACCCCTCTTCAGCAGGTCTTCCGTTGCCTCCTTTGCATTGTTATGTATTGTGGGTCCTTCTTCATAGACGAGTCTGAGTTTTGAGTACCTTAGTCCCAGGAGTTTCAGTACCTTCCTCAGCGGGGCGTATTCTTTTCTTAATAATTTCAGCAGGGTAGTCATGGTCTGAGTAAACTCTTTTCCCATTGAGATTTACCGGTGGTGTTCAGGACCAGTTCTTTGGTTCTGTGGGCAAGGAAGGCTGAGATCATGGATCTAAGGGTCTCGGTCTGAGTGATCGGTGGCAGCATTGTATTTTTAGATCAATGTCCGAGAGCAATTTGGATGAGACCTGATAACATTAGTTCTTGCAAAGTATGCAGAAGCACATCCTGGGACCTCCGCCCCTCTTTTCTCCACTTCATCCGTTCTGGCTGACTTCTTCCAAAAGACCCGGTTATTTTGGCATGGATGGCACTTGTGCTTGCTTGAAGGGCGTCCATGCCTGCGTGCCGTGCACCTGTGCCTACAACTTTATCAGCTTCTCTGTCGCCATTTTCAAAGCTTTCAATATATCATATTTCCCCATGAGATGCTAATGTCAGAATAAAGTCTTCTAGAATGCGGGACATGTTGGACCTTTCTTGGAGCTCACAGATGACGCTACTGCAGGCATGGCTGTTTCATTCAACTTTCTTTCTCTAAGAGCAGCCTCTGAATGTGCAAACCTTGTAATTCTCTCTGATTAATTAGGCTTTTTCAACACTATAGCCAGATAGCAGCAGTGGGAGCTCAGTAATGGCAATGCCATTTTCATGCTCCTTTAAGTGGGACTTTATTACAGGGAATAAACTGGCTAGTACAGCTATAAAACGGCTGAGTGAAGGGAGTGACAAGCTGCTCTTATATTTCTGCTTTACATAGGCACATTTGTTCTTCTGTTGTCAATAGTAACTAAATCTCCTGGACCAAAAGGACAAAGTATAAAGTTGGTGTAAGTATAGTATGATGTGCCTCCAAATAAGAGACCATGTTGATAGGACAAAGTCATGACCTTCTCCTCAGCAACCAACTGATGTGACATGCATTTTTATTTTGGACACAGAGATTCTATCATGAATAGGTGACACATAATAGTTTTTTCTGGTTGTCTCTTGGGGGGTGGCAGTAGCTCAGTCTATAAGGAGTTGGGATGGGAGCCGGAGGGGAGCTGGTTTAAGTCCCAGTACGGACCAAAGTACGGAGTGTAGATTGGTAGCTGGAGAGGTGCCAGTTCAACTGGGCACTGCAAGATGCTCTTGAGGATAGCACTATACCCTCCCATCCGCTCAGGGCACTCACTCCCTCTGACATCAAGTGCATGTATGTATAGGATGTGTATTTCAGGCCTGTGTGTAGTAATTACTAACAAAAAGTAATGTATTGATCAATAAATATTATTAGTATATTTCTTAGAGCCACTACTGTATGTAGAAAATCACATAATTAATAAGACAATCTAACATTGGCACCCAAAAGTGGGCTAATCAATCATCACGCGCATGCCAACTCTGGCCTTCGATCTGACCCAGCGACATGAAGGAACAGAAAGCCACCCGGACTGTGGATGTCTCCATACAAATAGAATACACACATTTTATTCCATCAGAAGGATTTGAAATAGTCTCTAATTACATGAGTCGATGGTTCCAACAGACGGATCTAATTACAGTCATAATACCTAGGGTAACAGCTTTATGTCTTCCTCCTGACTCCGCCATGGTTCGGTCACTAGCAGCAGCATGATCATCTACAACTCTGCACACTGGCTAGGTATCACCTATCTGGCATCACGCAGCAATCAAACAGTTTTTTTTTGGTTTTCAAATTATTGGCAAATTAATTGGCAGTATTGTCAGATGCATTCAAATTTATTTTCCATTATCCGCAGGTTCACCACCCCCGTATCAGAGGGTAAGAAAAGACAACCTATATTGTTATTTATAGTGTCAAATCATAACGAGAGTTATCTCAAGACACTTTACAGATAGAGTAGGTCTAGACCACAGTCTATAATTTATAAAGTCCCAACAGTTCTAGTAATTCCCCCAAGAGAAAGCATTTGGAAAAACTCCTTTTAGGAAGAAACCTGGGACAGACCCAGGCTCAAGGTAGGCTGTGTCTGATGGTGCGGGTTGGAGGAGGGGGCGGTGGCAATAGTAGTTACAATAAAGAGAAATTATTCAAACACATTTGTGTTGTACATATTTTCAAATTGTTTCTATGGATCTTACATGAAGAACATGCCCTGTAGGAACTCCCTTTTGTACCTGAACCGACGTTAACCGCTGCATGGAGGTTGTGAATTATGAGCAGCTTGTTCTGGATAATCCTACTGTCCCACCCAGAAACTTCACAAAATGTAAAAGCTGAGATAATGAAAAGACAGAAGCAATAAAAACCACGCACAGCAGCACCGCAATCCGCTTTACCCGGCAGAGCACACAGGCTTGGACTTTAATTTCCAGTGAACGAGGAATCTCTTGCCTCACTCTCCGAACAATCAAACAGTAGCTTTCATTTCATGGCCGCGGATACAATAAAAATAACAACAGCTACTGCAGTCATCTCCACGTGGGTTTGATGACAGGCTACTTATATCTCTTTTATTAGGCGCACACCCTCTGAGATAGGTCAGGAGGGAATGCATCCCGCCATGTTTTTTATTGTGCTGCAGCGTTCAGCATGGGGCGTGCCTGCAGCATACTATCCAAAAAAGGCACGCAGCATCCCAAACACCAACCCCCCCCTAGAAATTAATATGCCATTATTCCACCTATCCAAGAGAAAGACACGAGCTGCCAACGCTCGGCCAGTCAACTGGATCTGATGGATTCATCCCTGAAGACAAACACAACACAGCAAGATGGAAATTGACCCAGTTGCAGATTGAAATGAGCTTTCATTCGTGTGATGAAATAATTTGGATTGTCGTTTTGCTTTTGGAGAGGAGAGTTATAGTCTTGCTTGTCAATGTTGGAAACTGGCCTAACTATTACGGCTGGGGGGGACAAATGATACAACATCATATTGCAATATTTCACGTGGCAATACTGTATCGATACACTGGCGCCAAATATTGATCTTTTATTATTTAAAGTGCACATGATCATTTGAGTTTTGGGTAATGGAGTAATACAATCCATTGCTTTTACAGTCCACTAGATGGTGCAGTTGTTGATTGTTTTTAAGGTAAGGAAGCAGAGGTGACAACTTTGGGATGTTATGGTTGGGTTTTTAATAATAATAATAATAATAATAATATATCCTTTATTAGGCCCACAAGGGGAAATTACAATTTACACTTGTTATTACACACATGCTCAGGTCCTATACATGCACTAATGGAGAGATGTCAGAATTTGGGGGGGGGGCTGCCCATGGAAAGGCGCCCGAGCAGTTGCGGGTGCGGAGAGCACCTTGGCAGTGCCCAGGAGGTGAACTGGCACCTCTCCAGCTACCAGTCCACCACCATACTTTGGTCCGTATGTGGACTTGATCCAGCAATCCTCCGGTTCCCAACCCCCTACGGACTGAGCTACCGCCCCCCCGCCCCGCCCCTTTTAGTGTTCTGGATCCACCGAGGCGGAGACAGATTAAGCGAGTTCTTAAAAACTTGCTGCCATCTTGTCTCTCCTGCTCTGCCGGTCTGGGTTTTCTGTCCTCCGCCCTGTGCATCTGGTACAATTTTGTATTTTGTATAGTTAAGCAGACTGTATGTTGCTTGTTAATGTCCCAGCAATGTGTCCAAATGTCCTCCAAAATGTCTATGCTAATGTCCCTTGCTTCTTATCTGGTCTGACAATTAAGCTGTGTGTGTATTTGTGTTGATCTTACCCAACTGTTCTTGATTTCATGTTGTCTTTTAGCATAAGTATAATCAACTTTTATTGTACAGGGCCACATCAGTATGTATTATTGATAGCTTAATCTCATTTTAGAGTCACCTCTTAACCACCAGTGCGGGGACAGCAGATGTAAAATAGCCTCCAGGCTAATTCTAGCACATTTGAACTTGTATGTATTATTGTGCATTGCCCGTGAAAAATAAACCTGAAATAAATAAATACATTAAAACTGTTAAAGTACTCGCTTAATCTGTTTTGATTTAAAAAATCCAGCAGGTTGAAGATGCAAAAAAGAAAGAAAAAAAAAAAAAAACATAGTTGGCAGTGGAAAAACACAGGAAATAAAGTATGCGTAGCAGAAATCAGTGTATAGTCATAGTTTATAGTTATAGTTTATTTCATTTATAAAGCACTTTAAAAGCAAACAGGTTTGCATCAAAGTGTCTCACAAAGACAAAAACATGCGTAAACAAGCATTAAACACATATAGTACATACTTATAGTGGAAATACAAGTAGAATTGAAACCCTTGAAATCAGGTAAACAGAAAAAGAATACTGTATGTACACATATATACTGTATAAATACATGCATACACATATACACACTTATATACACAATACATAAAAGGAAAGAAAAACAGTAAAACACAATTCAAATGATCCAATCTATTTTATTTATATGGCACATTATTTATATGGCACACAAAGCGCTAGACAAGAAATATTAACACACATAAAACGTACAGAACACATAAAAAGACATAAGAGCACACAGTTCTTATGCTGGGTTAAGAGCCGGGGAATACAAGTGAGTTTTAAGACGAGATTTAGAAGATTCAAGGGTCCTCTGGAGGTATCTTATTCCACAGTTTAGGGGCTGCAGTGGAAATGAGCGGTCGCCCCCAGATTATAACCCTCATGTTGTCCTCGGGTCAAATTGGCCCATTTTCCTATATTAATGTTCTTTTTAATTCCCCCAAAATAACATGATTGATTCCACACAACGCTCTTTAGCAAGTACAAATCTCTACTTTCATTAATTTTGGGGTGTCTTATTCAATTTTATAGCATTTGAAAAACAAATTGAAGTGTTTTTGAAATAGTATTGAGTAAAAGTTGACATATTCCAGTCTGTGATTATCATCAACATCCATTCCTTTAATTTTAGTCTCAATAATTCCTAATTTCTGCTTTTCTAATTCAAACATTAGGTATAATTTCCTATAAATGAGGTTTATTGACCATAAATTCCAAAAATAACTGTAAAACTAAAGTTAATAAGTTAGTGTTACGTAGTGTTGAAAATCTCAAAAAGTGACAAACATCGGGAAAAATCATATAAAGTGTTGAAAAAAGGGACAAAAAGGTAAGAAAAAAGTTAAAAACATGAAAAAAACCCTCAAGGCAAAATGGTTGATTTTTTATTTTGACAGGAAGACAACACAAGGGTTAACCTGGTTTTAACCTGGTTTCTAACCTGTTTTTTTTTTTAACCTGGTTTATAACCTTTTTTCAACCTGGTTTCTAACCTGGTTTCTAACCTGGTTTTTTAACCTAGTTTTTTAACCTAGTTTTTAACCTGGTTTTTAACCTGGTTTTTAACCTGGTTTTAACCTGTTTTTAACCTAGTTTTTTAACCTAGTTTTTAACCTAGTTTTTAACCTAGTTTTTAACCTGGTTTTTAACCTGGTTTTTAACCTGGTTTTAACCTAGTTTTTAACCTAGTTTTTTAACCTGTTTTTAACCTAGTTTTTAACCTAGTTTTTAACCTAGTTTTTTAACCTTTTTTTAAACCTGGTTTTAACAACCTAGTTTTTAACCTAATTTTTAACCTAGTTTTCAAACCTAGTTTTTTTTTTACCTGGTTTTAACCTTGTTTTTAACTTGTTTTTTTTACCTGGTTTTTAACCTAGTTTTTAACCTAGTTTTTAACCTGGTTTGAACCTGGTTTTTAACCTGGTTTTTAACCTGGTTTTTAACCTAGTTTTTAACCTTTTTTTTAACCTGGTTTTAACAACCTAGTTTTTAACCTAATTTTTAATAGTTTTTAAACCTAGTTTTTTTTTACCTGGTTTTAACCTTGTTTTTAACTTGTTTTTTTTACCTGGTTTTTAACCTGGTTTTTGTAACCTAGTTTTTAACCTAGTTTTTAACCTGGTTTTTAACCTGGTTTTTAACCTGGTTTTTAACCTAGTTTTTAACCTGGTTTTTAACCTAGTTTTTAACCTAGTTTTTAACCTGTTTTTTAACCTAGTTTTTTTTACCTGGTTTTAAACCTGGTTTTTAACCTGTTTTTTTTTTTACCTGGTTTTTAACCTAGTTTTTACCTGGTTTTAACCTAGTTTTCAACCTGCTTTTAACCTGTTTTTAACCTAGTTTTCAACCTGCTTTTAACCTAGTTTTCAACCTGTTTTTAACCAGGTTTTTAACCTGTTTTTTGGAGCGACCAACCAAAGTTGATCAGCAGACCTAAGAAGGGGGGAACCATGAGGGGGTGAACTTGTAAGAGGACTGAGATGTAGCGAGGTCCCAACCCATTCAGGGATTTAATAAACAAACTATAAGATCTTAAAAAGTAAAATGGACCAGGAGCCCGTGCAGCGAGGCCAGGACTGGTTTCATGTGTCCCTGCTTGCGAGTTCCAGTTAAAAGACGAGCGGCTACCTGGAAGCGTGAGAGAGAGGTTTGGTTTTATGTAAAGTGCATTAGAGTATCACATGCTCAAAGGGCTTCCAAGATAAAACAGGGTTCATTTCAGATTAAAAAGCCTCAAGTGATAAAAACTGGATTTAAAAACATTATTTATCTGTTAATAAAGTTTAAAACCATTGGCTATTTTGACACCCAGATTTGTGACTATGGGTTTCGCATATTGTTGCAGGTAGCCCAGGTCAACAGGAAGGATAGCATCGGCCCGACTGGGTCCAAACACAATGACCTCAGTTTTATCTTCATTTAGATTTAAGGAGTTAGAAGCCATCCAGGCCTTGATATCTTTTAAAAACTCTAGTAGAGTTATGAGGGAGTTGTATAGTTAAGATATATTTGGGAGTCGTCTGCATAGAAGTGGTAGGAGATGCCATGCTTTCTAATTAGGTTTCCTACGGGGAGGC